>JAZKJV010010266.1:600000-1130790 GCA_037367405.1 Ottelia alismoides | reverse complement strand
TTTTCTCTTGACCTCCTTCCCCTTATGGTTTTACAATTTAGGATTAAGGAAATTGGGACTGGACGTTAGGAGTGCTCTGTGTGGTGGACTTAATTAAGTAAAAATCAAACTTAAAATAGGGATTGCTAATACAATTTGAACCAAAAAATTGTATTAAAACTGAAATTGTTTTTGGAAGAGCAACTACGTCATTGGACACAGCTACGTACCTCCGGACAAGAGTGGGTGAGGATGCAACCGCTAAGGATTAGAGCCCAAATCCCTAGACTTGTGCCCCTAAGTGCTTGGACTGACTCTTGAGTCTTATTATTGCTACAAGCACTTTTCCTCCAACCCTTAGAAGAAGTAGTCTAGCTTCAAGTTGGTGTGTTCTGCCGGCTTGAACACGAACTACCCTAGGAGACTGCACCCATGTGTAATGAATGAAAGATTATTTAATCACCAATGATAAAATTGAAAAGATAAGTGGTCGGACTTCTGTAGCCTTCACAGTGTTCATTCGGTGAATTTGGTGTTTGCTTTGTGTTTGTCTCCGGGGGTATGCATTCAAGTCCGTGCTCTTAATGCCTTTCCCATCACTCATTGTTTCACATCGTGCTCTTGATTTGAACCTCTTGACCTAGAGAATGGCGGATTAGGGTGATTTTTGCCTGTACTTCGCGAGCCTCTCGTTGACCACTTTAAATCGACCGTCCTCATAGGTTCAGGGACACTCTTCTGAACCCCCTCGATTTCATGGAGACTCTTCCCATGGGACTAAGGTTAATAAGTCACTCTTCATTCTCGAGGGTGGTCAAACCCAGAACAACCCACTCTTCTCTCATCCCATGGAGGAGTACTCTCACCTCGATGCTTCTAGATTTCCTTCTTACAAATCTATTAATTCAAATCCTTTGTATTATGAAGGTGAAGAGATAACAAGATGCCTCCCAAGAAGAATCCAGATGATGAGGGAGATAATGACCCATTGAAGGACATCCTAGCAAGACTTGCATAAGCTGAGCAGAGAGGTGAATTACTCAGATAGAGCTTGGTCATTTGAGGGATGAGAGGGGTTCGATGAGAGATGCCTACAATCCCAGTGTCACATAGAACGAGAACTGGCTTAGGCCAGTTCTACCACCAAATGTTGGAGAATTAAAGCATCACTTCTTGACACTCTTTCCAAAATTCGATGTCAATGCAATAGAGGAACCATACATGTTCCTGCAGGAGTTTGAAATGGTATGTGACAATCTAGGTTGACCTGGTGTATCTTAAGATTACATACATCTTAGAGCCTTCCCCTTTTCTATCGTAGGAAAAGCTGCCTATTGGCTAAAGAATTTGGGGAGGGTATTCATCATGTGGGCTGCATTGAAGGACCTATTCCTCAAGAAGTTCTACCCATTGAGTAGGACTAATCAGATGAGGTCCCCGATATTGAATTTCACACATATGTCCTGTGAGCCTTTCCACAAGGCATGGGAGAGATTCAAGGCCTTATTCAGAAGTGCTCAAGACATGATATCGACTAACTGGTCCTAGTCCAGAACTTTTACAGTGCTATGAGTCCAGAGTTTCAAGGATTGTTGAATGTTTCCTATAGAGGCAACTATTTGAACAGAGGAGTCAACACGATTTGGACGATTTTACAGCAGATGGTAGAGATCGGCCGCACCAGATCATCTAGCAGGGCCTATGACAAGCCACCTCCCTCTCACGTACATCAGAAGGTAGGGGAGAGCAGTTTTCCTCAATTTGGAAAATGACATACTCCCTAACATGGTGATCATTAGTGATAAATTAACCAAGGTTAACCAGATTGAGAAGAAGGTGATCGAGATACACAAAGTCATCGAGTGGGAGAACCTCGCCAAGCTTCCGAACCAGATGGTGTAGCTAGCTGATAGGCTATATAAGATTAAGATACCAACCCCATCTGCGCGACGTACTCATATCTACCGAGTGTACCACATTCAGGAGTATCCCCTCACAGCACGTGGACTCAAGGTTAGCCTGAGTTTCACGAGAGACAGTTCATGGAGCTGGCCGTCAACACAGTGATCGAGGAACCTCCACAGGTATGGGAGGTGAATGGGATTTGGTATTTCAATGATCCCAATACCACATAGCGATAGTAGCAGCAGTGCCCACAGTACCCCCCTCAGACCCAATATCACCAGTTTCCATCCCCCTGCAGTAGAGCCAGTATCATCAACAGGTCCATCAGGGACCTAACAGACCGCATCAGAGTCATCAACAACCTTCCCAGATGCAGGACCATGAAGCCTCATCCTCACGTACCTATGACCTTCAGAGGATCCTCAAACTCATCCGCAATGAGCAGCATGATCGGAGAACCAGCATCAATCGGCTATCGCGTTGGTGTAATGAGTTCACTGCCCCTAGGACTTCCATCCTAGCACAGGTCCAGGTAAACCCTAATAACCTGAACCAAGGACAGAATCTATAGAAGGATCGGGTATACTATTATGATTTCTTATAATCGGATCTTGAGATTTTACCTTATGGTGTTCACCATCTTACTCTCAGGAGCGGTAGGATCGTGCAAAACTCTGATCTGGCATGACGGAGTGAAGCGGAGGATATCGATGATCCAGCCCCTATGGAGAGCTCAAAGGAGGAGGATTTTCACCAGTAGCAGCACCTTTAAGATCACCAGAGGGATTTGAACCCCCAAAAATCCAAAAATCAAAAAACCAAGATAATTCAAAAAGAAGAATAAAGTGACATCGAGCACGATAGTGATCAGTGGATCTTAAAGAGATGAGAAGAACACCTTGGATGCAACATCAGTAGTTTATCCAATTTTAGTTCCATTTCATGCATGTCAGTCGAGTCCTGTAGAGAATCCAAGTCCAAGTCAGAGTCATGTAGAGCTGAATTTTGATTCCAATAAAAACTCAAATGATGATGTTTCTATTTCACATCGTGAGACCCCAATAATCCCTTTCCCTCAATCCTTATCTAAGGGGAAGAAAAAAATCTCAAAAAAATAATCTTTATGTTTTGGAGATGGAAAGGATGTGCAGAAAGAATATAAAAGTTGAGATCCCTTTCCTCAAAGTAGTGTATATGGTTCCTGCATTCTAGAAGTACCTAAAGGTGAGATGTACACCTGTCAGGGCTAGCCAGAACAAGAACACTCGAACGGTCAAATATGTGTTGTCCATATCCACTACCTGTGTGATCCACAATGAGATTCCAAGGAAAAAGAGAGATCTAGGAGCACACTTCATCACTAGTCAGATAGCCGATGTACCCTTTGCTCGTACTCTACTCAATACTGGATCCACGATCAATCTGTTATTGTATTCCCTACTAGATCATCTAAGTTTAAGCCCTCTGAGGAGATCGAGAGCACTCCTACAAATTGCAGACCGATCTATTAAGAGGCCTAAGGGAATGCTGAAGGACGTTATCCTTGACATCGAGGGGAAGCAGTATAAGGTGGACTTTACGGTCTTAGATATGGATTGTCCCCAAAGATGGCAAGATTCTCATATTATCCTTGGTTGCCCTTTTTTGAGGATGGTTGGAGCCATATTTTATTATACTCTGGGAAAGATACGCGTTCATTCACACGATGAAAGTGTAGAGTTAGAGATGCAGTGAATGAAATGGTAGAGACCTGATTCAGAAAGCAGTAATGAGTATCTCTTGTAGGAAGTCGAGTGCTACTGAGTTGACATGGTTGATCACTAGCAACAACAATCATCTTGGGTTGACGAGTCCCTCTCACGAGGAGAGGACAATATAGATGAGGCAGTTCAACAGATCCTCCAGAATCAGACCTTACTCATAGGAGACTTTTCTGATGCATCTCCCTATATCCTTGATGACTCAGAAACTGACTTAGGTTTTTCAGACATGTTCCCTTCAAGTCAATCAGAGGATGAGGATGATGAGTCGGATGCGGTTGTTACTGATTTTTTGAATACCTTTTGCGATTTGACTCCCAAACAGAATCAGTTAGTGGCTACTATCACATTAGATCCAACCACATCCACCATAGAGCCAGATTCAGAGGCAGTTGAGACAGATCTAACCGATGATCATACTATTCCCGAGATCAAACCTCTACCCCCCACCTCGAAGTATGCCTTCCTTGCAGGCCCACAATGGAAGTTCCCGATCATTGTCAATGCTAGCTTGACTGGAGAACAAGAATCTCACTTGCTAGAGATTCTTGAATAGAATAGCAAGGCCATAGGCTGAAGCGTGTTCGATATTTGCAGGATAAACCATGCTCTATGCTCACAAAATATTTACCTTGAGGAAGATGCTAGACCCTATCATGAGTTCTAGTGTCGGCTGAATCCAAACCTATGAGATGTAGTCAAGAAGAAGATAGAATAATGGTGTGACGTGGGATTTATATATCCCATCTCTGATTCTAAGTGGGTGGCACCACTTCATGTAGTCCCTAAGAAGGCGAGACTTCAAACAGTCACCAACTTGGATGAAGAGGATATTGAGATGCGAACACCCATGTTGTGGCATGTCTGTGTGGATTACAGATGCTTGAATGCCACGATGAAAAAGGATCATTTCCCCATACCATTCATAGACCAGATTTTGGAGAGACTAACAGGGAAATAATTCTTTTGTTTTTTAGGTGGGTACTCAGGCTACAACCAAGTGTCCATAGCTCCTGAGGACCAGGAAAAGACCACATTTACATGTTTGTTCGATACTTATGCATTCATGTGCATGCCCTTCGGGTTATGCAATGCATCGGGGAATTTCCAACGACGTGTGATTGCATTGTTTGTTGGGATGGTGGGATATTTCCTAGAGGTCTTCATGGATGACTTTTCGATCCACGGTGACTCATTTGATACTTGTCTATCTCATTGGGATCGAGTCCTAAAGAAGTGTTGTGAGGTGAATCCGGTGCTCTCTTGGGAGAAGAGACATTTTATGGTTCAAGTGGGAATTGTGTTGGGGCATGTCATCTCCAAGAGGGGAATGGAGGTTGACCCTGCCAAGGTGGATGTGATCAATAAACTTCAACCACCAATAACATCAAGCAAGTGCGGTCATTCCTCAAGCTTGTCGGTTTTTACTGCAAATTGATAAAGGACTTTTTAAAGATTACCTGACCGCTCACGGAGCTTTTAGGAAAAAATACGGAGTTCATTATAGATCACAAATGTCTTGAGGCCTTCGAGCTCCTAAAGAGGAAGATCATGGATTCTCCTATCCTACATACCCCATATTGTTCTCTTCCCTTTGAGATCATGACAAATACTTCTAACTTTGCAGTTGGAGTTGTGTCAGGACAAAGGATAGAAGGCGTTCCCTATGTTGTCCACTACGTAAGCAAAGTACTCGATCAAGCTCAACAGAATTATACCGTCACAGAGAAGGAAATGCTTGTCGTAATATTTGCATTTGATAAATTCAGGTCTCATCTTTTAGGGTCCAAGGTTATCGTGTTCACAGATCAGATAGCCATCGAGTACCTCATGGAAAAGAAGGACGTGAAGGCGCATCTTCTTAGGTGGATCCTATTACTCCAAGAGTTTGATTTGCAGATCAAGGATAAGCTAGGAGTGAAGAATGGGGTGGCTAATCACCTCTCCCGCATAAAACCATATAGTTCCTCTGAGACTGACCCAATCAACGACTCCTTCCCTGATGAGCCGATCTGTTCTATCGACTCTCTTCCATGGTTTGCTATCATGGTGAATTTCTTAGTGTCTAAGATAGTTTCCCATGATTGGCCCAAGAGTAGCATTGACTGACTTAAGTCAAAATCTAAGAAATACCATTAGGAGGATCTGTTCCTTTTCTTCGAAGTTCTGGATTGTGTTTGGAGGAGGTTTATTTCTCAGGAGGAATATGTGAGTGTCCTCACCTACTACAATTCATTGGAGGCAAGAGGACATCACTCTAGGAATAGGACCACCTGGAAAGTGCTTCAGTGTGTCAGCTGACCAGGTTCCGTGATGCATATGCATTTGTCAGTTCGTGTCCAATATGTCAGAGAATGGGAGGGATTGTCGGTCCCAAAGATGTAATGCTCATGCAACTAGTCATTATGGTTGATGTTTTCGATGCATGGGGCATAGATTTCATGAGCCCATTCCCTAACAACCACGTCTATGAGTATATTCTCTTGATGGTTGATTATCTCTCTAGGTGGACTGAAGCTATCCCTACCCGAGCTGCAGACAGCAAGACTATCTGCAAGTTCATGAAAGATCACATCATTTCACGATTTGGGGTTCCCAAAGTCATCATCTCTGATGGGGGTAGCCACTTTGTTAATAGGGAAATGAAAAAGTTAACAAAGGACTATGGCATCGTGCACTGGGTTGCTAGTCTATACCACCCACAATTAAATGGCATGGCTGAGGTGTCAAATAGGGAGGTGAAGGGCATTTTGCAGAAGCTAGTCCGTCCTGACAGGAAAAACTGGTCCTAGCTTTTAGACCAAGTTTATTAGGAATACTAGACAGCTTACAAGACCCTGTTTGGAACCTCCCCATTCTGAATGCCTATGGAAAGCTGTGTCATCTGCCTGCTGAGCTGATTCACAAATCTGAATGGGCAATAAAGAAAGTGAACTGGAACACACATGAGGGACAACAGAGCAGAAAGATGGATCTAAACGAGATTTTGGATATCAGAAACAAGGCATATGATAATAGCGTGATCTATAAGGATAAAATCAAACGTTGGAACGATCAATAAATCAGATGTAAGAGTTTTATCCTAGGGCAGAAGGTATGGTCATTCAATGCTAGGTTTAAGATTTGCAAGGAAAGTTGAAGTCCAAGTAGACAGGACCCTTCATAGTTAGGGAAATGCACATAAATAGCAACACGGAGATTTCAGAGCTTACAGATGGTGCACAATCGTTCCTTGTAAACGGACAACTACTGAAGCATTTTGTAGGATCATATGAGCAGTTAACCTGTGTTGAAGAGATCTCATTCATGCATATCCTAGAATCCAATAATCCACTCTTAGGAAGTGCATGAATCCTCATTACTCCTACCATCTCCATGCATCTCTTTCCAAACCCCCTTTCTATATGTATAATTCCCAATCCCATTTGTTTCCATACGTGCTCTTGTCCTATACTTAGGCTTACCAGAGCCTAAGTATAAGGGAGACCGATGCCGACCTTGTATATGTTCATCCATTTCTGCTCTTGACCTCGACCGCCCTATTTTTGCTCTTCTTAGACACTTAGGCAGATTAGAGCCTAAGTATAGGGGGGCAGGTCGACTTCTATACTTTTTTTTCACTCTCCTATGCTTAGCACAAGCTACGTATTTTCCTCTCTTTTCGTGCTCTGAGGACATAGCACATGCTAAGTATAGGGGGTGTATCTATTACATATATACTTTATCCATATCTTGTACTTTCACGTATTTTTGTATATATTATGCAATAATAACGGGTTGGGCAAGGTTTGGTAAAAAACCTTTTTCTAAGCTTTGTAAATACTTCTATAATAGTATAATATGTATATTGTATATAAGAAGTAAATTTGTATATCCTTTGTAAAATTCTTGTAAATAAATACTTTTGTAAAATTGTTGTAAAATAGGAGATATACCAGAAAAAATAAAAAACAAAACCTTTTGTTTGAAAAAAAAAGGAAAAGGGATTTTTATTTACTTTTGCATATCATCCTTGCATTCATTCAAAAAAATCATATGTATTCATAAGCATTGCATAACATCTGCATTCCATTTGCATATCTAGCATATGCAAAGTGGAAAGTTAGTGGGTCCTGAATCGAGTTATGAATAGAAGTCGAGGATGGAATTGATTTGACCTTAATCCACTTAATTTCAGAGGAACCTTATAGGAACTGGATATGAGACTTTTCAAGACGAAGAACTTAATTCTTTGAGTCCACAAAACTATGTTGACATGTCATCTTGATTGGTCTAAGTAGTATATTTCATAAACAGGCATGATTCTTTTAGACAGTGACATAACTTGGACAAGCACCTTGCGTAGCTCTTCATTGATGAGTTGGTGAGGAGGTAGAATCATTTAGCTTGGGGAAACACACTAGTGGAAACATTTGTAGTCACAATAATTGACCAATGTGTCTCAACCTAGTCTAGTGCCTTTGACGACTAATAATAGGATGCTGGAGTAACAATAAAGCTTCAAAATAGGGATAGTCTATTGGCTCAAGAAGAAAAAGTCCTTATGTACATGTTATATGTGTTCAAAAAAACAGAAAATCTCAAAAAAAAAAGTTAGACGGACAAAAAGTAAATAAATAAAAATTCCCATCAGAGAAAAATGAATAAGTAAGGAATATGCTTCAAAGTCTCATACCAAGGAAGCATGCAGCTGGAGACTTGGCTACACTAGTTAAGCTCCAAGGTTATGTGGCTACACTGGCCACAATCCATTCTCTTCTCTACTCCCTCTTCTTGAGTCGGTTGCACTTGAACTTAGAAGGGAATAAGCCGCTCCTCGAGGAAAGAGTAGCTAGGCTGGGGAATTAGGGTTACCTTGTTGAAGGTGGTTGTTTCTATGCCATTTTTGATGTGGAGAGCTATATTTCACTTACACGGTACAAGTAAGATTTATAGTCATCAGAATATGTGTATAAGGACTTGTTCTAACCTGATTATTGAGGCAATCTGAATATAGACTTGTGGAACTTAAAGGTTGTTAGATCTTAAATCCTATTCCCTGTAAGGTTCCACCACATTATTAATCCAAAGGTTGAGTCAAGCTCCATTTTTACCTTTTGTTCATGACCTTTGTATGGAACCCAAAATCATTTCACTTTTGCATTTCATTTTAGTTGCTTGGGGACGAGCAAGATTTAAGTATAAGGGGTGATGAATCTGTGATTCATCACTCTAAAAGTTGAAAATAGAGATTTGTTCCTTCAGTAATTAACTCCATTTTTCCATTTATTCTGCATTGTTGCCATTCATGCACTTAGAATTAATTTCTACATTTTAGCATGCATATTTGCATTAAATAAGAAGACAAATTCCCTTTTAAATATCACATGTATTATACCATATTTTCCCTTATTTTATCTATTTTTCTTTAATTTAGAATTTAGCAAAATCAACTCTATATTGCACGTATTAGTAGCTCTAATAAATGAAAAATGCAAAAAAAATTACTAACTTTTAAAATTGCTTAATAAAAGCCAATCCTAGTCTGATACTACACACCTTAAAATATGAATCTCTCTCTCATATAGTCTCCTATAGACCCCTACTCATTTAAATTAATGTACATTCAATTACCTTCAAAACAAGATGAAATTCTAAAGAATTGGAGTTTGTATGTGAAATTTGGGATTTGGGACCCCATTGTATATTGTACATATGTCCCCTTTATTTTATTTATTTTATCTTTTTATTTCCTTAATTATTAAAAATCTAAAAAATTATATTAAATTATAAATATTTTTCATATTATTCTATTTTTATTTTGATTTTTTATCTTATTTAGATGACAAAAAAAACTACAAAACACAAAAATGCGGTATTTTATATCTATAGGATACCACCAAAAACACTTTTTGTACAGATGATTTATTTTGGTTTTGGGTTCTTCACAACAATTGTAGATCTCTTTGAGACGAGCAACTTTTATGTTGACCATTTTTTAATTAACCCCTTTTGTTATTTATTTGTATTTTTCCTTTAATTTATTTTTCAAAATTTCAGGGAGTGACACATGGTAGATCTTGGAGCCACCACTTGTGTTGGAAATGCGAGCCCACGGCGAGCCGTTGTGCAATAAATGTTATTGCAATTCACTCCTTAATCTGAAATAAAGAATACATAATTTGCATAATAGGTCCCTTAGTGCAATTAGGGTTATGTACCATGGCCATCTTAATGATCATACAGCTGTTGATTCAATTATTGAATCATAGAGGCTGGTGCTTAGATGAATATCTAATGAGTTAGATTGAGGACTCATCAAGCACTGTCAAATGATTATTAAGAGATGATCTCCAGCCTGAGTAGGAGATGGCAATCCTATCTCATTTAGGTTGATATCTGACCGACCTCTTGATGCAGGTCCTCTGCATAGGAATAGAGATTCGAAGGTGTCAGATGAGTTAGGTCAAAGAGTTGACTTAACGAGATCGAGATAACCAAAGTCCTATATCATATGCTGTCATGATATAGGCACACATCCTCTGACCGGAGACAGATGTGTTACTATATGTCTGAGTATGTACATTTGGTAGACCAATAGGTTGATGGCCTAATCAAGGTCTATACACCGGCGCGCTGGTGTGCATATAAGGGCATATGAGTAATACGATCTCTCAAAGGGATCATACAGGTTTACTACTGAACCGGAAGACATGAGCTCACTCATGAGATATTGGGAAGAATCAAATTCCGTGCGCACGGTCGTCTCGCTTTGGAAGCTTGACTGAATTTGTTGGTTTGATATATACTTTTGGAAAGTATATGATCAAAACCTAGGTATGATATATGCTTTTGGAAAGTATATGATCAATACCGACTCCCAATGATCGAATGAGAAACTTACTGATAAAACCCTGAAGTAGACAGTTAAAGTTGATCCAATACTTCGGGTTTAATCTGAGTCTTCCAGTATGCAGGATGTACAGGTATTAGGAATACCTGAGGGTGATGTGATCATAAACGGTTGTATAACCATGACGCTTCCATTCCTAGGGAGTGATGAAACGGGTCTGGATTTTAGTGACTCCTCTCAGTAGAGAAGTAATCTGATCTTAGTCCAAATGTTGGACATTGATCTGAATGTGATTCAGATTCAATGAGAAGATTGGATTTGCGGTCTTGATTTAATCAAGCATCTATGGGAGGCCCGAGATCTGGATTTGAGATGTGATCTCAATATCCATGTCACTATACGTGGAACAATACAATCGCCCTGTCCTTATCTCCAAGTATTCGCAGAGAAAGCGCATTGTCCTTGAAAGAGTTCATGGATAATTCTATTGTTGATATATGTATCCGAGCATTGAGAAAATGGATAATTAAATGTGATTTAATTATCATGAATAATATGAATTTGATTCATATTATAAGGAGAGTTATCTTAGATAATTAAATGTGATTTGATTATCAAAGATGTAAATAATATGAATGTGATTCATATTATTTGAGCACATGAGAATAAGTTATCCAATATAATTAAATGTGATTTAATTATTATGGATAAGAATAATGTGGATAGTAATATCCAGTTATTCATAATAGATTATAAATGTGATTTATAATGTATTAGAGAGAGTTAAATATAATTTATATTAGTAGATTAATTATTAATGTGTATTGGATACACATTGTCTAATTAATTGAAAATGTAAATTACATTTTGTTTTGGGTTGTGAATATGATTCACAATATTCCAATGTCAAGATTGCAATATTCCCAAATTTAATTGATAATTATTTTGGTGAATAAAAATCCCAACAAATAGTTGTTGGAAAATAAGTAGAGAGAAAATCAAGGAGATATGCAATCTCATGGGAATCCATGAGATTGCCCTCTAAAGGGGAAGGTTGATCTCCTTTGTATTTTCTCTCCTTATTTGATTGATTCAATTTGGTATTAATATTTATTTGATTTATCAAATATATTTTATCAAAATTAAATCACAAGTTGTTGGCTTTTACCAACAACAATCTTGACCATTGGATTGTCATAAATCAATCTCAACCATTGATTTTATATGACACATGGATTGAGATCCATGGATCCCAAAACCCTATAAATAGAGAGGCATACCCATGCTCTCTCTTTACACATAATGCTTGAGAAGCATCTCTCTCTCCCTCTCTCTTCATCTCTCTCTCCCTCTCTCTTTCTCTTTAGAGGTCAGCCCTCTCTCTCCTTCTCATGGCCGTCCACCATGGATGCCATGGAGAGGTTCTCCATCGCCGCGGCATCGTCGTTATGCTGCCTGTTCTTCTGCTCGTGGATCTCCGTCTCCTTCGGTGCGCCTCGCTCGTGAAGAAGATGTTGGATCTCGTGTGTCGAGATCAGGAGATCCGCCGCTTGGATCATCAACTTGGATTGCGAGAAGCACGCGGTTCATCCCCGCGCTCGCAAGCGTCTCCTCCGTCGGATCGGACTTGAGACAGGAGGTCTCTTCGTTTAGAGACTTGATCGCAACCACGCTTCAAGAGGTAATCCTAATTACTTGTTTGTGGTTTAGACGAAACGATCCGAGAAGTGTTCTTGGATCATGTGGTTTCGTCATAAGAAAATTTTTTAAAATTCCGCTGCATCGAGCAACTAGTGCGACTAGTCGCTCTTCGTCGTATTCGATACGACGCTCACGCTTCCGTGATGCGCTTGAGGATCTAACCATATCCTTACTAGCCCAAAGAGCCATTAATGGGCTAATCATTTAAACCCACACTCATGTGACAATCATAGGCTATTTAGAAAATAGCTAGGTAAGCTAATCAGTCACTCTGTTCTCAAGAGACTACGCCAAGTCCTTTTACGGCACTTGCATATCTCTTAGTAACAGTGATCGCATCCAATGCGAACGTTGCATCTCATGCAACCGATACTCAATTTTGTTGGTTATAGTGTCCTTGACACTACATCTTATTAATTATCATAACCGGTATTCCCATAATCCTTATTAGAATACCTTCATTCCTGGAGATCTCTATCTCCTAAGGTATCTACAGTCAAGACCCTTATAGATCACTATCTACAAGGTCTTAAACCTTTGAAGATAAGACTTTGAGATCACTATCTCTAAGTTTCATCATCTTTGAAGATATTGTTATTACTGCAATCAAGTGTTTTATCTCCATAGTAGGATTAGTAACAGTTTACTACTCCCACTGCATGGCAGACATCTGGTTCTTGTACACATCTAGCATATACCGAGCTTCTCATAACTGATGCACAAGTGCAAGCAGTTCTAGCATTCACTTCCTCAACTCTTTGAGGTGCTATCCCTTTAGACAGGTCACTACCACATCTTAAGGGAAGGAAGCCTTTCTTGAAATTTTTCAAAAATTGGAATAAGTCCAAGTTGTATTACTAATGTGACGGTCCCAATACCCTCTTCTCTTTGCTTCTGAACGACTTCAGAATTAAGATCTAAGAGGTATCCTTGAAATCGTATCTCAAGGTATGGAACAACCAAATTATAAAACACTTATTATTTATTCTTATATCATTCCAAATGATTAGAATAATATCTACATTTAGCACGATGAACACAATGGCACTCCCACTAAGCTTCGCATGGTTCATCAAGATTTTATCTGAAATTACAACATTTATAATTTCATCAAATCTTATGTTCCAACTACAAGAAACTTATTGGAGTCCAAAGATGGAGTTCTTTAGCTAGCACACCTTGCTTTCCTCAACCATGAAGCCCTGGGGCTTCTTCATATGAATATCCTCAGAGAGGTATTCATAGAGGAATGCAATCTTGACTTACATCATGAAGATGTCATAGTCAAGTTGTGTAGCTATAGTTAGCAATATTCTGATGGGTTAAAGTAAGGCCACTGGAGAGCAAGTCTCATCGGAAGCGATGTCTTCTCTTCGGTGTGTAGCTCATGGCTACGAACCGTGCTTTGAAGGTCTCTACCTTCTCATCAGGTTCCCTCTTTCTATTGAAGATCCATTTAGACCTTAATGGGTCTTACCCATATAGGTGGATCCTCGAGGGTCCATATACAACACTTGTATATGAAGTCTACATTAGACTTTTATTGCTAACATCCATCTATCCATGTCATGATCCTTAGGAGCTTCATCACATGAAGTCCAATCATTTTCACATGGAATACATCCTCAAACTTATTTGAAGAAGTATTAGTGTTTCATCTTCAATTATTCTTTTGTTTCCGATTTCAGGAGCCTCATTATCTTTTCAAGATTAAATGAGTTCCTTTACTTTATTTTCATCTTGATTCTCAAGAGAGTCATCCTATAAGAATCATATTCTCAAAGATTAGATCTTTTAAGAATCTCAAGGTCATAAAGTAGGTATCCAATACCATCCTTTATTTTCCTAATGAAGTAGCACTCTCTAGTGCTAGATTCCAACTTAATCACATGGAACCTTATTAAGTATATAATGCAGTCTCTACTACATATATATCTTGGAAACTTAAGAGATAATTATGCTAGGATTAATCATTGATTAAATCATGTCACACATGATCAATTGTATCTCCCTACAACTCCTTTGAGTTAAGGTTCATTAGGAGGATTGAGATAGGAATGATATTCATATCTCCATAAGGTATTTCTTGAATTCATCTAATAGGTACAGGCTACCTTGGTTAGATCAATTTCATCTTCCTTCAAACTTTGGTTCTAAACCAAAATTGCGAAATCTTTGAACATTTCAAAGGTTTCTTAGGTGAAGAGAAGAAATCTCATATCATACATAATCATTAACAGATATCACATATCCATAATGTTTACTATGATATAGATGATCTGTATACATCAACATGTATGAGATCCTTAATACCTAGGCATCTTACACCTTTCCCAAGGAAGGATGTATTAGACATTTTACTTTGAATACAATATTCACAAGTATGTGAGATTTGAATCTTTAGACAATCTAAAGTTTCAAGTCTTACCAGTCCATTGATTTCATCAACAGACATATGTCCAAAATTTGATGCCAGATCATTGTCAAATGATCTTTATCCTCCTATTGATCTTTTAAAGGTTTAATTTTCAGTATTAGAAATCTTAATGAACCATTCAATAATTTTCTAATTTAATAGAGTCCACTAGATTTTAGATTACTATCTGAAATATTTCCATCATAACTCTTTATGATAGATTTATTACAGAATTCATGTTTATATCCAACAATTAGAAATAAACAATGAGTGTATTCTAATATCTAGGTCATAGAGACATTCTCTTAAGACTAAGGGCTCCCACTGAAAATATGAAGTCTATTGATCTCATGGAAACTGTTGCAACACTTGCATCACTTTCAACATGGATGATCAATAAACCTTAAGATCAAATTTCTAATATTCTAATACATATGCAACCAATTGCAAGTGTTATTAGAAGATTGAGATACAATTATTAGACTTTACCTTATTAAATAAGTAAGTCAATTTCAATGATTATATGTAGATTATACTGATGCTCCATCCGAGTCCTTTTCTGAGGATTCTAGACAGACTTGATAGTCATACTATCAACACATCAACTTATTGCAGCATTGGCATTCATCCAACTCTTTGGATGTCATATGGAAGTCACAGAAGTACAGTCAACTATTTGATTATACTTCTTGCTTGAGTCTAACCCATGATTCCACTACACTCCCTTTATCTATAAACAACCATTGCTTAAGAATAAGGATCTCTTATGTTAAAATCAAAAATTTCAATATATAAGAGTATTTCAACATTTATACAAGCTTCACCCAATTCATACAATATGAATATTATGAAGCTTCATGAATGACTAGAGTATAGATAGTAGAATGATGACACTCATCATCTACATCCATCTAAACTCTTAAAACATAGGTTCAGGTAGGTATTCAAATAATTTGAATACATCATCTCTTATAGAGCTACCATTCTGCATGATGTAGAGAACCACATCATTCATGATTAAATGTCGAGAGCACATATGTATGCCAGAATATCTTTATTGATTTTATAAGGATTAATTTGATAATTACGATCATCATCGACATGTCACTTCAAAAGTACATTCGATAAGATCAAGACTTATAGAGACATACAAACCCTAGGGTTTTAGTCCTATTGTCTATTTAATTATCACTTCTCATTGTTGTGAGGAAACTTGCATATTGCAACCACATACATTGTGTGTCCAATTGCAAGTACAATATCTGGATTATAGGGTCCAATCCACGATATTTTACTGGTTATTATTGAGTATAATATTGAGTGGGTTTAATGAAGGATAATCTGAAATAAGAAATTTGCATGAGTATATATATTTATATATATGCATGTTTTACTTTGAATTAGGAATTTTATATCAAAGCTGTCTTGCCTTGTCAAAGACACTGAAAGTTCATTCCCTTAATCACTTTCAATGTAAGAGATATACTTACCATTATATCTCAGCAAGATCTGGGATCTCCTCTTTATCTTTGTTGCATCCCAATAATATGAGAACCTACAACTCGGATAAAAAGAAGCGGGAACACATTCCACCTTGCAAGTCCAACTTGCATATCCCAATTCGGTCTTTAATACCCGGGCCCACCACCCCTAAGGTGATGTTGACCCGTCATTAATTGAACCAACCGTCAACAGGAATACAACTCGCTATGCGCAATCCAATATCGCCCCAATAATATGAGGACCCGATATTGGGGTCACTACGCATACGTCCTTACTCTTTCGAGAAGCGACGAGCCCGATCCAAATGGATCATATGTAGGAGCTGTCACTTCGGACAGGCGTCTCCTACATATAATATCTGGCGACGAAACCCTTCGCCTTGACGGGAGACCATGGATGTCACTTATGTGATCCTCCATATCTTATTCAAATTAAATTAATTTCTATGAATCACATTCATATAATTAATTCTTCCAAGGGAATTATTAACTCTAATCACATTAGAGTATTCTCAATTGGATATAATTAACTTAATCATATTAAATTAATTATCAATCCAATTTAATCAATCAAACTTAATTTTATGCTTGAATATACATATATGATATTATTCTCAAAGTACGTATTAATTCGAATTTTAATAATTAGAAAAATACATCATAATCCCTCGGACATTATCTCGACCCTACCCGCTGTCATGGCCAGTACCGACGGGAGTGGGGCGGACCACATACGTTGCAACCCGCTGACCAGCGATCCCCGACTAGACACCATATCCACCTCGGGAAAGGATAATGCCAAATTGATTATTTTGTACTTGAGATGATCATCGGTTCTTCAACCGAAATTATACCATATAGTAATCAAAACAATTTTGATTTTAAGGAAATTTGCTAGGCAAATTCCCAAGTCCTATTCAAGCAAGAAGTTTGATGATTGTAATTCCAATTAAGGTTTAGATCAAATCTAATCAACTAATTGGTTGGGGCCAAGTCAATTAGGCAAATAATCATGTTTCAATATTTCACAAATATTTTTCAAGATTATTTCACGAAATTAACAATTAATTTCACTAATTGACAATCACATGATTCTTGATTAGGAAAGCAATTTCAGCAGTGACCCCTACTTACTAAAATTGGCATATCTCAATCATATTAAAACCAAATTAAGCAAAGTCAATTTCTAAAGTTTGCTAATTTGATTTAGGACAGAACCTAAGTGATGTTTCACGCATTTCGAGGCAAGTCTAAACAGTAATTAACATTTTAATCACGTTCAGATTCACAGTTCCCGCAACAGTGCATACATGTTCATTAAAACGACCATATCTCGAGCATACAAAATCCGATTTATGCAAACTCAGATCCTATGGTTTCCTTATTTAATGGGGAACATAATCCAAGTATAAAATTCGCGTTTAAACCATTTGAACAGTGCCGAATTTATTTACTAAACAGATCTGCGAAATCAAATGCGATGAAAACTTTCGCGACCTTAGCGAACCCAAGTCGTCCTCGGTTAGCGAATCACTATTCGAAACCATCGACCTAAGGCTCTGATACCACTCTTTATTTCAGATTAAGGAGTGAATTGCAATAACATTTATTGCATAATGGCTCGCCGTGGGCTCGCATGTCCAACAACTTGTCACCTACTTTATATTTTCTTTTTTATTTACTTTTATTTTATAACTTTATTTTATTTATTTATTTATTTATTTATCTAATCACTCTATTTTATCTTATTATTAGTATAAATTTTATTTATATCATTATTATTTTTATTTATTCATTATATATTTATTTTATTAATTTTCTTAATTTTTTTATTTACTCATTTATTTATTTATTCATTTTAATTAACTCTTCATTTTTTAAATTATTTTAATTTAGTTTAATTTACTTTAATTTTTATTATTTTTATCTCCCTACCACGTGGGCGTACCCCTATGTGCCTCACGGCCTCCCCCCACCCCCGTAGACCCACTCCTATGACCGACTGCCCACGCCCCACCGTATCGTACAGCGTTGCATGCACCACCCACTCCCCTCTCCCTGTAATCAGTCCCCACAGGACCTGCACCTCCCTCTCCCTCTTTCCAGCATTTTCTACGTGACACCCCACGACCTCTGACCATCTCATCCCCTCAATCTAACCTCACTTAGAACCCAAACCACCTCCAACCATGGTCGATGATTCTCCATCATGATCTACCAGTTCGATCTCCACCTCTGGTGACAGCTCTGGTTGAGTCCTAGGTCGACGACGACGCCCTTCCCTTCGCGGCGATATCCAGCGAGTCTCTCTTGCTGATACGAATGCTCCTTCATAGTTGTGAAACTTCGAGCCAAACTTCATTGGCTGATCTGAAGCGACGACCAGAGGAAGACTCCTCCATATCCATGCGACTTCTCAAGTAACCGTCTTCTTATCCTTAACTTTCTTCTTACTTCCTCTTCTTCCCCTCTTCTCTTCTTTCTTCTCATTCCCTTCGATCCTTCCTTCTTTCCCCTCCTTTTTCTTCTTCTTGTTATTTCCCTTCTCCTTCGTACAAGCGTCTTTCTTTCAATCACCACTCGACCGCCTTGAGCTCCGCCCCTCTTCTGTTTCCCTCGCCGAGGTCTCCAGCGACAGTTCCTCCTTCGACCGAGACGAGCCGCCGCCTTCGACCTCTCTACCAGGAATGGCGGTCGTGGTTCATCACCAACACCTCCACCAGGAGCACCCCACTTCTCCAAGCTGCTCTCTCTCTCCTCCGTACACCACCAGCTCCGCACTTCTCTCGACTCGCCATCGACGTCTCCAATGTCGTCGCCTCGGGTGATGTGTCCATCTCGAATTGACTCGAGCCTCTACTTCGATTCCAGAAATGACAATGACTATTGGATGGACTTCTCCAAGCCTTGATCCAGTGGCTAGCATCAAGCCACGTGGAGGTATTTGAGCCTATGTCCAATCTCCAGGTTCAGTATCTCGAGGCAACGCCATCCAGCGACTTAGAGGTGTAGAACAAGAGCTCCATCCGGACCTACGGTGTGCGTGCCTCTCATGCACATTCTGGAGACTTTTGCAGTTGTTCCCTCAGCATTCCAGCCATTCGCACTTCAGTCTTCTCAAGCCAGGGCACGTGCAAGGCACGCGCCCCTAGAGCAAAAATTGCACGAATTCCCCCCCCCCCCCCATTACCAGCAAGTCTAACCGTCCAGGAGGCACATAAGGTGCAGGTGTCCACCTGGAAAAATTGCATAAAACCTCTATAGGTTAGGGTAATTCCACTTCAGCCCCCGTGCACATACATTTCAGTATTTTTAATTTCTTGAATTGCATTTAGATCCGTGTCTTTGCATTAATATTTGAACCTCCATTCTACATCATTTTTTTATTCTAAAATGTGCATCTTGTAGAACACTTTATATTCTATCATTGTGGATGTTGATTGAATTTTTCTGAGCTATGATTTATTTAAATAAATTATTTAAGTGGAAAATTGCATATTTTGATCACTATGTGCTCGTTAATTGATATTAAAATAGTCATTGTTTTGAAAATTCCCAAAAATTTGTAGTAATTAGATTAGTGTTCTCTACATGATACTTAAAAATCATCCCATTTTCATGCATATCGAGGTTGCAATAAAATAATTGGTCATTAGAGTATTTTAATTAGTTAGTTAATTGTTTTATTTATTTATTTATTATATCTTTTTTCTTTTCTACTTTTATTTTTCTTTTCTCTTCATTATTTTTAGTAGCCTACTAATTTTACTTATTTTTTATTTATTTATTTTTCTATTCTCCGTTGTTCTCTACTCCAATTTCCCACCTAAGACACTTTCTCCACCACTCCACTTTATCCACCTATTTTCTAACTTCCCCCTCATCCTTTTTATTCCCCACATCAAACTCCATTTTTCATCATCCGTCATTTCGAGAGAAGAGAGTTCGAGCCCCTTTAACCTCAAGGTGACAAATGAAGGAGACGTGTTGAGCGACGACAACTTTTTAGGTGAGATCCATAAGGTTCCCCTTGTTTAGCTGCTCATCTACTCGACAAAGCAACCGAGCTTCGTGGTGTTTAATCGTCGAGCACCACTTCGAGGTGATAATAGGAGTTTTAGCGTAGCTACTCCGCAAACCGGCAAGAACATTCCAGGTAATTTTTCTATCTTCTCATTTTTATTATCTAACGCTATTTTTATTTTCTTGATCATCTTCAATTATTTTTACACCACATCCAAATCACACAACAACACTATCATCACCATCACCACCATTTTATTCCTACATTTTTCTTATTTACAAAAAATTCAAAAAAATGCCAAAAAAACAAAAAAAAAGAATTGCAACTCCAACCGCTCCTTGGCCCCGTGCCTCTGCCATTCATGTGAGACAAAAGAAAGAGCTCCCAGCCGCATTGGTGACAGCAAGTGCGGCCCTCCGGTCGAGCGACAACCCTCTTTGCCTCCGGCGAGATCCGTGGAATTCTGGTACACGTCGCAGCCACTCAAGCCGCTGCTCTAGCTTCAGGCCATCCCCGTCGCAGTTCTTGAAGCGACGACCAGAGAAGAGCTCCATCGAGTAACCTACTCCTATGCGAACAACCCCAGGTAGACTTCTTCTCATGTCCCATTTCTTTCTTTCTTCTTCCTTCTTCCATTGTCTCTACCACCTCTTCTTCCTCCCAAATCATATCGCTCGCACGATCGATCCCGCCTTGCCTTCAGCCTCCATTATGCTCATCGCATCCCTCGTCGTACACAGCGACCATCGATCGCATTTCACCTTCGTAAATCCCATTTCGATCTACAACACCATCTTCCACTTGATCCATCACCAATATCGATTAGCCTCCTTCGCTTCATCCTCCACGACCATCTGGGGCTGATATGTTCCCATTGCCTCACCATCGACAACGCTCGAGGCTCCAGCATCGACGCCTCCGTCTCTCGGCACCTCATAGTCGACATAAGGCCACTCGCAGCAGCCCCATCAGATGAGCCATGGACCTTTGAAGCACCTTGTGTTGCAGATTACCTTTGGCCTGTGTCGCCGACCTATAGCCCACCGTTAGGTCAGCGTCTTCTCCACCCTTCGAGCTTCTCCACCGAGACCGTCGAGAACCTTTGTTGAAGCTCCTCCAGCTCACACACTACCTCGCTGCTCTACCTCCAGTCGTGTGACGATGGAGGTGGAGACCACCGCTCGCAACGACGACCCCCGCCGCTCCTCTGCAGCTTCGCCTTCTCCGCCTTAAGCTTTACGAGTAAGCTTGCCTCCAGCACCGAGCTACGCCGGCAACAGTGCCACCTCCGCTTGCCATTGACCCTCGGTCGACTCAGCCCAACATCGGTAGCTCGCATCAACCTTGGCATGCGTGTCCACTACCCATAGCTCCTCGTTATTATCACTGCCTCATGTGTAGAGCACGTGAGGACTAGGGATACTTGCACAGATACCCCTGCAGATTCAGAAAATCACAGAAGAGCCCCCACTTCTAAGAGGCACGTGAGGCACACGTGTCGTCTTGGAAACTTGCATAAATACCCATACGGGTATAGGTAATTGCATCTAAGTCCTGTCAGCATATTTTTTATAAAATTATTTCTATAATTGCATACCTTGTTCTTGAACCTTAATTTGAACACTCATTCATCATCATTTGATTATTCTGAAAATTGCATATTGTAGAGTAATAAATTCTTTCTCTAATGGATATTTTATAATTTTTAAGCATCGATTTATTTATTATAACTGATTTCGTAAAATATTGCATATTTTACCCAATGTTTATTTTGAAATTGATATTAAATTAATTCGTGCTCCAAAAATTGTGAAAAAATTAGAGACGATGCATATAAATGTGCTTTAATTATTTTCCAAATTTCATCAAAAATGGATATGTCATTTGCCTAAAATAAATTGTTGATTGATTTATGTAATTGATTTTTAATTAAATCCAATAATATTATTTTTTGCAAAATTTCAAGTCTCCTAGATTTCTCATTTAAACATATTTTTAGATAATTTTTTCTTTAGATAAATTGATTTCATGGATTTATTAAGAACTAAATACTCACAGTCACTCTGGGGCTTGCCCATGTTAAAAATACATAAAATCGCACATTAATTAATTCATTGATTCAGAGATTCGCGTGGTTTACTTTTGATCGATCTTGATTGCCAGACTACAACAACATTTCATACAATTAAATAGGGTGATCAGCGGTCCATCAGGTTGGAAGGGACATCACAGACTACATACTCTCTATTTCAGAAATTGATGGGGTTTGTCTCCACCTATGCCGGAATGATGGTCTTGGAAGCGGTGAGGTCATCCAGCTTATGGCCCATTTCTGCAAGGCTCTTCACCAACTGAGCCAAGTAGTCCAAAGATGGGTTCACAGGAGGGGCACCCACGGATGGTTCAACATGCTGGCCACGTTGAGATTGGGAATGGTTTGGAGGATGTGGGTAGGAATGTTGAGAAAATTAGGGAGAAAGGTGATATTGTTGATGCTGAGAAGGTTGATGTTGATAAGGAACAACCGAGTACCAATGATACTATTGGTTCTAGTGGTACTGCAGTTATTGCTATTGATTCTGTCTCTAGTCCTGCTGATATGGTTGAGATTGTCGGTGGTTAGGTTGTTTATTTCATTGGACAAATCTCCCTTCTTGCTACTGAGGGAATGGATGGAAGTTGGCAGACTGGCCATGATGAGGTCTGCATAGACGGTCCAGCTACGCGTCATTAGACCAAACACCATTCTGGAGCTTGCATCTAGAAAACGTGTTGAACCGCTGGTTGTGATGGACTCTGCTGAGGAGGTAGTAGTGAAGATGGCTCCTTTTTCTCAACATGAGTCGAAGCCAAAGCAGACACGAACTGGTAGGCGCTAATGGTACTCACTGGCAACTACAGCTGCTTGGTGATTTTTTCCAACTTGTCCAAAATTTGGTTCCTTTGTTCGATCATAGCGAGCTTCTCAAGGTCATGTGATCGTCTCTATGATATCCACCTTGGATAGGTGTCTCCCTATGATGCTTAGATTCGAGCTCTCATCCTTGTCTGGCTCGTGTGATGCTTCCATATGTATTGGATTCTGATGAATCTGTGGTTGTCTCTGGTAGGCACAGGACGACGACAAGGTAACTTCTCCTTTTGCCATTTCTTCAGAAATCTGCCACACGATGTCCTCATCTTTGTTAAAATGTGACCAACCACAAGTGACATCGACAAGCTTTTGGTTTTCAATGGTAAGTCCCCCAAAGAAATGTTAGACTAGGTTGGGCCGTGGAATATCGTGATGGGGGTGCTTTTCTTGTAAATTCATAAACCTCTCCCCAAGGCTCATGGATAGACTCATGGGTAGCTTGGGTGAAGTTGGCAATATGGTCACACATCTGATTCAGGCGACCAAGAGGGTAGAACTTGTGCAGGAAAGCCAACTTTAGTTCAACTCAAGTCGTGACGGTCTTCCCCAAATGATTGATCTAGTGAAGCACCTTGTCTTGAAGGGTGAACGGTAATGTCGTCATCTTGACTACACCTAACGGTATGTTAGGGTAGTGAATGGTTCCACAGATGCACCCAAACTATTGGAGATGGATATAGGGTTCTTCATTTGCATTCCCGTGGAAGGCGGGAAGCAAAGACAA
This sequence comes from Ottelia alismoides, assembly GCA_037367405.1. NCBI lineage: Eukaryota > Viridiplantae > Streptophyta > Magnoliopsida > Alismatales > Hydrocharitaceae > Ottelia > Ottelia alismoides. The sequence goes on along the minus strand of JAZKJV010010266.1, from coordinate 1,107,033 downwards.
GAGTTGAGGATTCAACTAAAAATGGGCATCGACAGTAGGGATTTGTATCCATTAGGTCATTTTTCCAGCTCCTGGGTTGTAAGTCTCTTTGAGAGTATGCTTGGGCCTCTCTCCTCTTCTCTCATCTGCCGGCACTCCATGGCCTCCATCTTCTTTGTCTTCCTCTTCTCCTCCTCCTCCTGCTGGTTGATCTCCCCTTCTCCTCAGATCATTGAGCATGTCCTGGAAGGCAACCTGGGCCAATACCTGGTCGGTGAGCTTCTGATGTATTGCTTGTATAGAGGTATGAAGCTGAACGTTCACGACGTTTTGATCCGGCTGATGGCCTGACTGTGGGTGTGGATTTTGAGGTCCCTTCCCTTTTCCATTTGGATCCATCTCGAAACCTGAATTTGAATCTGACAAAAGTTCTGGCTCTAGATCAGGCTCTTGGTTTGCACATGGAATGATGCCTTGATCAGTCTATATTGAAAACAAGTTGAAAAGAATCGTTCTACATTATGGTTAGCATAGAATTTCATTATGGATGGAGATGCATATAGACTGAAATCAATTTTCATCCAAAATGGTCAGATTTCAAGACAAGAGTGATCCTAGATTATTAAAGAAGATGGGAGTCTGAAGAGCGATTTGCAAGGTCTGAAACCTGATCTCGAGAATCATCCTGAATTATTAGAGAGGTTGACCGCATGGAATCAATATGGGCATCGGTAGAGTCCCGACTAAGACATCCATGAGTCACCATCTCGAGGTCAAAAGGAAAATCAAGAATGGAAGAATGATACAGAGATGAACAAGAAATAAAAGGAGTGCAAAATAGTAGAATGACTCAAAGTGAGTGGGGGTTAAATGAGAATAAAAGAAGAGAAAATGAAAGGCAAAATGTGCACAAGTGTGCGGAACTTGATCTTTGGCTTTAATCTAATCAAACAAACACCAAACAATTTCTAGATTCACCAACTCAACCCAAGTGAAGCCTAAGAGTTTGGTTATTTTATCTTTTCAATTTTATGGTTGTTTTGCAGGCAAACCTTTTAACAAGTCCTTATGAGGGCTATCCCTATAGGAGTGTGTGTACTGCTAGGAAAGTACCCCGTACTTCTTCCACCTCCTTTGTAATATGTGATTTGCACACTTTAGGTCCTTTATATCATGCCTGGGCAGCTACTCGCCAACGAATATAGAAAGGAAGACAATATGCGAAACTAATACTCCCCTCCCAAACGAGGTACTCGATCGCATGACAATGAGACAGAACCCCCGTGAAGGTGTGGCCTATGCTCTGTACTTCGGACCAAGTAGGATGCTCCACACAAGGTAGGAACACTGTCATAAACAACACCCTACTCGCCCATGTACGATAGAAGCGCCAATATTTCTCCAACATAGGTGATAATCAAGGTTGTCACAAATCAGGTTTTTGGCTCTAATCCTTAGGGGGTCGTGTCTCACTCAGTTTGAACAGCACCTGAAAGAAATAGAGGATTTTATGAACCCAAAACAAGGGTGTCCATTACGATTTTTAATTAAGGTCAAAGTTTTATTAGCAGTTCCATTGTTTTAATTTTTGGATTTTCAATTTTTTGAGTATTGTTCAAAGCAAAGCACCTAACGCTTTTTTTTATACTCTTTTCGGTCCTAAGTGATATAAACACAAGGGGAGAAGGCAGAAAATCAATGAAAGTGGATACGAGGGTGGAAATCTCACTCTCATATCAAATGATGCATGCAAAGTAAAGAGACTTACGGTGCTTTCTAGCTCTCTCCATGCCGGATGCAAGGTAGAATATATAAAACTATACTGCATGAACGGCATGCAAAAGTGATAAAGCATCATAAACAAGAATTGCTATTATCGAAAAAAACAAATGCTAATCACTCAAAAAAGGCTCCCAAGTGCCATGTCTTAGAAACTCCTCGGTGCCCACCACAACGGGTCCTGCAAGCGTTGTGTGGAGTCTCTCACGGCTCGTGGTTCCAAATTCGAGTAATTAGCAATTAATTTTTGAATAAGTCCAAGCTAACTAATCTATAGAAACATGCTTCTATTTAGGCTTTGGACCTAGCTATCGAGTCAAGCAAACCAAGATCTAGGATCACAATCACCTAAAACAAATAAAAATAAAGGCGGAAAGCTCAAAACACGAGAAATGAAATAAAAGAAAGGCAAAGAAAACAACAAGAAACCACGAGGGCCCTAGGTGAAAAGACACATGGGCAATGGATCTCGGGAAGTACAAGTGTCCAAGTCCAAATTATTAGAAATTATATTACAAAAGTAAAATAAAAATTTCTCCTCAAAAAATAAAAGAATAGCTAAGTGTGTTTCTCTTCTCCTTCTCTCTTTGTTTTTCTCTATTTCTCTATCCTTGTTGCCTTACAAGCAGAATAGCCAACCTCCTCGTGGTTCGGGTGCATCCACATCCTAAGAAGCGATCGTCGCCACGTGGTCCCTCGTAATAAAGTCAATCACAGAAATATGTGTCAAACAGATAAAATAATTATCAGAAAAAAATAAGCAGATAAAGCAAAAAATTATTAGCAAACTATATACAACAAACTACTACATTATCTATTGGCCCCGATAACGACGCCATTTGAAAGAGTCCAGAGGGCATAGGATAGGTCTTGTGGTCCACAAAGGGTGAGACCAACAATCGTTGTGATGACAACTCACTAGGCTTAGTGGACAATCTCAACAATCAACCCACACAATTAATCAATCAATCAAAAGCAAGTGTGAATCAAAATTTATTATAAACCGTACAAACAAGTATGTGTATATTGACAAGCATGAGTATGGTGTCGAACACAGGTAATAAGGGAAGTGGCAGGTATTATTTATCAATAAATAAAAATAATAGAAGCGTATGTATGTATATATGTATGCACAATATTCACTCAATGTTTTTTTTGGTTTTTAAATCTTTAATCTTTTTATATAATTTTTAAAATTTTTAATTTTCTTATTTTAAATTTTTTTATTAAATATCATATATGTATATATAATGGTATATATATAAGTATGTAATGTATTATATATGGTATAAGTAATAGGAGAAACTTCAAATGAGGCGGGGTCTCACCATATATATGGTTAGCCACCCTCAATTTAGGCATCTTCCAAATATATTTTACAATTTCTTGTTTCATACATATAACAATAAATATTAACACAACATGTATAGTGAAATAAAATTATGAGAATATTAGTATATTAGATGGAAATATTAATTTAAATTTGGATGCTATATTTTACAAAATTCATTTTTTTACAATGTGCAGTTTATACTTTTACAAAGCCGTTATAGAGTTTTTACTAAATTCACAGTGGCCTTTACAATTTCAGAAAAACCCCCCACCTCATTTGAAAATATTAGAAAATATACTTCTAAGTAATATATAGTGTAATATATATAATAAATGTACAAACATTAGAAAATATCCAAAAGAACTATCCTTCTTATTTTTTAAGGTTTTAAAATATATTTAGGGTATTTATAACAATTAATAATGATATATAATATATATAATAATATGGGAAAAAGGAGCCTACACTAGCGGGTGCAGGTAACTACCTACACCCGGCCTATTTTTTCATTATTATTTGATTTTTTTGAAATAAAACCTAGGGGGAATCAGATCACTATATATCGCCATGGTGTCATTTAAAAATATACTTAATTCAAGACTACTATCATCTCCATCAAGACTACCAAATTTTAAAGGTCTCGGAATTGCTGAAAATGACCTCTTCTAGATGAACATGTTAGGAATGTTTATTTTGCATGAAACTTGAAACACATATTCTACTCAACATATTAAGTAAATCCCCCTAAATTTTCAATCAAAAAAATTAAAAAAATAATGGAAAAATAGGATGGGTGCAGGGAGTTACCTACACCCCAGGGTGTAGGCTCCTTGTCCCCTAATAATATATAGGGAGATATTGGCTATATATTGTATTATTATTATTATTATTATTATTATAAATAAAAATAGTTAAAAATCAAAATAAAATCTTTTTATGTTTCAAGATAATTTTCTATTTTTGTGATTTTTTTGGGAATTTTTGCAGTTATATATTTTTAAAAATAGAAATAAGGCCAAACAGGAACGTTTTAAATAGATAGAATAGATTAGAGAGTTAAAAATAAAAAAAGGGCTTAAATTTTCTCAAAATCAAATTCAATATATGGTATATAGTATATATAAAAATGTATGACATAAACTAATATTTTTGGAATTTTAAAAATATTTTATAATTCATTAGAATTAGAAAGGGCTTGCTAATTTTTAGAGTTCCTTTTGAGATTTTTTTACGACTTTTGGTTTGGAGTTATAAAATAGGCTAATAAACACTAGATTTTTTGAATTTTTTGGAATATGTTTTATATTTTTTTGCATTTTCTAAGTCAATCTAGGAATAAAATCACTCTTTTTATTTTTAATAAATGGCAAATGCAACAAAAATAGCAAACAAATCACATAGCGTGAATAAGCAAACTAGCATGCATTTTCCATATTTTTGAAAATTTTTAAAGCATAAGAGCTATTTTCAATAAATATAAAAGTAAAACTAAAAATAAATCAAACTGGTAGGGGTATATTTGTAAATAAAATATATTCCATGGGCTCACATGCAAAATAACTACAAATTTAGAACTGCATCTTGATTTTTCAAGACTAAACAGTAAATACAAAACTGGATGGGGTATGCTTGCAAAATGTCCACTCGTGTGGGGGTCCATGTGAGGTGACCTGCCACTGAACTAAAATGCAATATTAAAAAGGTTTGAGGGCATACATGCAAAATATCTCAAAAATTGTGTACTTAATTAAATAATTATAGAGCCTTTTATAAAATAAAAAAATGATGGAGGGTATGTCTGCAAATTTTACCACTTAAGTTGTCCTGATCTAGCCATTGTACGCACTCCACATGTCCGATCTGACGGTTGCCTTGGCGTACCACTTCAAAAACAACCAACGGCCCAGATTAGATTTGGGCCTTGTTCTTGATCGGACGTCCTGGAAGTAGGTACAAAGAACACGCCAAGAACTTAACTCCGATGTGCTTCAACCTGATGGATCTCCTTGCTCTGACGACGGATCGAGGCTTTGACAGGCCCAACAGCTTATTGGGACTTCTCTACGTGTAGTGGTTGGCTCTGATGAAGACGAGGGAACTCAGACGGTGTCTGAGGACCTGGGGCTGCTCTAGATACCTGATGAGGTTCCAGAATGGGATTCCAAGATTCGTGACCTACACCAAAATGATCCTAGGCTAGAGGGCTACTCCCTTGACCATAGGATGAAGCTGAAAGCGGTCGGGGATGAGGTGGCAATGGTGCTCTGGCGAAGGGAGATGGATTGAAGCTCGACTCCCATATCCATGATGGATCTGGGATGGAAAGGAGGGACAATCCATAAATAATGCTTTGGGGTTCGAATGGAGCAAAAGTGGCGGTAGATTAACAATGAGATCACAATGAATGGGCCGGGATCTCAAGCTCCATGCAATTAGGGATTTTTTTATTTTACAGCTAAAGATGCGATTAAACTTGATATTGAAAGCGAGAAATGAAAAGAGGGCTAAGAAATTACCTAAGAACAGACGATAAGGGCCTCTACTCAACCGAAGTGAGGAGGCGGAACGAGCTGGTGGAGCTCCTCTAGCGATATGTGGATCACCACCTCTTATTGTTCCTCTTTGTTGCAAATCCACTCCTATGCTTGTTGTCACCAAGGCGAAGGGATTCTAGGAGACCTGAGGGGCTAAGACCGATCAAAAGTGGTTCAAACTTGGCAATGGAGCTGGTGGAATTTGTTTATAGGCTACAAAAGGAAGGGTCTTCGATCGAGAAAATTGATCGGATCGATGAAGATCAACGATCCTCTTTGGTGCAGCGTGGATCAAGGAGTTTTATTCTCCAGGAATCACGCATCATGCCAAGCCAGATGATAATGGCCTCGATCAGAAAAAAGGGAGAAGAACGGGGTTCTGATAGGCCGATGCTCGAGAAAGAAAGCGGGGTCAGTTGACATGAATCAACCGGGGCGGCTTCTGGTTGGTCCACGTGGAACAACCAGAACATTCCCTAGCTGAAAATCATTGTAAAATCAATAATAAATAATAAATGAATTGATTTTATTTTTATTAAAACATGAAAAATATTTTTAATTTAATATAGTATTTTACACATATTTTTATTTTTTTATAAGGCTTTTATTATAAGTTAATATTTACATGTAAAGTATAGGTATAAATACATGTATTTTGATATTTTTATTTTTATTTTGTATTATACATTTTATTATTTTACACATGTATTTTATATATTTTTAATTAATTTAAATAAACATTTAGGTTGACTTTATTTGTGTACTTAATTAATTATGTACATATATATTATAGGTATATATAGGTGTATTTTATCTATGTATTATAATACATTATTTTATTTTATTTTGATGATTTTATTTTAGTTTAATTATATACATGTGTTTTAAATAATATTTCAATTTTATAAAAAAAAGTTTGAAAAATACAAAGAATAAATATATTGAATATAATATACAAGTATATTACAAAATAGGGGCCCAAAGCATAATTTTTGCATCTTATATTCAAATTGAATGAAACCATCTTAATTAAATAACTTATTAAAAGTTACATGCAATTAAAGATTATTTTGGTCCATTTCAATAAATTACTGAGAAGATACAAGTCTGTGAAGTTTTTATTTTGACTTTTTATTTTTTGTGTCCCGAGCACACAGTGCATTATATTTATGTGAATTCAATTTTGTTATTTTCTTTCTATTTTTATCTACAATATTTATGTTGAGGGTTTTATTATTTGATGTGAAAATATATTAAATAAAAATAGGTCCCAAAAAGTAAAATGTATTTTTTGTACAATTCATCTGCCCTATCTCCCGCTACTTTATTCCTTGTCGACCAAGTCATCATGATGACCAGGTCTCGGGGTCTAGGATCATTCAACACCTATGGTGTCTCATTTTTTCTTTTCCTAATTTATTATTTAATTTCAGAATTAAATAAATTAAATATATAACATTTTATAGAGTATTTTGTACTATTTACAGCGTGTTTTTTTCCAAATTAATGATATATACATGCATTTAGCTAGAGATTTAAGGTCAAAATGAAAGAATAAAGGTGATAAAATGGAGATTCATCATTTACATTCTATCCAGTTAAATTAATTGAGATTCTTCATCGCTAATAGAACTCCTGCTAGGTGCAGCTTTTCTGACTTGCACTTACAAAATAAATTTTATAAATTAGGTCTTGCATCCACATGGAGAGTGCTAGGAATCATTGTAAGTATTCATGAACGACTTCATGCATCATTTATTTTTTGCCTACAATCCATTTTTTGTTTTCTCCCTTGGTTTTTGCCAACCTAAGGATAAAGGGAAAAGTGGACTATATGTTAGGTGATTATTTTACGCTAACCTTAATCAAGTGATAACAAACTCTTAAAATAGGGGTTGAATTATGCAAGTTGACATCAAATGACTTGGAATAAAATCAACCTTGTATTACGGGCAATGAAACCCTCCTTATATGCAGGTACTTACACCAAGACATAGTGGGTGAGGATGGATCCCTAAGGTTAGAGACCAAAACCCTGGGATTCCACTCTAAGTCTCCAGGTCTGACTCTCGCTAATTTTGGGAGTTGCAAGTGGTTGCCTTAGACCTTAGAAATACATTTTGTTGTATGTGATTATAAGTTCCTTTTAGGATGTGATATTGAACCTGGCAGTCCATGAAGATCACTCCATTAATTGAGGGCTTATAAGACTTTAAATGCGTGTAATAGGAGACTCCATGTGTGCTTGTAAAAGATTGATTGAGACATCAATTAAAATTGACAAGATAAATTAGGTCCAAATCTTATGGCCTTCACGTGTTGAGTTGCTGAATTTATTCAAAAGAGTTTGATTGCATTGTATTATGTGAGTCAATTCAGCATATTTACGTGCACCGTAGTACTAGTCTCTTTTAGAATTGAGTGTGCTCAAATCTCATATTCTTATTGAAATCGAAGATAGTTGGCTGGAAATTTGTTCGGACTTCACGAACCTTTCTCTGAACTGTCCAAATATCACATCTTCTAAGGTCTAACCACCTTCTTCTCATGGACCTTCTTGGATCTGAAATAACCCTTGTTTCGATCTGAAGTATCATGATTCATTCTTAGGGAGTGGTTACATCCTAAGTGCTCCCTTTCTTCTTTTCTCACCCTTTCTTTCTTCTTTTCTCACCGAGGAAGACTTCCTTGGTGAGATCGATTTGATTTCATTGTCTTCTCCAAGATCTCACTCAAATCCTCTTTTTGATGAATGTTTAGAAGATACATTCGCGATGCCTCTGAAGAAACAGAATGGAGAGGAGGAATAGCATGGAGATCTGATGCAAATGGTACTAGCTAGGCTAGCAACCTCAGAGCGAAACGTAAAACTTTTGAGAGCACAGATTTGCCGACTACATTTGGGTTTAGATGCACTTATGGATGTGGTATATAACCCTGGACAGTATCATATGACGAATTGGTGAAGTCCAATAGATGTACAATCCGCAGTTCCTTAACTTGTTGCCTAATTTTCACGAGAATGCACATAAGGAACCGTGTGCATTACTAAGGGACTTCGAGTTGGTCTGTACTAACGTTAGACATTCAAGGGTTAGCCAAGACTATATTAGACTCAAAGCCCTTCCTTTTGCCTTGAGAGACAAGGCTGGTTATTCGATGAAGAACCTGGGGGTAGTAGTAACAACCTACTGTTCAACCATTATAATCAGAAGAGAGAGTCGTACACTCCATACAAGGCGGGAGCGAAGTCGCTAAATTGACCTCTCACAAAGACCAAGCGATTAAAACAACAATCAACCCACAATATTGAAGGATATGGTTAGATCCTCAAGCGCATCATGGAAGCGTGAGCGTCGTATCGAATACGACGAGGAGCGACTAGTCGGACTAGTTGCTCGATGCAGCGGAATTTAAAAAATTTTATACGACGAAACCACACGATATAAGAACACTTCTCGGATCGTTTCGTCTAAACCACAAACAAGTAATAGGATTACCTCTTGAAGCGTGGTTGCGATCAAGTCTCTAAACGAAGAGACCTCCTGTCTCAAGTCCGATCCGACGGAGGAGACGCTTGCGAGCGCAGGGATGAACCGCGTGCTTCTCGCAATCAATGTTGATGATCCAAGCGGCGGATCTCCTGATCTCGACACACGAGATCCGACGTCTTATTCACGAGCGAGGCGCACCGAATGAGAGAGATCCACGAGCAGAAGAACGGGCAGCATAACGATGATGTTGCGGCGATGGAGAACCTCTCCATGGCATCCATGGTGGACGGCCATGAGAGAGAGAGAGGGCTGACCTCTAGAGAGAAAGAGAGAGAGAGAGAGAGATGCTTCTCAAGCATTGTGTGTAAAATAGAGAGCATGGTTTGCCTCTCTATTTATAGGGGTTTGGGATCCATGGATCTCAATCCATGTGACATATAAAATCAATGGATGAGATTGATTTATGTCAATCCAATGGTCAAGATTGTTGTTGGTAAAAACCAACAACTTGTGATTTAATTTGATAAAATATATTTCATAAATCAAATAAATATTAATACCATATTAAATCAAACAAATAAGGATAGAGGAATAAAGAGAGATCAACCTTCCTCTTTGGAAGGGGGGGACGGCCACCAATTTCACAAGGAAATTGGTGTCGCCCCCCTCTTTCCAAAAGGGAGAGCAATCTCATGGCACTCCATGAGATTGCACATCTCCTTGAATTTCTCTCTACTTATTTTCCAACAACAATTTGTTGGTATTTTAATTCACCAAAATAATTCTCAATTAATTTTGGGAATATTGCAATCTTGACATTGGAATATTGTGAATCATATTCACAACCCAAAACCAAATATAATTTACATTTTCAATTAATTAGACAATGTGTATCCAATGCACATTAATAATTAATCTACTAATATAAATTATATTTAACTCTCTCTAATATATTATAAATCACATTTATAATATATTATGAATAATTGGATATTACTATCCACATTATTCTTATCCTTGATAATTAAATCATATTTAATCATCTTGGATCTCTTTATCTCATGTGTTCAAATAATATGAATCACATTCACATTATTCACATCTTTGATAATCAAATCACATTTAATTATCTAAGATAACTCTCTTTATAATATGAATCAAATTCATATTAATTTTGATAATTAAATCACATTTAATTATCCATTTTATCAATGCTCGGATACATATAGCAACAATAGAATTATCCATGAACTCTTTCAAGGATAATGCGCTTTCTCCGTGAATACTTGGAGATAAGGACAGGGCGATTGTATTGTTCCACGTATAGTGACATGGATATTGAGATCATATCTCAAATCCAAATCGCTGGCCTCCCATAGATGCTTGATTAAATCAAGACCGCAAATCTAATCTTCTCATTGCATCTGAATCATATTCAGATCAGTGTCCAATAATTAGACTAAGATAAGATTACTTCTCTACTGAGAGGAGTCACTAAAATCCAGACCCGTTTCATCACTCCCTAGGAATGGAAGCGTCATGGTTATACAATCGTTTATGATCACATCACCCTCAGGTATTCCTAATACATATACATCCTGCATACTGGAAGACTCAGATTAAACCCGAAGTATTGGATCAACTTTATACTGTCTACTTCATGGTTTTATCAGTAAGTTTCTCATTCAATCATTGGGAGTCGGTATTGATCATATACTTTCCAAAATCATATATCATACCTAGGTCTTGATCATATACTTTCCAAAAGTATATATCAAACCAACAAATTCAGTCAAGCTTCTAAAGGGAGACGACCGTGCGCACGGAATTTGGTTCTTCCCAATATCTCATGAGTGAGCTCATGTCTTCTGGTTCAGTAGTGAACCTGTATGATCCCTTTGAGAGATCGTATTACTCATATGCCCTTATATGCACACCCGGGCACCGATGTATAGACCTTGATTAGGTAATCAACCTATTGGTCTGCCAAATGTACATACTCAGACATATAGTAACACATCTGTCTTCGGTCAGAGGATGTGTGTCTATACCATGACAGCATATGATATAGGACTTTGGTTATCTCGATCTTGTTAAGTCAACTCTTTGACCTAACTAATCTGACACCTCCGAATTTCTATTCCTATGCAGAGGACCTGCATCAAGAAGTCGGTCAGATATCAGCCTAACTGAGAAAGGATTGCCATCTCCTACTCAGGCTGGAGATCATCTCTTAATAATCATTTGACGGTGCTTGATGAGTCCTCAATCTAACTCATTAGATATTCATCTAAGCACCAGCCTCTATGATTCAATAATTGAATCAACAGCTATATGATCATTAAGATGGCCATGGTACATAACCCTAATTGCACTAAGGGACCTATTATGCAAACTATGTACTCTTTATTTCAGATTAAGGAGTGAATTGCAATAACATTTATTGCATAATGGCTCGCCGTGGGCTCGCATGTCCAACAATCTCCCACTAGCCCAAAGAGCCATTAATGGGCTAATCATTTACACCCACACTCATGTGACAATCATAGGCTATTTAGAAAATAGCTAGGTAAGCTGATCAGTCACTCTGTTCCCAAGAGACTACGCCAAGTCCTTTTACGGCACTTGCATATCTCCTAGTAACAGTGCTTGCATCCAATGCGAATGTTGCATCCTATGCAACCAATACTCAATTTTGTCGGTTATAGTGTCATTGACACTACATCTTATTAATTATCATAACCAGTATTCCCATAATCCTTTTAGAATACCTTCATTCTTGGAGATCTCTATCTCCTAAGGTATCTGCAGTCAAGACCCTTATAGATCACTATCTACAAGATCTTAAACTTTTGAAGATAAGACTTTGGAATCACTATCTCTAAGTTTTATCATCTTTGAAGATATTGTTATTACTGCAACCAAGTGTTTTATTTCCAGAGTAGGATTAGTAACAGTTTACTATTCCCACTGCATGGCAGACATATGGCTTTTGTACACATCTAGCATACACTTCAGCTTCGCGTAACTGATGCACAAGTGCAAGCAGTTCTGGCTTTTACTTCCTCAACTCTTTGAGGTTTTATCCCTTTAGACAGGTCACTACCACATCTTAAGGGAAGGAAGCCTCTCTTGGAATTTTCCAGAAAATGGAATAAGTCCAAGGTGTATTACTAATGTGACGGTCCCAATATCCTCTTCTCTTTGCTTCTGAGCTACTTCAGAACTAAGATCTAAGAGGTATCCTCGAGATCGTATCTCAAGGTATGGAACAACCATATTATCAAACACTTATCATTTATCATTCTAAATGATTAGAATAATATCTACATTAAGCACGATGAACACCATGGCACTCCCACTAAGCTTCACATGGTTCATCAAGATTTTATCTGAAATCACAACATTTATAATTTCATCAAATCTTATGTTCCAACTACAAGAAACTTATTGGAGTCCAAAGATGGAGTTCTTCAGCTAGCACACCTTGCTTTCCTCAACCATGAAGCCCTGGGGCTACTTCATATGAATATCCTCAGAGAGGTATTCATAGAGGAATGCAATCTTGACTCACACCATGAAGATGTCATAGACAAGTTGTGTAGCTATAGTTAGCAATATTCTGATGGGTTAAAGCAAGGTCACTGCAGAGCAAGTCTTATCGCAAGCGATGCCTTCTCTTTGGTGTGTAGCTCATGGCTACGAACCGTGCTTTGAAGGTCTATACCTTCTCATCAGGTTCCCTCTTTCTCTTAAAGATCCATTTATACCTTAATGGGTCTGACCCATATAGGTGGATCATCGAGGGTCCATATACAACACTTGTATATGAAGTCTACATTAGACTTTTATTGCTAACATCCATCTTTCCATGTCATGATCCTCAGGAGCTTCATCACATGAAGTCCAATCATTTTCAGATTTAACTGACACATGGAATCCATCCTTAAACTTATTTGAAGAGGTATTAATGTTTTATCTTTAATTATCTATTTTAGTTTCTGATTTCAGGAGCCTCATTATCTTTTCAAGATGAAATGAGTTCCTTTACTTCATTTTCATCTTGATTCTTAAGAGAGTCATCATCTAAGAATCACATTCTCAGAGATGAGATCCTTTAAGAATCTCAAGGTTATAAAGTAGGTATACAATACCGTCCTTTATTTTCCTAATGAAGTAGCACTCTCTAGTGCTAGAGTCCAGCTTACATGCATGGAAGCTTATTAAGTATATAATGCAGTCTCTACTACATATATACCTTGGAAACTAAGAGATAATTATGCTAAGATTAATCATTGATCAAATTATATCACACATGATCAATTGCATCTCCCTACAACTCTATTGAGTTATGGCTCATTAGGAGGGGTGATATAGAAATGATTTTCACATCTCCATAAGGTATTCCTTGAATTCATCTAATAGGTACAAGCTACCTTGATTAGATCAAATTCATTTCATCTTCCTTCAAACTTTGGTTCTAAACCAAAATTGTGAAATCTTTGAACATTTCAAAGTTTTTCTAAGTGAAGAGAAGAAATCTCATATCACAAATAATCACTAATAGATATCACATATCCATAATGTTTATTCTGATATAGATGATTCACATACATCAATATGTATGAGATCTTGAATACCTTAACATCTTACACCTTTCCCAAAGAAGGGTGTATTGGACATTTTTACTTTGAATACAATATTCATAAGTATGTGAGATTTGAATCATTAGACAATCTAAAGATTTATGTCTTACTAGTCCATTGATCTCATCAACAGACATATGTCCAAAAATTGATGTCAGATCATTGTCAAATGATCTTTATCCTCCTATTGATCTTTAAAGGTTTAATTTTCAATATTAGAAATCTTAATGAACCATTCATTAATTTTCTAATTTAGTAGAGTCCACTAGATTTTAGATTACTATCTGAAATATCTCCATCATAACTCTTTATGATAGATTTATTACAGAATTCATGTTTATATCCAACAATTAGAAATAAACAATGAGTGTATTCTAATATCTAGGTCATAGAGACATTCTCTAAGACTAAGGGCTCCCACTGAAAATATGAAGTCTATTGATCTCATGGAAATTGTTGCAACACTTGCATCACTTTCAACATGGATCACCAATAAACCTTAAGATCAAATTTCTAATATTCTAATACAGATGCAACCAATTGCAAGTGTCATTAGAAGATTGAGATACAATTATTAGACTTTATCTTATCAAATAAGCAAGTCAATATCAATGATTATATGTAGATTAATTTGATGTATTAGCAGATTCCTTCTCTAAGGATTCTAGATAGATTTAATAGTCATACTATCAACACATCAACTTATTGCAGTATTGGCATTCATTCAACTCTTTGGATGTCATATGGAAGTTACAGAAATACAGTGAACCTTTTGACTATATTTCTTGCTTGGGTCCAACCCATGCTTCCACTGCGCTCCCTTTATCTATAAGCAACCATTGCTTAAGACTAAGGACCTCTTATGTTAAAATAAAAAATTTCAATATAAGAGTATTTCAACATTTATACAAGCTTCATTTAAGTTCATACAATATGAATATTATGAAGCTTCATGAATGACTAGAGTAAAGATAGTAGAATGATGACACTCATCACCTACATCCATCTAAACTCTTTAAAACATTAGTTCAGGTAGGTATTCAAACGTTTTGAATACATCATCTCTTATGGAGCCACCATTCTGCATGATGCAGAGAACCATATCATTCATGATTAAATGTTGAGAGCACATATGTATGCCAGAATATCTTTATTGATTTTATAAGGATTAATTTGACAATTGCGATCATCATCAACATGTCACTTCCAAAGCACATTTGATGATATCAAGACTATAGGAACATATAAACCCTAGGTTTGAAGTCCTATTATCTATTTAATTGTCATTCCTCATTATTATGAGGAAACTTGCATATTGCATTATGAGGAAATTTGCGTTTGAGGATTTGTTCTGACCTGACTATTGAGGCGTCTTGAATAGAAGATTTGTGGAACTTGAAGGCTGTTAGGTCTTAAGTTCAGGTCCAAATAAGGTTCCGCCACACAATAAATCCAAAGGTCGAGTCAGGCTCCATTTTTCAACTTTTGTTCATGACCTTGGTTTGGAACCCAAAATCATTTCACTCTTGCATTTCATTTAGTTGCTCGGGGACGAGCAAGGTTTAAGTATAGGGGGTTGATGAATCTGTGATTCATCACTTCAAAAGTCAAAAATAGAGCCTTGTTCCCGAGAAAATAGAGGCATATTTCCTTTTATATTGCATAAATAGCACTCATGCATGCAGTCATAAATCATACATTTTAGCAGCTCATTTTGCATTTAAATAAGAAGCAAAATCCCTTGTAAAATACCCAATCCCTAAAATAACCTCTTCTCTATAATATATACTCCTTAGTTGATAATATAGGGAAGAATGCCAAAAATCACCCTTGTAAAATAGCCAATGTAGCCTGAGAACCCTTGTACACTAAAATACACATAAAGCCCTCATACAAACTCCGAATTAGGTCTACTTACTCTTAGAATACTACATATTAAAATACCTTCAAAATGAGACTAATTTCATTGAATTTGGAGCTCGTATGAGAAACTTGGGTTTTTGGGCCACTTTGTATACTACATATGTATATTTATGTATCCTTGTATTTATGTATCATATTTGACCTCATCTCCGTCTTTGGTCAACATAAAACTTGTAGATCTCATCGAGATCTACAATTTTCATGTTTTGAGTTTTTCCAAATTCGGCTCCCTCTTCTCTCTACACGTGCATCTTATTCCAGCCACTCACAGCAGGCCACGTGGCGCCCTCTGGTTGCGCCACGCGGCCCGCCTCCCATCGCCTCATCCGCCTGCGCCCTCAGCCGTTGGATCTCGCTTCAGATCCAACGGTCCAGCCTTTTCCACGCGCGTTTAAATCCATGGCCGTTAGATCTTCTCTTGCCTTGATCTGCACCGCACATTAGCGCCTTCACCATGGCCATCCACGTGGCAGCATCTACGCCGCTTGATCGCATCCCCGATCCTCTGATCTCAGCCGTCTCATTTCCCAGCGAGCCTCGTCCGTTCGATCATCTCTATCTTCTCATCCAGGCCGCCCGCTCGCGCTTCGTCCCCATCTCGCCACGTGGCTCCACCACAGCCCATTATCTCTGCGCCCCAGATCTAATCCTACCCGACCAGCTCCCCCTTGATCCCCACCGTAGGATTACACGATCCAACGGTGGAGACCTCGTCTCCTACCTCCAGGCGCCCCTCTCCCCCACGTCCCTTACCTTGCGGGAGGGGCGCCCCCTTCCTATTCTTGGACGCACGTCAGCCACCCTCTTCCACCGCTGACACCCCCACAACGTCACCCACTCATCCCTCTCCCTCGCCAGCTCCCTCACGCTCCACCATCTCCACCATAGTCGCCCCACGTCGACCACCAACCTCGCTACTCCACCAGCCAACCCACCACCTTCACCTTATAAATACGTCGCCACCGGCGACGTTCAGCCGCATCCGCCACTCCAGAGAGGTTCCTCGAGCTCCAATCGATCCTTTGGTGACAGCAATTGGGTGTGTCGTCGAGCGAAGACAAGGTTCTTCTCCGGCGAGATCCACGGCAAGTTCCGCCGTGTCGCAGCCTCCCTCCGTGAAGTTGCGTGAGCTCGGGACCCTACCGATCCCTCGAGCGAAGACCTAGAGCTCAAATCTGAGCTCCATTCCCCAGGTAACCCCCTCCATCCTTCGTCTGATCTTTCTCTGATTTTTCTCCGATTTCTCCGACTTTATTCGCCGCCACCGGCCACCTTCTCGCTCCCAATCCACCTCGACGAGCTTCGCGTCGAAGCTCCCATCCTCGCTGTCCCATCTGCACACTCCGATGACGCTTCTCGCACTATTCCGACCAACAGCTCTGCCATTTGGCCGGAGCTCATCTCCAGCGCACCTCCTTTACACCGTAGGCCTCGCCGACCATCTACATCTCTCCACAAGCACTTGCACGCCTCGGCTATCTATTCTAACCCCTTGCAGGTCATCATTTCTTCACTGGCCGGAGCTTCGCCGGAGCTCCCTTCGAGCTTCTTCGCCATCGAGCTTCAGCGCAGCTCCACCGCTCCTGAGCCCACCGGGGGCTTCGTCGACCATCGGCGCGTCTTCTGGAGCACCTCTGACTCGCCACCGACCTCCACCGACGACGGGAAGGACGGGCGGAGCTACATCCCGATCGCCGGAGCCCCGCCTTCTCCTCCGCAGGAGGCGGAGGGTCGTCGAGGAAGAAGAGCAGCTGCCGTTCGATCGGTTGATCGAACGGTCCTCACTTCGCCACGCGTCCCCTCACCGCGGCCGTCCTCAACCGTTGATCACTCCTCAGATCTGACGGGCCCTCCCGTTGCCACGCGTCTTCATCGCCAACCTTTGGATCGACCTTGATCCAAAGGCCCGCAGCACGCCACGTCGACGAGTCCGAGCCTCGGCCTCCAAGCCTAGGCTCGGTCGACCCGAGGCTACACCGAGCCTCGCTCCGAACCGCCAGAGCACCCGAGCCTCGCTCCGAACCTCCGCAGCCTTCCGAGCCTAGGCCGCCCACGTGAGGAGCACGTGCGGCCTGGGTAAATTGCACTGAGGCCCCTAGAGCTGTTCAAAATTGCAAAGAAGTCCCTGTGAAGCAGACCCCACGTGAGGAGCACGTGCCCTGTGGAGAATTTGCAAAAGAGTCCCCCACATTATAGGTAATTGCATTTTAGTCCCTGTCTGCATGTTTGTTTATTAAAATTTTAATTTCCTGTATTGCATTTATACCCCTGTGTTTGCACGCATCCCTAGAGTGCATTTTTCATCATTTTGGAATTCTAAAAATTGCATTTTGTTGGAAATTTTGTCCTCTGTCTATTGGTACACGTGTCTTATTTTTGTAAGCTCCTTTGAATTATTAATGAATTAATTGGTTAATTGTTGACATATTTTGCCCAGTGACACCTTTTGATTTTTAATTAATTCTCTGCGCTTCCAAAATTTATCAAAAATTCACAGTAGCTTAAGGACATCATTTTTAGCATACCATAAAAATTTCATAGCATTTGCACGCATATCGAGGCCTAAATAAATTGTTAAGTGATTTTCTTAGATTAATTTTAATTAATTCATTTCACAGTAAAATTAAGTTCTGTTAATTTTCCTAGGTCCCTTATCATTAGAGCCACCTAGGATAATTTTAGTTCTTGAAGAAATTGTGGTTTGATATTTATTAAAAATAAAATACTGAAAATCACTCTGTCTGTTCATTTAATTCAAAGTAAATTCATTTAGTGTCGAAAAATTCCAAAAAAATTAGTGTAGGTTATTTTCATCATAATTAACCATCTGGCCAATTTTCATGATTTTTGGACTTCATTTGATACCATAATTAACTTGAACATTAAAATGGCCTGCATTGTTTGCATAAGTCTGCACAAAAATTAAAAAGACCAAAAAAAATTATTCCTCGAAAATCAACACTTGAATAATTGCTTAAATTCACCTAAGGAGACAGATGCCTCCCTGAGATCGACCTTGGACTTCCACCAAGTAAAAAAAATTGCCGCTTGACATTAAATTAAAGTGGTTTTTGATTAACCCCTCGTATCCGACTACAACGAGACACGTTAAGTAATTTGGACATTAATCTGCCTGAATTAACTAAGGGTACCTGAGCGTTATCAAAATGGTGCCGTTGTCGGGGAGGCACGGCTTAGGTTAATTTGTAGCACATTTTTGAGTGTTTGATTTTCATTCCCCGGGTAGTCTGACCCCCGGTTTTCTTGTAATTATTTTCTCTCATTTATTTTTGCATTATTTTATTTTTGTGTCACTCTCTGACCTCCATTTAATTTTTGTGCGAGGACCGTGAGGAGTTGGCGACACTTCGAGGAACCAGCATTTAAATTTTTGTTGAGTGAAAGAGAGGCATTGTATTTTTTATTTTCTTTTTCTTTTGCATCATTTCCAGCAGTTCCCGTTAGGGATCTCGCGCGTGTAAAGATAGTGGAACTGTGTCCCGTGTGCTGTGTGGGTGATTGTAACTTAGCTTGCACTAGCGGCTCCTCAAGCCAATCTAGGAATTGTTTGTGCTCGTAATCAATAGGACCACACATCACACATAAAAGACGCACCTAGACCGCAGGACTTAGTCAAACTTAAACTGTTCTTCACGCTAATAGAACTGCCTGTCTAGGAGCGGCTTTTCATCGCTTGCATTTGCATGTAGAGTAAAAAGATTTCAATTATGTTCTGCATCCTGCATCAAAAAGCGAAGGGATCACTGTAAGTATTCTCTACTCAGCATACCATCATCGATTTTTCGTAAATCGGCTTTTCTCGATTTCCCCCTCTGATTTTCTCACTTAAATTAAAAAGGAAATTGGGATTGTCCGATAGGCGTGCTTTGTGGTGGACTAATTAAAGTGATAACTTAACTTTAAAATCGGGACTGCTAACAGTATTGACCAAAAAAAGAAATAAAATCTGAAAATTGTTTGCGGGAGATTAATCCCCGACCTTGTATTCAGGCTGAGTGAGGGTACCTGAGTGTGTGTGAACACCCTAAGGTAGAGCCCAAATCCCCGTCTTCCATATCACGTTCTAACTGATCCTAGGAAACATCACAAGCCGGATAATTTCAGATTCTTTGACTAGTACCAAGTAGCCTCCGCCTGTCTCAGGTAGATAGGGGCGAAATTGCGGTACTTCGCGACAAGCTGCCAGTAACCCCCCGGGGTGAAGTTCCGGCCTTGTCAGCCTCCGCCTGCTTGCAGGTAGATAGGGGCGTGGTCACTGAATCCATCGGCTTGGGATAGGAGCGAAGAAAGGAAGGAGCGGCGGTATCTTAGACGACAGGATAAACAGGGAAGACGCAGCCGGCTCTGAGCCGACTTCCCTCTAGGCCGCGTAATCCTTGCTATTTTTGCTTGAATATCACACTTAAAAACTACAAGATTAATTGGACTCAACTTTGAGTCCTTCACCGTGTTGAGTGTGAACCCAGGGTCTTGGATTTGTCTTGTTGCTTGCTTCAGGTAGGAGTAAAATCCTATCTTCTTCTCGCTTCATCAAGATGAGTGACTGGGGAGATCTCGACGCGCGATTCACTGATCTCTCTATGAGTCCCCCAAGTAACTCGTCTTTATCGGTCCGAGCGCACCTTGGACCACCCAGGACTCATGACCCTCTTGAGTCCTGGTTCCCTCATGCTCAGGGTGGTTACTCTCAAACCAACCCTTTTATCTCCCCCGAGATTACCGAGGAAGACCATTGCCTCGGTAATCCCTTCCTTGATTCACCCTCTAACACCGATCTTATTTTCCAATCCCCAGAACTAGAGGGCGAAATGCCGCCAAGGATGCCGCCAGATGAGGACCAGATGCGACAAATTCTTAGACGCCTCGCTGAAGCTGAACAGAAAAATGCAGATCTCACGGCGCGGATGGGACAGATCATTGTAGCTGAAGGGATCGACCAACCAATGGTCGATACCTACAACCCGGCGGAGAACGAGATCCAAAACTAGTTAGCACCTGCAGTTCCTGACCAGGCATTCGAGCTGAAGCCCCACTTCCTTAGCCTGCTGTCGAAGTTTAACGGAAACCTCAGTGAAGAACCTTACACCTTCCTCTGTGACTTCGAACTAGTATGCAACAATCTTAGCCATCCCAATGTTGGCCAAGATTATATCCGGCTGAAGGCCACCCCGTTTGCCTTAGGAGATAAGGCTGCTCATTGGTTGAAAAACTTAGGGGTGGTATGTACCACTGATGAATCTCCATTTCATCACCTTTATTCTATCATTTTGGCCTCAAAAACCCCAGCAAATGCATGAAAATAGCATCAATTTGTACATAATAGCATTCATTATTCATTTGTATTAATAAGGTTTTTAATGCCAAAATTATAGAATAAAGAGAAGAAAAGAAAAAGGAATAAAATATTGCAAATATTTTATGACCCTAACCCTGAGACCAAGGCCAGCATGGAATTGGTCGACAAGGAATAAAGTAGGGGGAGATAAGGGCAGTATACAATAAATACCTCATTTATTCATTCATTCATTTATGCATTTTTGGCACCTATTTTGTACATAATTATTTATTCATCAAATAAAGAAACTTTGTTCATAAAAGTTGTAGATAATAATGTAAATAAAAATACAAAATTGAGTTTGTGTAAAAATAATACACAGTGTACATTTTATACACATAATAAAAAGCCAAAATCTCAACTTCACAGACCCACATCTTGCAAATAAAAACTCCAAATCACCCAAACTCACCTTTAATTGTATATAGCATTCCATAAACTATTTTATAAAATTGGTTTCATAATTTTTGGAGTCCATCTGTGGAAGTTAGGTTTTTGGCCCTTCTTGTACATAATACCTGATTAAAATATTCATTTTATTCAATATTCATTATTTTTATAAATTCATATTTTTAGAATTTTGTAGATAATGTATATAATTCATGTACATATTGACATTAGAATAAAACCAAAAATAATTTGTAAAATAAAATAAGTCTATGTAATATATAGACAAAATACCTATGTGAAGTATGTACATAAATAAAAAGGGGAAAACATTCTTTAATTATTTTATTCTTTCTTATTTTTATAATAATGTACTTAGTAAATATAATTCATTAAAAATACAAATCCAAAATAAAAACCAAGAAAATACATTAAATAAATAAAGTATATACAGTATATAGGTAAAATACCTATAAGTATACCTACTTATATATGCACCTATTTATTTAAATATGTGAATAAACTCAAAAAATTTACCAAAAATATATCTATATTAACAAAAATAAGTTATAAATTTATAAAATAAGCCAATAAAATAATAAAAGAAAATAAACTAATTAAAAATAAAATACATGAAAATACATGTAAATACATACATATACATATTATCCAAATAAAACTATAACAAAACACCTCGAAAAATTCAATAAAAATCATAAATAAATACTAGATGAAATAATACACATTTTTTATTTTATAAGAAAAAATTAATAAAATCATTTAGGGCGTCAAATAAATCAATCTTCCTTCAGATTTGCTATTTTGTCTCGTAGCGGCTTACGTGGCCCAATGAGGCGCCGGCCAACGTTGACTCCCAGGTCAACTGTCCCATCCCTCGCCTGGCGTCTCTGAACTGTCTACTCCCCCGATTTCATGCCTTTTTCCCGGTCACACCATCCATCAATCGACAACGCTTCCTTCACAAGATTTGTTCCCTAATCTTCCATGATGCCCGCTGAAATCATAGATCAACGAGATGTTCATTGGATCAGTTAATAATCGCCGGGTAATAAGGCCCCTTGCCAATGTTTATAAATAAAAAGCTCCGCCTTCTTCCTCGAATTTGGCCACTTTTATTCCAACCTAAAGCCTAGATCTCGTTCCTGGAGTGTTCCTCGTGACAGGGGGAGCAACCCAGCGCCGTGACTCGGCCGGAGGGAGGAGATTTTGACGCGGCGGAGCTCCGGCGTCCGCCCTGCTCCCTGGAGGCCCCCAGGTATAAGAGTTGCCCTTTAATGCGTTTTTAGTTAGCTTTTAATGTTAGCATTTCATTCCAGTAGTTAGATTAGTGGTTAGTTAATCACCGTAGTTAGAAACCAAAAATTCGAAGTTCGCCGGAGCTCCGCTCCGGCGACTTCTTCACTGTGAATCTCACTGTTGCCGCCCGCTCTATGCACCCCAACTCGTTCCTCGTCACCTTCTCCATCCAACGCCCGCATTTGTTCAACCCAAGACCCTAGGTCTTGGCGAATCGGGGCTCCTCCTCCGCCGTTCGCCGGAGCCCCTCCGCCCACCACCTCATTTTTGCGTTGCAGCTTCAAAACCCCAGGTCGAGGAGCAAGCTCTCTCGCCCATGGTTCTTCCTGTGCAGGAACTTCGAAGAACCGAGCCCAAATAGGCTTGCATTGAACCAGGAAGAGGTTCCTGGGGGCCCCTTTCTTCTCCGACTTCGCTCCATCGACTCGGACCCCCAGGAGCCATGAGACCACCGTCAGACGACGCGGAAGCCTCCCAGCTACGATCAGAGAGTTTCAGATGCGCGGGAGGTGCCCGGAGGAGCCCGAGCTACCCGATCGAAGCTCGCCGGGGGCGAGCTTCTTCCCAGTTCTTCCAGGTGCCTTCCGCACCGTTGGATCGAGAGGGGCGGCCCAGATTGAACGCCGACCGTTCGATGAAGATGTACATCCACCGTCAGATCAGCCAGGAGGTTCTAATCCTGGCCCTTCATCGCCGAACCGATGTCCGCCGTCCGATAGCCGCCACGTGGATAAGTGGCGCCTCCAGCGCCGCAGGATGAAAAGCTTTGTTTAGGGGTAAATTTCATACCAAGCCCCTTACTTTTTGTATTTATTATTTAATGCCTAAAATAGAAGTTTCAGTTGTAAATAAAATGTATATTTTGCTGAAGGACCCCCGATGTTTCAAGATTTGCACTTTAGTCCTTCCGTGCCTCACGTGCAGCAACCACGTGATGCGCGTGAAAATTTGCATCTAAACCCTGTCGGGTTCCTGTATTTATTAAATGGTCCTGAAAATAAAAGTTAAAGTGTATTTTTGTTGTAATTTTTGCATGTATGCCCCTGCCAACTATTGTATTTGCAAAAATACCTCTGCTAGGCCATTTAATTTTTGAAGGCTTTATCTATTTATTTTATGCTTCATATTAAATCAAAAAATCTTGCAAAAATAGACTTAAGCTCCTGTTTGGTCATGCTTGAACGCCATATTTTTAGTTTTGCATTTTGTTGCATTTTTGCATTTATTAAAAATCAGAAACATGTCTTTTATTCCCTGTCTAACTTATAAAATCCCAAAAAAATATGAAAATGCCTCGAAAAATTCCAAAAAAAATTACCTATGGTGTATTTTGACCTATATTAGTGTCAGTCCAAAAATCCCTAAAAATCTCAAAATAAAAACCTTAAAAATTCAAAAATACCCAAGAACTTCAAAAAAATATAAAAAATCAAAGAAAAATCAGAAAAATATAAACTCAAGCCCTGTTTATGCTATATTTTATTATCGTTATTAGAAAATTAGGGGTAGAACATTTTTTAGGCTGTTAGCTATTTTTAGTCTCTATTTTTGTGACAGCCAGTACCTAGTCCACTGTTTACTATTATTTAGCTATTTAAAAATACTAAAAATGTTTGCAAAATTACCCAAAAATCATCAAAGCAGTAAAAAGCCATGAAAATTCCAAAAAGACCTTTTTCCTGAATTTTTGACTATTTTTGAGTATTTTTGTGAATATTCTAATACCCCCTTTATGTATAGATATCTATATATCCTAAAAAAAAGAAAAAAAATATTATATATGTAATTAGTTATATGTATTCTCATTAATCTTAACATAAAAATATATATATATGTATTTATTTTATTATATTTATATATACCTATATATATATATATATTACATGTATTATAAGCTAAACACTTACCCTCTATGGGTATATATAATTAATATATTTATATTATATACATATATATCTATAATACTTAATTATTATATTTTAATGAAAAAAATAAAAATAATAAAAAAATAATAATAATAAAAAACCCACACAAGGATGACTGTGATTGACATGTAGGCTATTGCATTTTGTGTTGCTCTCTGTGGTTCGACCTCTACATACTTGTCATTATACATTTTATGGTAGAGTAAATAAAGATTAATTCACATTTGTTTTGAGCTTGATTGTTGTATTCTTTGGATTGTGGGTTAATTGCTGGTTGATTGGATGATTTGTGAGCGGTCGCCTCAGCGACACATTTTTATTATTCATGGAGACCCTCGCGAACAGCTCATTTATCAGATGGCGCCGTTGCCGGGGAGCAATGAGCATAGCCAAATTGATTTTTGTTATCCTTGTATAAAAGTTTTTGATTCATGATTCATTTTTGTGTGAGCAGCTATTGTTTTATTGCCATTAATCACCATGCTTCATTTCTTTGTTTATTGTGATTAATTTATCTACTCTATTTGATTAACTGAGTATGCTAATGCAATCTTTTTGTAACTTTGATGCGAGGGACCGCCACGCGAGGATGGCTTCCTAGGAGGCCAAGGCAGCCGAGCTTGGAGGAGGATGGTCTTCTCTTCTCATGACCATTTGGAAAGTGCACCAAAGAAGCAAAGAGAGGGGCATTAGATAGGCTAGTTATTTAGAACTATTTTTGTAATTCATGGTGAGAGAGAGAATTTGGCATGTAATTAAACAGGACTCTACTCTTCACCATGAGGTCCAGTGCCCAGGTGATTGTTCTCCTGGGGGCCTCATCGCGGCTTTTTTCGAGTTTTTCATCGCCTTCTTTTTTTTGTTTCCCGCAGTTTTGAGCTTTCCGCCTTTCTTCTACTTTGTTTTGTGTGCTTGGAGCCCCTAGATATAGGTTGCTTGACTCGGTAGCTAGGTCCAAACATTAATAAGAATGCATGTTCCTATAGTCTACTTCGATTGGATCTAGTCAAACTAAAACAAGTTGTAAATTTGTCTCTTAGCCCTCTGTACCGTAGCGAACCCTGTAAAGCGCTTTCTCCTACCCTCAATTTGTTGAGCAGAGGAGGGGTGAGCCAAGACCGGACTCTCTTGGGCTAGAGACAAATGAGCAACTTCTGGTTCTTCACGCTAATAGCAGCTTATGTTTAGGACGATTTTGTGCCTTGCATACCGACATGTAGATAGGTTTAAAAATTCTGTTTTGCATACCACATGGAGAGAGCTGGGATGCACTGTAAGTCTTCTAACTCAGCATGCATCATTCGGTTCAATGATGAGATTTCCATCATGGAACCACTTGCACGGCTTTTCCGCTATCTCCCTCTGATTTTGAGCACCTAGGACTTAAATGAAACTCTACAAAAACGTTAGGCGCTGGTATGAAAATAGATCCAAAAAAAGTGAAAACCAAAAAAAATTAAAACCAGGGGACTGCTAAATAAACTTTGACCTTAATTAAAATCTGTAATGGACTATCATTGTACCGGGTTCATAAAGCCCTCATTGTTTTCAGGTACCTTGGAGGGGGACCAAAACCCTACTCCCTTGAGCGAGTGCGACCCCTAAGGATAGAAAGCCCAAAACCCAGTCTGCAACTGCCTTGTGTATCGCCTGGATTTCCGAAGTAATGGCGCTTCTATCGTACGTAGGCGAGTAGGACTTGGTCACCAATGGTGACTCTCTGTTGTGAGAGCATCGACCCTGTCCGAAGTATTGAGCATAGGCCACGCCTTCACGGGGGTGTCTGACTCATCGTCCTGCGTCCGAGTAGGTTCTTGCGCGCTCACGGGTGATTCCGTTGCGTGCGAGAACCGAAGTATTGGTTTCGCCTATCGGCTTCCTCTCTCTTTTCTTTGGCTGAGTAGGGATCCAGGAAGGGTTACAAGGACTCCAAAAAGTACAGACTACAGGTTACACAGGAGGAGGACAAGTACGGGATACTCTTCTGGCAGTACTCTCTCTCCTATAGGGTAGCGTACTAAGGACTTGTTATAAGATATGCCTGAAAATCACAACTCTAAAAATGAAAAGATAATAAATAGCCGAGCTTTCACGGCTTCACATGGCGTGAGTTGGTGAACCCGATTTTGTCTTGTGTTTGTATGGATCTAGATTAAGGTTCAAAGATCAAAGTCCCGCGCCTTTGCGCAAATTTTGTTATGTCTTCCTTTGACCACCCCGCTCAACCGAGCCTTTCTACTGTTTTACACTCCTTTTGTTCCTCGTTGACCATCGTATCATTCTTCCAAAATCTAACATTCTCTTGTGCTCCGCGAAGTTGATCCATGGATGGTTTCGTCGGGACCATGCCGACACCTACATCGATTCCATGGACTCAACCTCGCCAATAATTTCGAGGTGATTCCCGAGAGCCGATCCGGACTTTGCGGATCGAACTCCAGACTCTTCGTTTTCTACCTTTCTCTTGGCCACCCAATAAACCGGGATCACTTTTGTCCCGCTATCGTCGTTGTGAATGGGAGTCGATTACAGTCTACATCAGTTTTCCATTCACAACATGCTGGGGTTGAACTGAATTCCAACTTCCTCACGACAGCTGAGCATTAATTGCAAGTGATCTGATTCGGACCATCTCATTATGCAGATAGAAGACAGTGCGAGCCCTGGAGACTACTCCGGAGTTCATTTCGTCCGACTCAGACCCTGACATGGCGCCAGGAGGAAAGGGCAAGGGTCAGCAGCCACCCACATCAGAGGGACAGGTGCCAGATCAGAACCAAGTCAATGCACAGTTGCTGGCATCTATCCAGGCTATCCAGCAGCAGCTGACTGAGCAGGACCTTCAGGACATGTTGAATGATATGATAAACCGTAACGACGGAGGAGGAGGCCGAGGCAGAGGAGGCAGGAGAGGAGGAGGTGGAGGTGAAGAAGGTGGTGATGACCCCAATGATGATCCTGAATTCCCACCACCGCCGAAACCGACACTCAAAGAAACATACAATCCGGGAGACAGCCAGATGACCGAGTGGATTCTCATTCCATCGGTACACGCTCACTTTGAGCTGAAGCCCCAATTCATAGCCCTTCTCCCTGCATTCCATGGCAACACCAATGAAGAGCCATACATTCACATGCAGCAATTCTCCCGCATTTGCCGCACCACCCACTATCCGAATGTCCCCCTGGACATTGTCAAGATGACGGCTTTCCCCTTCAGTCTACAGGATAAGGCCCTCTATTGGGTCAATCACATGGGAAAGGTTGTGACGACCTGGGAGGAGTTGAAATCTGCCTTCCTGCACAAGTACTACCCTCTTGGTCGGCTCAACCAAATGCAAGCCCGTATTAGCAATTTCTCCCAAGGGGCACATGAGGCTTGGGAGAGATTCACTGATGTACAGGAGAAGTGTCCTCACCACGAGATCCCTAAGACCAGCCTGGTCCAGCATTTCTTCGGCGGACTCAATATTGAAAGTCAAAGGCTCGTGGACGCAGCATGTGGGGGCTCCCATTTCAACAAGGATGAAGATGTTGTATGGCAGATTTTCGAAGAAATGGCCGAAGGAGAGGCCGCCCTCTCTTCATCCAAGGCGTACCAGAAGCAGCCTCAGATCCTCTAGAAACAAGTTCACATGGCTGCATCAAAAGAAGTAGAGAGAGATGAGAGCTCCAACCTCAGCATCATTGGGGGCCATCTCTCTAAGGTTGATATCATCGAGAAGCGATCACAGGACCTTGAGAAACTCGTTGTGATCGAGAAGAGGACCCAGAACCTAGATAAACTCGATCAGATCAACAAGAACCTAGAGCTGTTGGTCGGTATGATCAACTCTGTCCAGTCGGCTACACCATCAGACGCTCCCGCTGAGAAGAAAGACGAGCCGCAACCGCAGCATCAGCCTCAGCCGAGCCAGCAGCCACTGGCAGTCCAGCACGTGTACTACGTGCAGGCGCCCGACCAGGGCCCGCCGCAGCAGCAGATGGTCGTTTACCAGCCAGAGTTCCTTTCCATTCCTGATTCAGTTTTCCCACCACCACCCTTGATCCAAGAAGTTAACGGGGGTATGGACGAATGATGCACAGCCGACCCGACCTCAGGGACAACTCCAGGGTCAGCAATTTGCCAACCGGCAGTACCACCAACCTCAAGGTGGTCGTTTTGGCCAAACCTCTCAACCACACCAGCAGCCTCCCCAGTTTGCACAACAATGGAGGCAGAATTTTCCTTACCAGCAGCCGCAGTACCACCATCCACAGCCGTATCACCAGTATGTGGCTACTCAGCCTCAACCATACCAGCAGTATCCACCTCCGTCCTACCAGCAACTTCAACTTCCTGCTCCACCACAGCCACACCACCAGCAACCTCCCCATTCATCTAACCAACAGCAGCGTGGTCTGCACGCTACATCTTCTGATGTGTCCCCAGCTAATCCCACCATGGAGTGTCTAGCCCAGCTGGTTCAAGGGCTAGCGGAGATGACCAAGCGGCTTGATGACCTGACCGCCACTCGCACTACCATTCCGGCGCAGGTCGAAGCCAACCCCAACAATTTCAAGAAGAAGGAGCAGGTAGAATGTGATGTCCAGTCCGCGTGTGATAATGATATTACTGTTTATTCTAATGTTGTTACTCTCAGGAGCGGTAGGGCCTTGCCTCCGCCTGCTACCAGATGTGGGGTGAATAAAGAAACAGGTGGATCGTCATCTTCCGCATCAGTCGTGCCAGCTCCAGGGGCGGGTGAGGAGGAAGAGGAAGGAGAAGCCAGTCCAGCCGTCGTGCTATGTCGTCAGTCTCAGCCAAAAACACAAAAAAATCAGCAAAAACAAAAACAACAAAAAGAAGTATGTAGCAGAAGTGAAGCCGCGCCAGCTTTGGAGGAGCCGCCAGTAGCAGCCGATCCCTCGCCAGCCGATGGAGCCTATGCTACCCTTTTTGATCGCCCAGCAGCACCAGCATATTCAGATCCAGCTTGTACTCCTTTTTGTAGTCCGGATGTACAACATTCTATGGGCGATGATTTTGATGTAAATAAGAACTCTAATTTTCTTGCCAGTAATGTGAATATTCCTTTTCCGCATGCAATGCAAAAATCCAAAAAAATTGCAAAAAGAAAAAATGCATTATCTGATCCAGGTGTCGTGGACATTTTGGATAAATTGACTGTTGAGATTCCCTTGTTGAAGGCCGTGGAATACATGCCAGCTGTGAAGAAAGGATTGAAAGAGGCATGTACTAACAGGCGTCGCCCAGCGCAAGATAACAGACGCTGAGAGGTAGAAAAGCACGTTCTATCCATGGCCACAGTTGCAGCTATCACCAACCTCCCCCAGAAAAAGCAAGATACAGGAGCACCTCTGATCAGTTGTGTGATTTTCGATCAGGTCTTCGAGTGTACTCTTCTTGACAGTGGCTCTTCCATCAACCTTTTGCCCTCGTCCATAATGCAAGAATTTAGGCTGGGACCGCTCAAGCAGACACGAATGATCCTTCAGTTCGCTGACCGATCCGTTAAGCGGCCCCGAGGTTTGTTGGAAGACGTGATAGTTACCGTGCAGGAGATGAAATTCCCAGCTGACTTTGTAGTCCTTGATATGGACTCTCCTGCACCACTGCTCCAGACTCCTATCATCCTTGGCAGACCATTTCTCCGTACTTCAGGTGCCGTGGTTGATTACGGGTCTGGAAAGATCATTTTCAGCTCGAACACCCAGCAAATCACGATTAATATGAACAAGGAGAAGAATGCCACAACTGATGAGAGTCAAGCAGCACCAGAAGCAGACTGTGATTTTATTGCAGAAATCAGAGACTCAGAGTTGTCGCTGGACGATCCATGGACCCGAGAAATCCTCACTCTTGAGGAGGACTTGGAAAGCACAGTCAGCATATGCTCCGATGATTTTTGGGAGACATATTCTCAGATGCAGGCACATCTTCATGAGCATTCACTCCAGACCGAACATGATCAGCGCACCACAGAACCGTTCGGTACATCACTAGGATCTCAACAGGATGTTGAGGATGGTAACAGTCTCAAGGTACATCCCACCACCAGCATGGTATCTGAAGTGACAGATAAAGTGGACAGAACAAAACCAGAACTCAAGCCACTTCCTGCAGGCCTGAAGTATGCTTTCCTTGCGGGTGAAGAACACATGTATCCTGTCATCATCAGCAGCAGGCTGAATCCGGATCAAGAATCTCGACTTTTCGAGGTTCTAGAAAAGAACCGCAAGGCACTTGGTTGGAGCGTATCAGACCTCCGAGGGATAAATCCAGCTCTGTGCTCACACCATATCTATCTAGAAGACGACGCCAAGCCGTCCTGTGAATTTCAGAGAAGGCTGAACCCTAACCTTCGGGACGTGGTCATGAAAGAAATCACAAAGTGGTGTGATGCAGGCTTCATTTATCCCATCTCCGATTCAAAGTGTGTAAGCCCCCCTGCGTGTAGTTCCCAAGAAATCCGGGCTTACTGTGGTCACAAATGAAAAAGGAGAGGAAATTTCAACTCGGGTACCGACATCCTGGCGGGTGTGTGTTGACTACCGCCGTCTTAATGCAGCAACCAAGAAGGACCACTTTCCCTTGCCATTTATTGACCAAGTGTTGGAGAGATTAGCAGGCAAGGAGTTCTTCTGCTTTCTGGATGGGTACTCCGGGTACAACCAAGTGGCGATCGCCCCTGAGGATCAAGAGAAGACTACCTTCACTTGCCCGTTCGGTACCTACGCCTTCAAGAGGATGCCCTTTGGATTATGCAATGCACCCGCAACCTTCCAAAGATGCATGCTAGCTATATTCGCCGAGATGGTAGGCAGTTTTCTCGAGGTGTTCATGGATGATTTCTCTGTCTATGGTGATAGTTTTGATTCTTGCCTCGAGCACCTAGACAGAGTGCTTCAGAAATACCGGGAAGTCAATTTAGTGCTCTCATGGGAAAAGAGCCACTTTATGGTCACGGAGGGTATTGTGCTGGGCCATGTCGTTTCCAAACGTGGCATGTAAGTCGACCCAGCCAAGGTGGATGTCATTTCAAACCTTCAGCCACCTCAGTCAGTAAAGAATGTGAGGTCATTCCTGGGGCATGTGGGATTTTACAGACGATTTATCAAGGACTTCAGCCGCATTGCCCGACCTCTGACAGAACTCTTGTGCAAGGAGACAGAGTTCATTGTTGATCAGTCGGTTCTCCTTGCTTTCAATCAATTGAAGGATCTTATCACTCAGGCTCCAATCTTACAGCCTCCCGACTGGACTCTTCCATTTGAGATAATGACCGATGCGTCAGATTTTGCAGTCGGAGCTGTTCTTGGACAGAGGAAAGATAAGGTGCCCTATGCCATTCACTATGCCAGCAGAACATTAGATGAAGCTCAAAGAAATTATACAGTGACAGAGAAAGAACTGCTGGTTGTGGTTTTCGCCTTAGAGAAGTTCAGATCCTATCTGTTAGGGTCAAAGTCACAATTTTCACAGACCACTCTACTATCCGGTACCTACAGCAGAAGAAGGATGCCAAGCCCAGACTGATTCGTTGGATCCTTCTCCTC
This sequence comes from Ottelia alismoides, assembly GCA_037367405.1. NCBI lineage: Eukaryota > Viridiplantae > Streptophyta > Magnoliopsida > Alismatales > Hydrocharitaceae > Ottelia > Ottelia alismoides. The sequence continues at coordinate 1,074,800 of JAZKJV010010266.1, read as the reverse complement.
CAGGAGTTCGATCTGGAAATTAAGGACAAACCTGGAGTTCAGAATGTGGTAGCAGATCACTTCTCCAGAATTGAGCAGCATGAGTCTCCTCTGAGTAATGCACCTATCACAGAAACCTTCCCTGACGAAGCTATCTTAGCCGTGGATGCTCTCCCTTGGTATGCTGACATTGTCAATTACCTCGCCTCGGGGGTAATACCTTCGGATTGGACGAAGAATCAGAAGAACAAATTCATGTCGACCATCCGCTTCTACCAGTGGGAAGATCCTCTTCTATTCAGAGAAGGGGCAGATTGTATTTGGCGCAGGTGCATTCCTCAGACGGAGCAATCTAGTGTCCTCGAGCATTGTCATTCGCTCGAATCTGGTGGGCACCATTCTGGAGATCGTACGGCAGCGAAAGTATTACAGTGTGGCTTCTGGTGGCCCACATTATTTAAGGATGCAGCAGACTTTGTTAAAAGATGTATTGACTGTCAGCGACTGAAAGGTACACTCACTGCCAAAGATTCAATGCCTCTGAAAATTATTCAGATAGCAGATGTTTTCGATGCATGGGGCATTGACTTCATGGGACCTTTCCCTAACAGTCAAGGTTTTGAGCACATCCTTCTTGCCGTAGATTACGTGAGCCGTTGGGTTGAAGCTATCCCCGCCCGAGCCGCCGACAGCAAAACAGTTTGCCAGTTTCTGAAGAAGAACATCATTTTGCGGTTTGGAATACCAAAGATTCTCATCTCAGACGGGGGTAGCCATTTCATCAACAAAGAGGTCAAGAAGTTAACGAAGGAGTACGGCATCGATCACCGTGTCGCGTCTCCTTATCATCCTCAGACCAATGGCATGGCGGAGTTATCCAATAGAGAAATCAAGACCATATTGTAGAAACTTGTTAGGCCAAACAGAAAAGACTGGTCTCAACTCTTGGACTCAGCTCTTTGGGCTTATCGTACGGCCTACAAGTCTCCCTTGGGCATGTCGCCCTACCATCTTGTATATGGAAAACCATGCCATCTGCCCGTGGAATTAATTCACAAATCTCTTTGGGTAATTAATAATTGTAACTTGGACTCACGAAAAGGTGGTCAGAAGAGAAAAGACGATCTGAACAGGCTCTTCGAATTCCGAGACTGCGCATACGATAACACCTTGATGTACAAAGAGAAGGTGAAACGCTTGCATGACCGGCACATCAGACGAAAGACCTTCGACGTTGGGCAGAAAGTGTGGTTGTTTGATGCAAAGTTGCGGATATTCCCAGGTAAATTAAAAAGTAAGTGGACAGGGCCATTCCGAGTATGTGAAGTGCGTGACAACGGAAGCATTGCGATATCAGAATTGTCCCCTGACGCACAGCCCTTCGTCGTCAACGGCCAACTACTGAAGCCTTACTTGGAACCCGATGCATTCTTGGCCATTGTTGACTCTATTCAACTAGTGCACCACGATGACACTTCCACAGCACCTGCAGCACCAAAAGATTCAGACGATGTACTCCAACCATTATTTCTCTGATTTTCTTCTTTTCTTCTTTTCTTCTTTTCCTTTTCTATTTTCTTTTTCTATCTAAAAGGTGTCGCCTTTGTAAGACAGTTTTCTATACTTAGGACTTACTTTGTCCTAAGTATAGGGGGATGTGCACCTAGAGTTTTTGATTTCGGTTCGATCTTCTCCATCGTCTCCTCTTCTTGTCTATACTTAGGAGTATCTTACCCTAAGTATAGGGGGAGACAATCTGAGCACGATCAGTATATTCCCACCCTTGACCCTCCCTGCTTTTTGTACAGTCTACTATACTTATGATTATTTGATCCCAAGTATAGAGGGGACGGTCAACTTCCCATTCATTCATTTCATTCATATTTATTCTCTAGATCTGTCTATACTCAGTACGAGTTATGTCTTTGCTTTTTCCTTTCGATCTATGAGGACATAGCTCAAGCTAAGTATAGGGGGGTCGTATATACCATGTATATACTAAAAGCCATAACTCATACTGAAAAATTAAATATCACTCCAACACAAAATAAAATGTAAAAAGTAGCTTTATAATAATGAAAGATGATTGTGAGTTCCTCAGACTCATTGTAATTATACTGACTAGTGAGTCAGAAAAGAGTTTTGTACGAAATATTTTCCTTTGAAAAATCTTGTGAAATTCGTTTGAAAATAGCGTGAACAAGTATTCAATGGTTGAAAAATTAGTTTGTCTGTAAAACCTATTTTCTTTGAGTGAAAGCAAAAACTTTGTGAAAATTAGTGTGCAAATGATTGTGAAAAGTTGATTGTCAAAAGTGTTTTGAAAAATCTATCTATGTTGTGTAAAACATTTGTAAAAGGATTTTCAAATGCGTGTACATGTTGCAAAATTATTTTGGACTAGAGTTTTCAAAAACCCTTGTGAAAATGATTCTCGAGTAAGTCTGAGAAATCCGCACAAAAATCTCTCATTTGTAAATAAGGAATAAGTCAAATAAAGTTTATAAGAACTGAAACCATATTATACGTCAAATACAATTTCTTCTTTTGTATCTACTGATTAATCAATCAGATACCTATACAGTATGATTTGAAAAATAGTGTGACCAGTTGTGAAAAATTTGATGTGAAATGATTTCAAATGTGTGAAACTGTGTTGATTGCAAAACTTTTCTTTGTGTGAAAGAAAGGATTTCAAAAACCTATGTGCAAATGTTTTGAAAAATTGCTTGTCAAAACTTATTTGTGAAAAGTGTATATATATACATATAGTGTGAAAAATCTTTGCAAAAATAGTTTTCAAATATGTGTAAAGGATTGCAAAAATTATCGTGTACTATAGTTTGTAAAATTATTTTCAAAAAGCTAATACTAACACCATTGCAGATACTAGTAAATCAGAAACAAGACACATACAATTCTTTCTGTACATACCCAAATAAACTATTTCATTCACACCTGTAAAGTTGCTAAAAATTCCTAAATAAAGCAGCACGCCCGTGTAAATAAGTGTACATACTATTTGAATATTTTCAGTTCGTACTTCCTGTGCAGAAATTCTTTTTGTAAAAACATTCTTTGATCCTTTCAAATTTTTGTGAAAAAAATTGCATCATTCATTGTGCACAGCATAAGCATACCATTCATACTCTTTTTGAGTGAAGCTTGATGATTGAATCAGTCTAAGAAAGTCTCAAATTGGAGCTCGGTTGGACCTTACCGCACCTAATTGCACTGGAACCTTATGGGAACTAGGTTTAAGGTACCTCAGGTCTATACAGACTTAATTCTTTGAGAAATCAGGGCTGGGTTCAAGTCACCTCAGTGGACTAACTAGAACTTTTCGAGACACACGTATGACTCTTGCCGACCGTGATCTAACTTGGACACCTGCACCTTTCACTTGGCTCAACTCAGTTGGAGTGGTGAGGGGGTTGGATTTGCCAGTCTGAGACGCACACGGGTGGAAACATTCCTCCTCGTCTAGGGAGGGAAGTGCACCCCAACCAGATCCAATAGCAATGAGGTCTAAAGACAGGAGATTGTGGGTTGCGTTAAAGCTTCAAAAGAGGGATAGTCTACTAGCTTAAGAGGAAAAACTCCTTATGTAAATGCTGCTGTGAATAGTATGTCGAAAAAAAAATGGTCAGGCCTGTACAAAAATAAAATGCCTGCAAAGTATGGACAAAGTCAATAAGCAAGCTTGAGTTCCAGAGACAAATATGTAAGCCTGCAGCTGGATGACTTGACTACACTGGTCTCGCATCCCAGGATAGGTAGCTACACTGGCTGCCGTCCATTCTTCTCTTCACCCCCTCCTCTTGAGCTGGTTGCCACTTGAACTTAGAAGGGAATACCCTGCTCCTCGAGGAAAGAGCTGTTGGATTGGGGAATCATTGGGTTGTCATTCTGGAGAAGTTAGTTCCTTTATCATTTCAGTTGGGGAGAGCCACTATCACGTACACTGTACAAGTCAGCTTCATAGTTATAAGAGTTTGCGTATGATGTAGACTAGTTCTGACCCGGCTATTGAGGTGGGTTGAACCGAGTTCTGTGACTATCGAAGGCTGTTGTATTTTAGAGCTGGTTCCTGACTAGGTTCCACACACCTTCACACCAAGTTCTGACAGGAGCTCCAAATTCAGACTTTGTAAGGACATGCATTGCACTGAAAGCATCCCTATTCACTCTATATTTCTTTCATTTTCCTTTTTTCTTTTCTTTATTCTTTTTACACTTATTGCATAAGTGTTTGCTAGGGACTAGCAAAAGGCAAGTATAGGGGGGTGATGAATCTCCATTTCATCACCTTTATTCTATCATTTTGGCCTCAAAAACCCCAGCAAATGCATGAAAATAGCATCAATTTGTACATAATAGCATTCATTATTCATTTGTATTAATAAGGTTTTTAATGCCAAAATTATAGAATAAAGAGAAGAAAAGAAAAAGGAATAAAATATTGCAAATATTTTATGACCCTAACCCCGAGACCAAGGCCAGCATGGAATTGGTCGACAAGGAATAAAGTAGGGGAAGATAAGGGCAGTATACAATAAATACCTCATTTATTCATTCATTCATTTATGCATTTTTGGCACCTATTTTGTACATAATTATTTATTCATCAAATAAATAAACTTTGTTCATAAAAGTTGTAGATAATAATGTAAATAAAAATACAAAATTGAGTTTGTGTAAAAATAATACACAGTGTACATTTTATACACATAATAAAAAGCCAAAATCTCAACTTCACAGACCCACATCTTGCAAATAAAAACTCCAAATCACCCAAACTCACCTTTAATTGTATATAGCATTTCATAAACTATTTTATAAAATTGGTTTCATAATTTTTGGAGTCCATCTGTGGAAGTTAGGTTTTTGGCCCTTCTTGTACATAATACCTGATTAAAATATTCATTTTATTCAATATTCATTATTTTTATAAATTCATATTTTTAGAATTTTGTAGATAATGTATATAATTCATGTACATATTGACATTAGAATAAAACCAAAAATAATTTGTAAAATAAAATAAGTCTATGTAATATATAGACAAAATACCTATGTGAAGTATGTACATAAATAAAAAGGGGAAAACATTCTTTAATTATTTTATTCTTTCTTATTTTTATAATAATGTACTTAGTAAATATAATTCATTAAAAATACAAATCCAAAATAAAAACCAAGAAAATACATTAAATAAATAAAGTATATACATTATATAGGTAAAATACCTATAAGTATACCTACTTATATATGCACCTATTTATTTAAATATGTGAATAAACTCAGAAAAATTAAACAAAAATACATATATATTCACAAAAATAAGTTATAAATTTATAAAATAAGACAATAAAATAATAAAAGAAAATAAACTAATTTAAAAATAAAATACATGAAAATAAATGTAAATACATACATATACATATTATCCAAATAAAACTATAACAAAACACCTCGAAAAATTCAATAAAAATCATAAATAAATACTAGATGAAATAATACACATTTTTTATTTTATAAGAAAAAATTAATAAAATCATTTAGGGCGTCAAATAAATCAATCTTCCTTCAGATTTGCTATTTTGTCTCGTAGCGGCTTACGTGGCCCAATGAGGCGCCGGCCAACGTTGACTCCCAGGTCAACTGTCCCATCCCTCGCCTGGCGTCTCTGAACTGTCTACTCCCCCGATTTCATGCCTTTTTCCCGGGCACACCATCCATCAATCGACAACGCTTCCTTCACAAGATTTGTTCCCTAATCTTCTATGATGCCCGCCGAAATCATAGATCAACGAGATGTTCATTGGATCAGTTAATAATCGCCGGGTAATAAGGCCCCTTGCCAATGTTTATAAATAAAAAGCTCCGTCTCCTTCCTCGAATTTGGCCACTTTTATTCCAACCTAAAGCCTAGATCTCGTTCCTGGAGTGTTCCTCGTGACAGGGGGAGCAACCCAGCACCGTGACTCGGCCGGAGGGAGGAGATTTTGACGCGGCGGAGCTCCGGCGTCCGCCCTGCTCCCTGGAGGCCCCCAGGTATAAGAGCTGCCCTTTAATGCATTTTTAGTTAGCTTTTAATGTTAGCATTTCATTCCAATAGTTAGATTAGTGGTTAGTTAATCACCGTAGTTAGAAACCAAAAATTCGAAGTTCGCCGGAGCTCCGCTCCGGCGACTTCTTCACTGTGAATCTCACTGTTGCCGCCCGCTCTATGCACCCCAACTCGTTCCTCGTCGCCTTCTCCATCCAACGCCCGCATTTGTTCAACCCAAGACCCTAGGTCTTGGCGAATCGGGGCTCCTCCTCCGCCGTTCGCCGGAGCCCCTCCGCCCACCTCATTTTTGCGTTGCAGCTTCAAAACCCCGGGTCGAGGAGCAAGCTCTCTCGCCCGCGGTTCTTCCTGTGCAGGAACTTCGAAGAACCGAGCCCAAATAGGCTCGCATTGAACCAGGAAGAGGTTACTGGGGGCCCCTTTCTTCTCCGACTTCGCTCCATCGACTCGGACCCCCAGGAGCCATGAGACCACCGTCAGACGACGCGGAAGCCTCCCAGCTACGATCAGAGAGCTTCAGATGCGCGGGAGGTGCCCGGAGGAGCCCGAGCTACCCGATCGAAGCTCGCCGGGGGCGAGCTTCTTCCCAGTTCTTCCAGGTGCCTTCCGCACCGTTGGATCGAGAGGGGCGGCCCAGATTGAACGTCGACCGTTCGATGAAGATGTACATCCACCGTCAGATCAGCTAGGAGGTTCTAATCCTGGCCCTTCATCGCCGAACCGATGTCCGCCGTCCGATAGCCGCCACGTGGATAAGTGGCGCCTCCAACGCCGCAGGATGAAAAGCTTTGTTTAGGGGTAAATTTCATACCAAGCCCCTTACTTTTTGTATTTATTATTTAATGCCTAAAATAGAAGTTTCAGCTGTAAATAAAATGTATATTTTGCTGAAGGACCCCCGATGTTTCAAGATTTGCACTTTAGTCCTTCCGTGCCTCACGTGCAGCAACCACGTGAGGCGCGTGAAAATTTGCATCTAAACCCTGCCGGGTTCCTGTATTTATTAAATGGTCCTGAAAATAAAAGTTAAAGTGTATTTTTGTTGTAATTTTTGCATGTATGCCCCTGCCAACTATTGTATTTGCAAAAATACCCCTGCCAGGCCATTTAATTTTTGAAGGCTTTGTCTATTTATTTTATGCTTCATATTAAATCAAAAAATCTTGCAAAAATAGACTTAAGCTCATGTTTGGTCATGCTTGAACGCCATATTTTTAGTTTTGCATTTTGTTGCATTTTTGCATTTATTAAAAATCAAAAACATGTCTTTTATTCCCTGTCTAACTTATAAAATCCCAAAAAAATATGAAAATGCCTCGAAAAATTCCAAAAAAATTACCTATGGTGTATTTTGACCTATATTAGTGTCAGTCCAAAAATCCCTAAAAATCTCAAAACGAAAACCTTAAAAATTCAAAAATACCCAAGAACTTCAAAAAAATATAAAAAATCAAAGAAAAATCAGAAAAATATAAACTCAGGCCCTATTTATGCTATATTTTATTATCGTTATTAGAAAATTAGGGTGGAACATTTTTGAGGTTGTTAGCTATTTTTAGTCTCTATTTTTGTGACAGCCAGTACCTAGTCCACTGTTTGCTATTATTTAGCTATTTAAAAATACTAAAAATGTTTGCAAAAATACCCAAAAATCATCAAAGCAGTAAAAAGCCATGAAAATTCCAAAAAGACCTTTTTCCTGAATTTTTGACTATTTTTGAGTATTTTTGTGAATATTCTAATACCCTCTTTATGTATAGATATCTATATATCCTAAAAAAAGAAAAAAAAATATTATATATGTAATTAGTTATATGTATTCTCATTAATATTAACATAAAAATATATATATATGTATTTATTTTATTATATTTATATATACCTATATATATATATATATTACATGTATTATAAGCTAAACACTTACCCTCTATGGGTATATATAATTAATATATTTATATTATATACATATATATCTATAATACTTAATTATTATATTTTAATAAAAAAAATAATAATAAAAATAAAAAAATAATAATAATAATAAACCCACACAAGGATGACTGTGATTGACATGTAGGCTATTGCATTTTGTGTTGCTCTCTGTGGTTCGACCTCTACATACTTGTCATTATACATTTTATGGTAGAGTAAATAAAGATTAATTCACATTTGTTTTGAGCTTGATTGTTGTATTCTTTGGATTGTGGGTTAATTGCTGGTTGACTGGATGATTTGTGAGCGGTCGCCTCAACGACACATTTTTATTATTCATGGAGACCCTCGCGAACAGCTCGTTTGCAGATCTCACGGCGCGGATGGGACAGATCATTGTAGCTGAAGGGATCGACCGACCAATGGTCGATACCTACAACCCGGCGGAGAACGAGATCCAAAACTGGTTAGCACCTGCAGTTCCCGACCTGGCATTCGAGCTGAAGCCCCACTTCCTTAGCCTGCTGCTGAAGTTTAACGGAAACCTCAGTGAAGAACCTTACACCTTCCTCCGTGACTTCGAACTAGTATGCAACAATCTTAGCCATCCCAATGTTGGTCAAGATTATATCCGGCTGAAGGCCACCCCGCTTGCCTTAGGAGATAAGGCTGCTCATTGGTTGAAAAACTTAGGGGTGGTATGTACCACCTGGATGCAGTTCAAGGACCTCTTCTTGAAGAAGTTCTACCCTCTTAGTAGAACTAATCAGATGAGAACAAAGATCGCCAGCTTCGCTCAAGGACCCAGCGAACCGTTCCATGAGGCTTGGGACAGGTTCAATGACTTAGTACAGAAATGCCCATGCCACGGCATTTCTAAGGCAATCTTAGTCCAGACCTTGTTCTGCGGTCTAACCCCAGAGATGCAGGGGTTAGTCAGCGCCGCCTGTGGAGGAAGCTATCTGAACAAGAACGAGCACGCCGTATGGAAGATCCTAGAACAGATGGCAGAAACCGGCAGGTCACAGGCCACAAGGGCCTATCAGTTGTCTCCCTCAATCTTATCCAATGAGACAACTAGAAGGACTGTTGCAGATCTGACTGAGGACCTCATCCCCAGCATGGGGATGATAGCCGACAAGCTTACCATGGTCGAGCAGATCCACAAGAGATTCGCGGAGATGGAGTCTCTTTTGAGCCTTCCCAAGAAAGTGGAGGAACTCTCTGAAAAGGTAGCTAAGATCAAGCTACCCGCCCCTTCTGCACCACCTGTACCTGTACATCGAGTTCATCTTATACAAGAACAGGCACCGGGGTCTCAGAGCAGCTGGGATCAGACTTATACCCAACGGAACCATCATGCACCCCCACCAGTGGAGACGGAATACGAGGAGCCTCTGCCTGTATACGAGATCAACGGGCTTTGGTATAGCCGTGACCCGCTAGTCCGGCAAATCAAGATGGGGAAGGATCAGGCACACCGCCCAACCCCAGTCTACCAAGAGACCAGGCCCGTCACAGTCCAGCGATACCAGTCCAGGCCAGAACAGGGGTACCAGCCGCAGCAGCGCACCTACCAGCAGGAGCCAGCACCGTCCCATCAGCAGCAGTATCGGCACGGCCAGCAGGGCCAGTACAGGACCGCATCCACTCAGCAGCCAGCCCAGCCCACCGAATTGGAGTCCCTCACCTTGGCGATCCAGACCCTGTCTGATAGGGTCCAACAGATGCAGAATGACTACCTGGACATGAGAACCGACATCAATCGGGTCTCTCGTGCCCAGGATCAACAAATGGCGCCAAGGACTCCAATTCCCGCACAGGTTCAGGCCAACCCAAACAGCGTACACCAGGGCCAGAACCGACCCCGAGATCAGGTATACTATTCAGATAATTATTTATCTGAACATGAGATCCTTTCGTATGATAATGTTAACCATATGTCCCTCAGGAGCGGAAGGACCGTGACCATACCTGATCGGGCACGGGCGCAAAAGGAAGGAACCTCCGAAACTCTACCTGAGGAGAATTCGGAGGAAGAAGAGGAGGAGCACCACCACCACCGCCAGCGGAAGAAGAGGACATCTGAGTCCTCAAAGCATCAGCATCGCAGCCACCTAGAGTCAGACGACACCGATGAGCCCGCACCTCCATCTGAGGAGGATCGTCCAGAAGAAGCGGAAGAAGCGTCACCGGTCTCGCCTCAGCATTTTCTTTTTGGTCATAGTCCAAGTCCGAGTCTGTATCAGAGTCAGAGTCAGAGTCGTGTTAAAAACTCAGTTCCAGCAATTAATGAGAATATTTCAGTTCCAGAACATGAGTTGGAGTCAATAATCCCTTTCCCCTGAGCTCTCAAGGGAGGAAAGAAGAAAATGAAGAAAATCCAAAAAGATGACCCTGAGATGGCTGAATTTTGCAATAAACACATCAAGGTCACAATCCCTTTTGACAAGTTCGTGGAAATGACCCCTGCATTCCAAAAATACCTTAAGGTGAGATGCACACCTACTAGGGTTAGCAGGAAGACTAAAAGCCGTGTTGAGAAACATGTTTTATCAGTAGCCACGACTTGTGCAATAAAGAACTCGTTTCCTCGGAAACAAAGAGACATGGGTGCACACTATGTAGTGAGTCACGTTGATGACATCGCGTTTGCACGCACTCTCCTGGACAATGGTTCCTCGATCAACTTGATGCCCACAGCCCTCTATGAGCGGCTTAATCTCGGACCTCTTAGGAAATCTAGAGCTATTTTGCAGTTTGCTGACAAATCTACTAAGAGGTCCCAAGGAGAGTTAAGGAACATTGTGATCACGGTCGAGGGGCAAGAATACATGGTGGACTTCACTGTCCTGGATATGGAAACCCCTCGTCATTGGAGAGATTCCCAGATCATTTTAGGTAGGCCCTTCCTCAGAACATCGGGGGCCTTATTTGATTATAAGAATGGGAAAATTCAGTTCCAAACTCCAGGCGGAGATGAGGAACTTGAGATGAAGCAGACAAGATGGCAGAGACCGAACTCCGAATCCAGCACCGAGTACTCTTCTACCGGAATAGACTGTGAGCATGTAGACGTAGTTGGGCCATGGAGACAGAACCCAGCCAGCATCGATGTATCCATCTCCTTTGAAGATGATCATGTGCATGAGTCAGTCTGCGAGATCCTCAGGAACGAGTACAGCTCTGAGCCTGCATCGCCTTACATCTTCGATGACGTAGAGGCCCAGTTGGGCCTGTCAGTCCTTACATCCTTAGGACAATCAGAAGATGAGGATGACGAGTCGGACGAGGCGTTTGCCGATTGCATGGAGACCTTTGACGATCCGACTCCAGAGCCGAGTGTGGTGGCAGCTATTACAGAACATGATCCAGCCACTTCCAACACCGAACCAGATCAGATTGAGCCAGACTTTCTAGACGATCACACTATTCCTGAGCTCAAACCTTTACCCACAACCCTGAAATATGCCTTCCTTGCGGGACAAGACAAGAAATTTCCGGTCATTATCAGTTCGTAATTGACCGAGGAGCAGGAATCTCGCTTGCTAGAGATCCTGGAGAAGAACCGCAAGGCAATAGGCTGGAGCATTTCCGATCTCCATGGGATAAATCCCGCTCTGTGTTCGCACCATATTTACTTGGAAAACGAAGCAAAACCCTCTCGTGAATTCCAATGCCGGTTGAATCCAAATTTACGAGAGGTTGTGAAAAAAGAGATAGAAAAATGGTGCGACGCGGGTTTCATTTACCCAATCTCCGACTCCAAGTGGGTGGCCCCAATCCATGTTGTCCCGAAAAAGTCGGGAATTCAGACGACCACCAACGAGGACGGAGAGGAGATCGTGACGAGAGTACCCACATCGTGGCACGTCTGTGTGGATTACAGACACTTGAATGCCACGACGAAGAAGGATCATTTCCCCCTACCGTTCATTGATCAGATCCTAGAAAGATTAGCTGGGAAAGAATTATTCTGCTTCCTTGATGGGTTCTCGGGCTACAATCAAGTAGCCATAGCTCCGGAGGACCAGGAAAAGACCACGTTTACATGCCCCTTTGGTACCTATGCTTTCAGGCGCATGCCTTTTGGGCTATGCAATGCTCCAGGTACTTTTCAAAGGTGCATGATTGCTGTATTCGCCGAAATGGTCGGCGAATTCCTGGAAGTCTTCATGGACGACTTCTCGGGCCATGGCGATTCTTTTGATTCCTGTCTTAGGAATCTGGACCGAGTCCTCAAAAGATGTTGTGAGGTCAATCTGGTGCTCTCCTGGGAGAAAAGTCACTTCATGGTGACGGAGGGCATAGTGTTGGGGCATGTCATCTCCAAGAGAGGAATGGAGGTTGACCCTGCCAAGGTGGACGTGATCAGACGTCTCCAGCCACCAACCAACGTAAGGCAGTTGCGGTCGTTCCTCGGGCATGTCGGATTTTATCGAAGATTTATCAAGGATTTTTCTAAGATTGCCCGACCGCTAACTGAGCTTTTAGGCAAAGACACGGAGTTTATTGTAGATCACAAATGTCTTGAGGCCTTTAAGCTGTTACAAGGAATGATCATGGATGCACCCATCTTACAAGCCCCAGATTGGTCTCTACCTTTTGAGATCATGACGGACGCCTCAGATTATGCCGTTGGGGCTGTATTGGGACAAAGAAGAGACGGTGTCCCGTTCGCAATTCACTACGCAAGCAAAGTGCTTGATTCTGCCCAGCGTAACTATACAGTTACAGAAAAGGAAATGCTTGTTGTAGTGTTTGCCTTGGACAAATTCAGATCCCACTTAATCGGATCCAAGGTAACTGTGTTCACAGACCATACGGCACTACGATACTTGATAGAAAAGAAGGACGCGAAGGCGCGTCTTCTTCGGTGGATTCTACTTATCCAGGAGTTTGATTTGGACATCCGTGATAAACCTGGAAAGAAGAACGTAGTAGCCGACCATCTTTCTCGTCTCGAAGATCTTAATACTTCCGAGGTTTCCCCGATTCGAGACTCCTTCCCTGACGAGTCGATTTTTGTTATCGACTCACTCCCATGGTACGCCAATATCGTAAACTATCTTGTCTCCAAGAAAGTTCCCGAGGATTGGCCCAAGAGCAAAATCGATCGACTAAAGTCGGATGCTAGACACTACCATTGGGAGGATCCGATCCTTTTCTTTGAAGGACCGGATTGTGTCTGGAGACGTTGTATTCCTCAGGAGGAATACCAGAGTGTCCTTTCTTTATGCCATAGCTTAGAGGCAGGAGGACACCACTCCGGGAAGAAGATCGCATGGAAGGTACTTCAGTGTGGCTTCTACTGGCCGACTCTGTTTCGCGATGCCACCGCCTTCGCGAAGTCGTGCCCAGTTTGCCAGAGAATGGGAGGAACCGTTGGGTCCAAGGATGAGATGCCAATGCAGCCGGTCATCATTTGTGATGTCTTTGATGCCTAGGGCATCGATTTCATGGGCCCATTCCCTGTCAGCCACGGGTTCGAATACATCCTTCTTGCGGTAGACTATCTATCCAGATGGGTGGAGGCTATCCCGACCCGAGCCGCAGACAGCAGGACTGCCTGTAAATTCATCAGAGAAAACATAATCTCTAGGTTCGGGATCCCCAAAATAATGATATCAGATGGGGGTAGCCACTTTGTGAATCGGGAGGTGAAGAAACTCCTGAAGGACTACGGCATCGAACACCGTGTCGCGAGTCCTTACCACCCACAAACCAATGGTATGGCTGAGGTGTCGAATAGGGAGGTGAAAACCATATTGCAAAAGCTTGTCCGCCCGGACAGGAAGGACTGGTCTCAGATCTTAGATCAAGTCCTCTGGGCGTATAGGACAGCTTACAAGACACCGTTAGGCACCTCCCCATTCCGAATGGTATTCGGAAAGCTGTGCCATTTGCCCGCAGAGTTAGTGCATAAATCAGAATGGGCAATCAAGAAGGTCAACTGGAACACACACCTGGGTCAGAAACAGAGAGACATGGATCTGAATGAGCTGGTGGAAGTCAGAAACCGAGCATACGACAACAGTTTGGTGTACAAGGACAAGGTGAAGCGTTGGCATGATAGATATATCAGACGAAAGACCTTTGTTCCTGGACAAAAGGTATGGTTGTTCAATGCTAGGCTGAAGATTTTCCAAGGCAAGTTAAAGTCTAAGTGGACGGGACCATTTGTCGTCTGTACGGTGCATGATAGTGGATGTGTCGAGATCTCAGATCTCGCAGATGACGCACTGACATTCCTAGTAAATGGGCAGCTGTTGAAGCACTTCGTTGAATCCAATGAACAGTTAGTCCATGTGGAGGAGATTGTACTCATGCGCGAGACAGATACAGCAGATACATCTCAAGCCGCGTATGAAACCTTGCAGCAATGAACTCCAGCCATCAGCAGCATCTTCGGAAGATTCAGACTGACTCATCTGTATATATCATTCTTCCTGTATATCCTATCCTTTACCCCCACGATTCTAGTAACCCATCCCCACATCATCGAACCATTATCTTGGACTATACTTAGGATGACCAGATCCTAAGTATAGGGGGGAGGGGTCACCCGAGTCGATTCACTGTACATTCTCCAGATCACATTGGTCCTCATACTCATTTCCTACCAATACTTAGGCTGACCTGAGCCTAAGTATAGGGGGGACCGATGCCCGCATTGATACTCACCCACATCTCATCTTTCCCTCGTCCGCCCCATTTCTGATCTTCTTCTACACTTAGGCTGTCAGAGCCTAAGTATAGGGGGGCGAGACGACTTCTTTACTTTCTGTTCCTTTTGGCTCTCCTACGCTTAGCACGAGCTATGTCTTTTTCCTCGCTCTTCATGCTCTGAGGACATAGCACACGCTAAGTATAGGGGGGCGTGTATATATTACATATATACTTTACCCATAGCTCGTACTTTCGCGTATTTTTGTATATATTTTACAATAATTACGGGTGGGTAAAAATCAAAAAAAAATGAAAAATATAAAAATAGGCTTCTTATTTACTCTTGCATATCATCTCTGCATAGAATCATAAAAAGAGTCTTGCATTCTCATAGCATGACATCTCACCTCACCTGCATACTTTGCATATGCAAAGTGAAAAGCTAGTGGGTTCTGGACCAAGTTATGAGTAGATATTGAGGATGGACTTGATTTGACCTTAATCCACCTAATTTCATAGGAACCTTACAGGAACTGGAGTTAAGATTTCTCAGGTCAAGTGACTTAATTCTTTGAGTCCGCATGTCTATGTTCACATGTCATCTTGATCAGTCTAAGTAGAATATCTCGTGCATACGCAGGATTCTTTTAGATAATGACCTAACTTGGACAAGCACTATGCACGTAGCTCTTCATTGATGAGGTGGTGAGGAGGTAGAATCCTTTAGCTTGGAGTAGCACACGGGTGGAAACATCCGTCCTCCTCTAGGGAGGGTAGTGCGTCTCAACCTAGTCTAGTGGTGTTGACATCTAAGGACAGGATGCTGTGGGTTGCAATAATGCTTCAAAAGAGGGATAGTCTACTGACTCAAGAGGAAAAACTCCTGATGTACATGATGCTCTTTTCGACATAAAAAAAAATTTGCAAAAACTCCAAAAAAATCAGACAGGTTCAAGAAAAAATAAAATACCTGTCGGAGTATGAAAACTAGTAAAGAAATGCAGCTGGATGACTTGGCTACACTGGTCAGGCATCCCGGGATAGGTAGCTACACTGGCTACCGTCCATTCTCTTCTCCACCCCTCCTCTTGAGTTGGTCGCACTTGAACTTAGAAGGGAATACCCCGCTCCTCGAGGAAAGAGTTACTGGACCGGGTTATTGAGTTACCTTGTTAAGAGGAGGCTGGTTCCGAGCCATTTCTGATGTGGAGAGTTACAAATCACTTACACAGTACAAGTAAGAATCATAGTCATCAGAAATTTGCGTTTGAGGATTTGTTCTGACCTGACTATTGAGGCGTCTTGAATAGAAGATTTGTGGAACTTGAAGGCTGTTAGGTCTTAAGTTCAGGTCCAAATAAGGTTCCGCCACACAATAAATCCAAAGGTCGAGTCAGGCTCCATTTTTCAACTTTTGTTCATGACCTTGGTTTGGAACCCAAAATCATTTCACTCTTGCATTTCATTTAGTTGCTCGGGGACGAGCAAGGTTTAAGTATAGGGGGTTGATGAATCTGTGATTCATCACTTCAAAAGTCAAAAATAGAGCCTTGTTCCCGAGAAAATAGAGGCATATTTCCTTTTATATTGCATAAATAGCACTCATGCATGCAGTCATAAATCATACATTTTAGCAGCTCATTTTGCATTTAAATAAGAAGCCAAAATCCCTTGTAAAATACCCAATCCCTAAAATAACCTCTTCTCTATAATATATACTCCTTAGTTGATAATATAGGGAAGAATGCCAAAAATCACCCTTGTAAAATAGCCAATGTAGCCTGAGAACCCTTGTACACTAAAATACACATAAAGCCCTCATACAAACTCCGAATTAGGTCTACTTACTCTTAGAATACTACATATTAAAAGACCTTCAAAATGAGACTAATTTCATTGAATTTGGAGCTCGTATGAGAAACTTGGGTTTTTGGGCCACTTTGTATACTACATATGTATATTTATGTATCCTTGTATTTATGTATCATATTTGACCTCATCTCCGTCTTTGGTCAACATGAAACTTGTAGATCTCATCGAGATCTACAACTTTCATGTTTTGAGTTTTTCCAAATTCGGCTCCCTCTTCTCTCTACACGTGCATCTTATTCCAGCCACTCACAGCAGGCCACGTGGCGCCCTCTGGTTGCGCCACGCGGCCCGCCTCCCATCGCCTCATCCGCCTGCGCCCTCGGCCGTTGGATCTCGCTTCAGATCCAACGGTCAAGCCTTTTACGCGCGCGTTTAAATCCATGGCCGTCAGATCTTCTCTTGCCTTGATCTGCACCGCACATTAGCGCCTTCACCAGGGCCATCCACGTGGCAGCATCTACGCCGCTTGATCGCATCCCCGATCCTCTGATCTCAGCCGTCTCATTTCCCAGCGAGCCTCGTCCGTTCGATCATCTCTATCTTCTCATCCAGGCCGCCCGCTCGCGCTTCGTCCCCATCTCGCCACGTGGCTCCACCACAGCCCATCATCTCCGCGCCCCAGATCTAATCCTACCCGACCAGCTCCCCCTTGATCCCCACCGTTGGATCACACGATCCAACGGTGGAGACCTCGTCTCCTACCTCCAGGCGCCCCTCTCCCCCACGTCCCTTGCTTGCGGGAGGGGAGCCCCCTTCCTATTCTTGGACGCACGTCAGCCACCCTCTTCCACCGCTGACACCCCCACGACGTCACCCACTCATCCCTCTCCCTCGCCAGCTCCCTCACGCTCCACCATCTCCACCATAGTCGCCCCACGTCGACCACCAACCTCGCTACTCCACCAGCCAACCCACCACCTTCACCTTATAAATACGTCGCCACCGGCAACGTTCAGCCGCATCCGCCACTCCAGAGAGGTTCCTCGAGCTCCGATCGATCCTTTGGTGACAGCAATTGGGCGTGTCGTCGAGCGAAGACAAGGTTCTTCTCCGGCGAGATCCACGGCAAGTTCCACCGTGTCGCAGCCTCCCTCCGTGAAGCTGCACGAGCTCGGGACCCTACCGATCCCTCGAGCGAAGACCTGGAGCTCAAATCTGAGCTCCATTCCCCAGGTAACCCCCTCCATCCTTCGTCTGATCTTTCTCTGATTTTTCTCCGATTTCTCCGACTTTATTCGCCGCCACCGGCCACCTTCTCGCTCCCAATCCACCTCGACGAGCTTCGCGTCGAAGCTCCCATCCTCGCTGTCCCATCTGCACACTCCGACGACGCTTCTCGCACTATTCCGACCAACAGCTCCGCCATTTGGCCGGAGCTCTTCTCCAGCGCACCTCCTTTACACCGTAGGCCTCGCCGACCATCTACATCTCTCCACAAGCACTTGCACGCCTTGGCTATCTATTCTAACCCCTTGCAGGTCCTCATTTCTTCACTGGCCGGAGCTTCGCCGGAGCTCCCTTCGAGCTTCTTCGCCATCGAGCTTCAGCGCAGCTCCACCGCTCCTGAGCCCACCGGGGGCTTCGTCGACCATCAGCGCGTCTTCTGGAGCACCTCTGACTCGCCACCGACCTCCACCGACGACGGGAAGAACGGGCGGAGCTACAGCCCGATCGC
Organism: Ottelia alismoides; assembly: GCA_037367405.1. Lineage (NCBI taxonomy): Eukaryota > Viridiplantae > Streptophyta > Magnoliopsida > Alismatales > Hydrocharitaceae > Ottelia > Ottelia alismoides. The sequence continues at coordinate 1,056,597 of JAZKJV010010266.1, read as the reverse complement.
CGGAGCCCCGCCTTCTCCTCCGCAGGAGGCGGAGGGCCGTCGAGGAAGAAGAGCAGCTGCCGTTCGATCGGTTGATCGAACGGTCCTCACTTCGCCACGCGTCCCCTCACTGCGGCCGTCCTCAACCGTTGATCACTCCTCAGATCTGACGGGCCCTCCCGTTGCCACGCGTCTTCATCGCCAACCTTTGGATCGACCTTGATCCAAAGGCCCGCAGCATGCCACGTCGACGAGTCCGAGCCTCGGCCTCCAAGCCTAGGCTCGGTCGACCCGAGGCTACACCGAGCCTCGCTCCGAACCGCCAGAGCACCCGAGCCTCGCTCCGAACCTCCGCAGCCTTCCGAGCCTAGGCCGCCCACGTGAGGAGCACGTGCGGCCTGGGTAAATTGCACTGAGGCCCCTGGAGCTGTTCAAAATTGCAAAGAAGTCCCTGTGAAGCAGACCCCACGTGAGGAGCACGTGCCCTGTGGAGAATTTGCATAAGAGTCTCCCACATTATAGGTAATTGCATTTTAGTCCCTGTCTGCATGTTTGTTTATTAAAATTTTAATTTCCTGTATTGCATTTATACCCCTGTGTTTGCACGCATCCCTAGAGTGCATTTTTCATCATTTTGGAATTCTAAAAATTGCATTTTGTTGGAAATTGTGTCCTCTGTCTATTGGTACACGTGTCTTATTTTTGTAAGCTCCTTTGAATTATTAATGAATTAATTGGTTAATTGTTGACATATTTTGCCCAGTGACACCTTTTGATTTTTAATTAATTCTCTGCACTTCCAAAATTTATCAAAAATTCACAGTAGCTTAAGGACATCATTTTTAGCATACCATAAAAATTTCATAGCATTTGCACGCATATCAAGGCCTAAATAAATTGTTAGGTGATTTTCTTATATTATTTAATTAATTCATTTCACAGTAAAATTAAGTTCTGTTAATTTTCCTAGGTCCCTTATCATTAGAGCCACCTAGGATAATTTTAGTTCTTGAAGAAATTGTGATTTGATATTTATTAAAAATTAAATACTGAAAATCACTCTGTCTATTCATTTAATTCAAAGTAAATTCATTTAGTGTCGAAAAATTCCAAAAAAATTAGTGTAGGTTATTTTCATCATAATTAACCATCTGGCCAATTTTCATGATTTTTGGACTTCATTTGATACCATAATTAACTTGAACATTAAAATGGCCTGCATTGTTTGCATAAGTCTGCACAAAAATTAAAAAGACCAAAAAAAAATTACTCCTCGAAAATCAACACTTGAATAATTGCTAAAATTCACCTAAGGAGACAGATGCCTCCCTGAGATCGACCTTGGACTTCCACCAAGTAAAAAAATTGCTGCTTGACATTAAATTAAAGTGGTTTTTGATTAACCCCTCGTATCCGACTACAACGAGACACGTTAAGTAATTTGGACATTAATCTGCCTGAATTAACTAAGGGTACCTGAGCGTTATCAGGAACCCACGAACCAGAACCACCAGCTTCAGCCACTGAACAATCTCTGCCTGCTGCCAATGTAAATAGTCTAGGGGATCTATTGCATAAAACTCCTTCACCTGTCCAATTGTCCTGCCAAAATCGAAATACCTCCCCAGTCCCCAACCTTGGCCTCATTCTTGACCTCAGTTGAGGCAAAACATCACGGACTCCACTCCAAAGGGAAGACTCGAATCGCACTCTACCAGCTTCTAGGGAGCCGTTGACACCGTAAATATTCCGTACGAGTTGGATAGCCAATCTGTCTGCATTGCCCCAAATCTGCACCACCCATTTAGCCAAAAGCGCTTTATTCATGCAAGACACATCTCGAATTCCAAGCCCACCTTCGCTTTTATGTCTCGTGAGGTTCTCTCATTTCACCAAATGCGTGCCTGGTCTTTGCTGCTTCCCATCTGACCAAAAGAATCTTCTCATCATTACCTCTATCTTCTTCCCCACTATTGTATACTTGTACAGATTAAAATATTCATTTTATTTATTATTCATTATTTTTATAATTTCATATTTGTTAAATTTTGTAAATATTAATTATAATATATATACATAATAAAACAAAAATAAAAACACTAAATAAAACCTAAAAATACTTAAACAAAACACATAGGTATAATACTTATAAATATACTTAGATACTTAATACATCTATTTATTTAATTGCATAAAGTACCTCATAAAAATAAAATAAAAATATATTTAAGTTCAGGAAAATAATTTATAAATTTATAAAATAATAAATAAAAATAAATAAATAAAATATACAAAATAAAAATAAAACAATAAAATATATAGATGAATATACCTAAATAGGTCATAAAAGGTAACTTGTAGTTTTAAACCTCTAAAAAATAAATAAAAATCATAATAAAATACTTCAAAAAATAATAAACATTTTTATTTAATAACCTAAAAATAATTAAATCATTTGCTAATTTAAATTGAATTTATAAATCTTTTCTCCAAGGAATTTTCCGGTTGGTCCACGTGGACCAACCAGGTTCTTTCCTTGGTTGACCTCGGTCAACACTCTGACCGAGGTCTGCCTTTGTGTCAGAACGGGGTTTGACCTGACTTCTCAGATTTTTCGAGGGTCTCCTTTTACCTTTTTGTGTAACCTTCTTCTTTAGTTTTCTCCCTTGGAGATTGGTGATTCTCGCCCAGTGATTATCTTGGGCATTGAATCACTGATCCGCTCCACATGCCCTCGTTCTTTGAGCCACTCCATCAACTCCTTCATATACATCCCCCTCTTCCATTTGAAAATTTGAACCCCTTTTGGACCAGCTTCTCTTCGCCTTTCATGCTCTACCGCAAGAAGGAGGTGACAGCTCCTTCTGCAGGTCGTTAGGAGGATCGAAGCAGCGACGAGGCGGCTCCACCTACCTCCACCGACCACCGGCGTTGAGGTTTCCCCTCAGGTGATTCCCACCTTAGAGGTTTCATCTTTTCTTTATTTCTTTTGCGTTTTTTATTTTCCATAGATGTAGGATCAAATTCCCATCTTCCTTCTTGTGTTTCATCCATTCGATCCCAGAATCGACCCCTTCGCCAGAGCTAGCTCTGACCGTCCGCCATTTCACTGTCCCCCCGATCCATTTGCTTCGCCAACTTTCGAGGCACTTTTCCCTCGAGGGTTTAACCTTTCCTGTGCAGGTTTGAGTGTCAAAGACGCAGCTGGAGCGATTTTGGTGGCTCGCCGGAGGTTCTCGGAGTTGCAAAGCTCCGCCGCCCTCGTGTGAGCCCTCCGATCATCGCCGAGGCATTTTGGGAACTCCAGCAGCTAGAGGAAGACTCCAGGAAGAGAACGTGACATTTTGCGAGCTTCAAGACCGCTGGAGGCCGGAGGGTAAGATCAGAGAACTTCGTCCAACCGGAGCTCCTCCTTGTTCATCCAGCGCCGCCCTTCACCGTTAGATCGAAGGCCTCGCTCCAAACAGCACAACAGTCATTAGATCCTGGCCAGCCTCAGCCATTGATCGTCTTTGCCAGATCTGATCTCAGTCGTTGCCCACGAACCGGTATCCACCGTCCTCACGTCGACACGTGTTTTAAGTGAAAGGACCGTGACCGTCGGATCGCGCTCGCTTGGGTATTTTGCACTCTTCACCCCGACCCTTTTTGTATTTAATATTCATCCCATAAACTTTCATCTGCAGTTTATTATTTTTGTGAAATTTGCAAAAACACACCCATATTTCTCATATTTACATCGAGGTCCCTGTCCACGTCACCTCACGTGACTTGCGCACGTGGGGGCGGGGTCTTTTGCGTGGGGGCCCTTGCAGTTTGTACTATTTATGTTAAGTCTATAAACTACTTTATAACATTGTAATATTTATGGTGATTTTACAAGTTAGCCCTTAGAGTTTGGATAATTACAGAAAGGTCCCTATCAGGTCACGTGCTGCGTGCACGTGACATTGGAAATTTTCATAATTAACCCTATGGTTTTTGGATTTAATATTTAATCTACAAAGTTTTTATTGCATTGTATATTTTTTGTACAAATTGCACTTTGACCCTTGTACTTCTGGATAATTACACAAATACCCCTACCAGTAGTGTAATTTCTTTTTGTTTCTTACATTTATTTCATGCATCCACAAAACCCTAAAAAATCCGAAAAATTAGCTTAGCTTCATATTTTATTACATTAGAAAATACCTAAAAAATATATAAACTCTTTGAAAAATTCTCAAAAAAAATATTTTGCCTATTTAAGTTTGTTTTATATTCATCCCAAAAATCACTAAAAAATACAAAAGAAAACTCTTAAAAATTATAAAACTCCAAAAATCTCTATAAAATATTAAAACTCCATAAAAAATAAAAAATATAGTTTCTATTTCCTAATTTTCTCTATTTTATTCTCTTTATTTTAAAATTAATTTGGAGAATTTTGCTTCCTGTTTGATATTTTTCATCTCCATTTTAATTCCAGGTATTTATTTTATTCCCTGTTTTAAGCATTTTTTACTTTAAAAATAAAAAAAAGAAAAATATAGAAAAATCACAAAAACACTAGAAAAATATAAAAAGCACAAAAATATTTTATTCCCTGAATTTTGCTTATTTTTACCTATTTATATATATATATATATATTATATCTCTCTTTTCTTTATTTTATATATACTTTATTATTAAAAAATATAAAAGAAAATAAAAATCAGAAAATTAAAAATCAAAATATAAAAACATAAAATCAAAAATTAAATATAAAATATAAAATTAAAAACCCACAAAAAATTAGCACTTGTACAGACTAATACATCACATTCATTCTTGAGCATTGATTTTGCCCAATCTATCCTGCTTGTTCCTTGTGTTCGACCTCTACATGCTTGCACACTATACACATTCATAGTAGAGTTATAATAAATTTTAACTCTGCACCGCTTTTCATTGCTTGATCTATGTTGTGGGTTAATTGTTGATTTAATCCGGATTCTGTGTGGTCACCACATCGACTGTGTCTCTGCCCTGTGTGAGACATATTTAGACCGCTCGATTCTTGGGTTAATCAAATGGAGCCATTGCCGAGGAGCAACAGCGTATAGATCGGATTTCTTTGTGATTGATTATGATATTATTTGTCTATACTTTTGCTTCATTTATTTTCTTTACTTTTGATATATATTGTTTGAGCTGTCTAACCCCATCTCTTTGTTGACTTTGTGTAAGGTATCGTGGATCGAGGGAGGCATGCTACCCTAGGAGCCTATGCACCCATGTGAAGCCGGCTTCTACCTGCCAACCTAGCCCAAAGAAGACTTAGAGAAATTTTGTAGACTTAGCTCCATTTCTATTTTCTGTATTTATTGTTGTAATTTGTAGTGAGAGAGTGATTCTTATTTGTAATAATTTGGACTTGGACACTTTGACACTTCACGAGGTCCATTGCCCGAGGGATTGTTCCCTCGGGGGCCTCATCAGTTTTTGCTCGGTTTTAACGTTGGTTTTGTTTTCTTCGACTTTTCTTTTATTTTGATTCACGAGGATTTAGCCCCTAGATTTAAGAGTTTTGTTGATTGTGACGTAAATAGCTAAGACCCCACACTTAATATCTTGCGTGCACCTATAGACTGTAATTGGACTTAGCTAAAATTCATTTAAAACAGCTATTTGACTTGGATTAGAGACCACGTGCCGAGAGAGGTTGTATAAAGCACTGGCAGGATCCACGGTGGTGGACACCGATCAGCCTCCTAGACCAGACTCCGATTTCTCTTCCCAGTTAATAGCTACTTGTGCTTCACGATCAATAGAAATTGCTCATTTAGGGACGGTTTCCACGTGCATCATATAGGTAGTTTATTTTCTTGTCTTTAAATTTATGCGCGGATCACCCTGCATGTAGAGTGCTGGAGTAAGGTACGCATTTCTAACTCTGCATGCATCATTGTGTTTGATCGTGCATCGGCTTTTCCGACTTCCTCCCCCGTTTTATTGGACTCAAAATAACCAAGGAAATCAGAAAATTCGTTAGGCATTGCTTTTATTCAGAAAAATACAAAAAAGAGATAACCAAATAACATTGGGAATGCTAATGCAAACTTGACCTTAAAACTCACCTCACTCAAAATTTTTGTCTTGGGGAGAGTAACCCCCTCATTGGTTGATTTATCTGCAGCGAGAGAGTGACCCGCACACTAGGATAGAGCCATACCTTAACTCTTCTCAGACTACTGCTCTAGGGTTAGTCGTTCTCCAGTGAGGATCTCTCCGGTAACCTGTAAAGCAGATCGTGACGTCCTTAACAGAGTGAATTGATCGGGTAGCCGGTAAACGGTCCGCAGTTCATACTGGCTGGGAAAGATCTAGACTTAGATTGGGATAGTCTCCTAGGAGCATCAGGTCCCTACCAGCTCTCTTAATCGCTCTGATAGATTGATTGATCACCTAAATAAAATTGAAAAGATAATCGATCAAGCCTTTACGATCATCATCTCAGGGGTTGTATAGGTGAATCGGGGGTTTGATTTCTCATCTTGTTTGCATTCCAGATCTCATCCGCCTTCCTTTCCTTCATCCATCTTCTTCTATGTTCTTGTCTTCCCTCCATCTATATATCTTTATCCCTCCCACCCTTCACCCTTCTTCTCCTTTTCTATCCCTAGATGATGGGTAGCCCTCATTTCTGGTCGGGTCTCGCGGTTTTTTCATCCTATGCCCATCATCCCCGTCCACTCTCTGGGGAAGTCGGAACTCCGACTGACCTTCCATCTTCTCCTTCTCTATCCCCTCTTTCTTCTGGGCATGTTGTGCTGAACGCCCACAGAGATCAGACTAAGCAGATGCGAGAGGCAGACGATTTCATTGCTGGGATGCAAGTACACTCCATAGGCAATAATAGAGGGCAGATGTGAGCTTCAGATACCTCCTACACTAGGATGATGGATGAGCACAATGATCAGGAAGCACAGTCAGCTTCTACATTCAGTCCCTTCATTCTGGATGTGGAGTTCATTCAGAGACTGCCAAAGTTTTCAGGAGATGTGCATGAGGAGTTGTACCTTCATCTATCTGAGTTTGAGGAGTTTTGTGTAACCCATGTATATTCGGATATCACTTCTGAGGAGATGATGTTGACGACCTTCCCATTTTCACTCCAGGACAGAGCCATGAGATGGCATAGACGATTGGGAAGGAAGTTCTCTACGTGGGGAGGGCTATGCTTAAAGTTTCTATAGAGATTTTATCCCTAGCGTAGAGCAGATATGATGCGGTCTTTCATCACTGATTTTTCAGTAGACCCCCAAGGGCCATTGCATGATTCGTGGCTGAGGTTTATTGACATGTTGAGGAGCTTTCCAGATCATGGGCTTTCGTTACAGACTTTGTTGAGATCTCAATGAGGGGGATGACCGCTAAGCAGATTGCACTGGTAGTTACCTCGTGTGGTGGTTCACACCATAGTTCTGACACTGATTTACTTGTGACCATCTTGTGAGCATTTTCAAAAATTCCATATTCACGAGATGCATTAGTCGGGATAGCACACGAGGGGGATACAATACCAGTTAGGTGTGCCGCACTTCAGGAGAACACAACTACTACACACCAGAACGAGGACATGAATTCTGCTAAAGTATAGATGATGGAGTACATGACTATCGCTGTGGATGTTCAGACCCAGAGATTGATCGAGTTCCCGTTGGTCTTTCAGCCAGAGTTCGAGTCACTCCCGTACTTTCCAGTTGAGGAGTCTTGGATATCATATCTTCTGATATTCCAGGAGATGGAGGAACCCACGATGCTACAGTCGTCAGTCCAGTCGTTTCAGTTTCCATTCCCAGATTACTCAGCTTTTACTCTGCAGAGGTAATTCTCGGATTCAGATAGACATCATGATTCCACCCAGCAGCCAGAGTTCGAGGAGGGACACCACTTTGAGATGACAGATATAGATTGTCCCATATTCGAGCCTTTTGTCCTCCAGCTTGATGAGATAGATACATTTCATGAGGACCAGACGATAGCCAGCAATGTCGCAGCTCGAGGATCAGTTTCATACACTTCGACAACTTCCGCGTTGTTGATCAGTACCATTTCCTATTTCTAGATTGTTCAGAGGCAGACTTCAGTTGATGAGGCATTTTGGTACGAGGAGTGGGTGATTGACAGTGGCACAGATTTCCATTTAGAGTCTGATCTCCCTTCCCACACTATTGATCTAGCATTTCTCCCCGAGGGTTATCTGCGGGAGGATGCCACATCTATTGCGTACTCGGTCTCACTATTTGAGGGTGTATCCGATCTGTCGGATCACGAGACCGAGTCTTCTGATCATGCTGAGTCTGACTTCTCTCACCTTGACGACCCTCGCGAGGATGAGCCGATCTTTGAGATATTCGATGATGATGCTGATTTTTCTCCATTTTACACATCAGATATTGGTTCTTGTACTGAGTCTCTTGATCTTGATCTTCTATACCTTTCTGAGATGATGATTAACGTGGAAGATTCCATGACTGATCCTACTTTTTCCACGTTCGACTTCTTCGGCTCTGCCCTCCCATCCCATTCTGATCTTGAGCTGATGCATTCTTTTGTGCTATCGGAGCCCTATGTCATCTTCCCATATTTTTACCCAGTAGCAGACACCCGCCTGATTGTCTACTTGGGTGTCTTCGTTTACATTGTTGACCTCGATGTTGTTCTCATACCGAGACTGCAACGACAATACGGCATTCGCCTTACAAATGTCGTCTTGAACCTTGACACTGCATTATCCTAACCATTGTGCCCAGCTAGGGGAGTAAAACCTAGCGCTTGTTGAGAGGCACCTCAACATTGACGACTTTGTATATTCGTGTTTCGTCTTGATTTGCTCCTTGTTTCTTCCGTTTTTGTTTTACATCCCAGGTCTCGTTTAGAATTATTTTTGATATACTTAGGATGTACCTTATCCTAAGTATAGAGGGGTGTAGACACCGAGTGTTCATTCTTCGTTCTGTTTCATTACTCCTATCGTTGCCTATACTTAGGGCTTCTTTTACCCCAAGTATAGGGGAGTGATGTGTACATCCTTCTCTATCTTTTGTATTCTTCTAATCTCGTTTCTTCTTTTCTTCCTTTCTTATTTTCCTTTTCTATCTTCTTTATCTATCAAAAAGGTGTCGCCCCGTGTTGACAGTCTTCTATACTTAGGGCGTACTTTGTCCTAAGTATGGGGGAGGGTGCACCCTGAGTTCTTCTATTCTTTGATCATGTCCATTGTCTCCTCTTCTTGTCTATACTTAGGGACATCTTACCCTAAGTATAAGGGGAGACAATCTGAGTACGATATGTCCATTCCCACCCTTGACCCTCCCTGCTTTGTGTACAGTCTCATATACTTAGGATTATTTGATCCTGTCTAGGGGGGAGGGTCAACTTCTCATTCATTCATTCCTTCATCCGTTCGTTATTCTTTAGACTTTTCTATACTCAGTACGAGTTATGTCTTCTTTTTTCTCTCTGATCTATGAGGACATAGCTCAAGCTACGTATAGGGGGTCATATATACTCCGTATATACTTTAGCCATAACTCATACTTTCATATTTTTGTTAATAATAATGGCTAATTATACTTAAAAATTCATTAAAATCCTTAATAAAAAGATGTTGATTATTCCACAAATTCTTTTTGTATTTACTGATTAATAAATCAGGTGAAAATATTTTTCGTAAAATGTTTGAAAAATAGTTTGAAAATCTTTGTGAAAAATCTTTTGAAGCTATTTGGAAAACGTTTTGTTACATGTTTTCAACCTTTGTAAAATGTTTTGTTTGTAAAATTTATTTTCTTTGTGTGAAAAATTGTTTGAAAAATGATTTGCAAATGGTTTGAAAATGGTTGCAAAAATATTTTGAAAAATCTATCTATACTGTTTGAAAAACCTTTACAAAATGATTTTCAAATGTGTGTACATGTTTGTAAAAATGTTTGTAAAAATTATTTTGAACTATAATTTTTGAAAATTGTTTGAAAACCTTTTCAAATAAGTTTGAGGAATATCTACATCACTCCAAAAATCCATTATATATAAAATTGACCACTTACCCTTATAAATTCTTAAAATCCACTTCTTGTAAATATAAGATGCATCCCTGTGTAAATATGTGTACCTAGCTTTGAGCCAAAATCTATTTGTTTTCAAAAATCCCAAAAACATTTGCAAAACTAAAATCCAAAAATATTTGAAATTTCTTTCTGAAAAATACAAAAAATGAATGTGCATCATCATCTTTTCAAAAAATCCATAAAAAGTTCAAAATCTTTGAAAATTGCATCACAAAAATATTTATTGTATTTTCTGCATAGCATTTGCATGGCATGAGCATTTTTTAGATTGAGTTTGATAGTTGAACAAGTCTAAGTAAAATCCGAAGATTGGAGCTTGATGGGACCTTAGAATCTACCTAATTAACATGAACCTTATAGGAACTGGAATTGAGGTACTTCAGGTCTAGATGACTTAATTCTTTGAGGATTACGAGACTTGGTTCAATGGATTCTTGACTGCCTAAGTAGAGTATTTTGGAGCATACGCATGACTCTTGTTGATAATGACCTGACTTGGACACCTGCATCTTTCACATAGCTCAACTCAGTTGGAGTGGTGAGGGGTTGGATTTGTCGGTATGAGACGCACACAAGTGGAAATACTTGTCCTCCTCTAGGGAGGGAAGTGCACCCAACCCGTCCAGTGATGAGGAATTCTAAAGACAGGAGAGTGTGGGTTGCAATAAAGCTTCAAAAGAGGGATAGTCTACTGGCTCAAGAGGAAAAACTCTTTATGTATATGCTGCTATAAATAGTATTCAAAAAAAAAAAAAAGAACTCCAAAAAAGTTGACAGGCATGTACAAAAATAAAATACCTGTCGGAGTGTGTATATATGATGTATAGTCAATAAGCAAGCTTGAGCTTCAAAGTCAAATCATATGAGCATGCAGCTGGATGACTTGACTACACTGGTCAGGCATCCTAGGATAGGTAGCTACACTGGCTACTGTCCATTCTTCTCTTCACCCCCTCCTCTTGAGTTGGTTGTCACTTGAACTTAGAAGGGAATACCCCACTCCTCGAGGAAGGAGTTGCTGGATTGGGGAATCATTGGGTTGTCGTACTGGAGAAGTCAGTCTCTTTGTCATTCTAGTTGGGAAGAGCCACTATCACTTACATTGTACGAGTCAGATTCATAGTCGTAAGGGTTTGCATATGAGTTGAAATATTTCTGATCTGGCTATTGAGGAGACTTGAGCAGGATTTTGGGATTCTCGAAGGCTGTTGGATTTCAAAGCCGATTCCCATTAAGGTTCCACCCGCACTAAAATTCCAAAGGTCCAACTTAAGCTCCAAACTTTGATACAAGTTTGACAGTTAAATTTAATACAATTTTCTTCTTTTTCTTTTCTTTATTTTTCTTTTTTGCACTTATTGAATAAGTGTTTGCTAGGGACTAGCAAAGGCAAGTATAGGGGGATGATGAATCCACATTTCATCATCTTTATTCTATCATTTTGGCCTCAAAAACCCTAGTAAATGCATGTAAATACCCCTAATTCCTGCATTTTAGCATTCATGCATGTATGTGTAAATAGTATATAAAATACAATTTTAAATGCCAAAAATATAGAATAAAGAAAAGAAAGAAAATGAAGAAAATCTTGTAAATATTTTATGACCCGACTCCCCGAGACCTAGACATCTAGATGACTAGGTCGACAAGGAATAAAGTAGGGGGAGATAAGGATCAAAAACCAATAAAAAACCCTTTTATTTAATTCATTCTCTATTCATTTTGGGACCTATTTTTAATTCCACTTTTTATACTTCAAATAAATAAACTGTGTACATAAAAGTTGTAGATAATTAAATATAGAAAAATACAAAATTGATTTCACACAAAAAGAATATACAGATAAAAAGTTATGATCTGAATAAGATTCCAGAATCCCAAATTCCCAAACCTATATCTCTCAAATAAAAACTCAAAATGTACAAAATTACCTTTAATTGTATATAGCTTTCAATAAGTTATTTAATGAAGGTGGTTTCATATTTTTTGGAGCTACGGTTTGAAAGTTAGGTTTTGGACCCCTATTGTATACTTGTACAGATTAAAATATTCATTTTATTTATTATTCATTATTTTTATAACTTCATATTTTTGGAATTTTGTAAATATTATTTATAATATATATACATAATAAAACAAGAATAAAAACACTAAATAAAACTTAAAAATAAAATACTAAAACAAAACACATAGGTATAATACCTATAAATATACCTAGATACTTAATACATCTATTTATTTAATTGCATAGAATACCTCAGAAAAATAAAATAAAAATATATTCAAGTTCATGGAAATAATTTATAAATTTATAAAATAATAAACAAAAATAAATAAATAAAATATACAAAATAAAAATAAAATAATAAAATATATAGATAAATATACCTATATAGGTCATAAAAGGTAACTTGTAGTTTTAAACCTCTAAAAAATAAATAAAAATCATAATAAAATTCTTCATAAAATAATAAACATTTTTTATTTAATAATCTAAAAAAAATAAATCATTTTCTATTTTAAAATGAATTTATAAATCTTTTTTACAAGGAATTTTCTTGTTGGTCCATGTAGACCGACCAGGTTCTTTCCTTGGTTGACCTCAGTCAACTCTTTGACCGAGATCTGGCTTTGTGTCACAACGGGTTTTGACCCAACTTCTTGTATTTTTTTAGGGTCTCCTTTAACCATTTTGCGTAACCTTCTTCTTGACTTTTCTCCTTGGAGATTGGTGATTCACACCCAGTGATTATCTTGGGCGTTGATCACTGATCTACTCCACATGCCCTCGTTCTTTGAGACACTCCGTCAACTCCTTCTTATACATCCCCCTCTTCCATTAGAAAATTTGAACCCCTTTTGGACCAGCTTCTCTCCGCCTTTCGTGCTCTACCGCAAGAAGGAGGTGGCAGCTCCTTCTATAGGCCATTAGGAGGATCGAAGAAGCGACGAGGCAGCTCCACCTACCTCCGCCGACCACCGGCGTTAAGGTTTCACCTCAGGTGATTCCCACCTTCGAGGTTTCATCATTTCTTTATTTCTTTTGCGTTTTTTTATTTTCCGTAGATGTAGGATCAAAATCCCATTTTCCTTCTTGTGTTTCATCCATTCGATCCCAGAATCGACCCCTTCGTCGGAGCTAGCTTCGGTCATCCTCCATTTCATCGTCCCCCGCATCCATTTGCTTCGCCAACCATCGAGTCACTTTGCCCTCGAGGGTTTAACCTTTCCTATGCAGGTTTGAGCATCAAAGCCGCAACTAGAGCGATTTTGGTGGCTCGTCGGAGGTTCTCGGAGCTGCAAAGCTCCGCCGCCATCGTGTGAGCCCTCCGGTCATCGTCGAGGCATTTTGGGAACTCCAGCGGCTAGAGGAAGCCTCCAGGAAGAGAATATGACATTTTGCTAGCTTCAAGACCGCCAGAGGCCGGAGGATGAGCTCAGAGAACTTCGCCCAACCGAAGCTTCTCCTTGTTCATCCAACGCCGCCCTCAGTCGTTAGATCGAAGGCCCCGCTCCAGACAGCACAGCAGCCGTCAGATCCTGGCCAGCCTCAGCCATTGATCGTCTTCGCCAGATCTGATCTCAATTGTTGCCCGCCAACCGATATCCACCGTCCTCATGCCAACACGTGTTTAAGTGAAAAGATCGTGACCGTCGGATCGCACCCACCTGTGTATTTTACACTCTTCACCCCAACCCTTTTTGTATTTAGTATTCAGCACATAAAATTTCATCTACAGTTTATTATTTTTGTGAAATTTGCAAAAACATCCTCGTATTTCTCATATTTGCATCGAGGTCCCTATCCATGTCACCTCACGTGACTTGCGTACGTGGGAGCGGGGTATTTTCGACGGGGGCCCTCGTAATTTGCACTATTTCTGTTAAGTCCAGAAACTACTTTATAACATTGTAATATTTGTGGTGATTTTGCAATTTAGCCCTTAGAGTTTGGATAATTACAGAAAGGTCCCTGCCATGTTACGTGCTGCGTGCTCGTGACGTAGGAAATTTTGCACAATTAACTCTGTGGTTTTTGGATTTAATATTTAATCCACAAAGTTTTTATTGCATTGTATATTTTCTGGACAAATTGCACTTTAGCCCTTGTACTTCTGGATAATTACACAAATACCCCTGCTACTAGTGTAATTTCTTTTTGTTTCTTGCATTTATTTCATGCATCCATAAAAACCTAAAAAAATCCGAAAAATTAGCATAGCTTCATGTTTTATGCTCTACCACGCCATTATTTTTATTTTGCATTTTTGCATCATTTTAATATTCATAAAATTTCAAAAACATGCATTTTCATCTCTGTTTACATTAGAAAATACCTAAAAGAGTATAAAAACTCTTTGAAAATTTCTAAAAAAATATTGTTTTCCTATTTAAGTGTGTTTTATATTCAATCCAAAAGTCACTAAAAATACAAAAGAAAACTCATAAAAATTATAAAACCCCAAAAATCTCAATAAAAATATTAAAAATCATTAAAAAATAAAAAATATAGTTTCTATTTCCTAATTTTCTCTATTTTATTCTCTTTATTTTAAAATTAATTTGGAGAATTTTGGTTCCTGTTTGATATTTTTCATCTCTATTTTAATTCCAGACATTTATTTTAATCCCTGTTTTAAGCATTTTTTACTTTAAAATACCAAAAAATAAGAAAAATATAGAAAAATCGTAAAAACACTAGAAAGAAATAAAAAGCACAAAAATATTTTATTCCCTGAATTTTGCTAATTTTTAACTATATATATTATATCTCTCTTTTCTTTATTGTATATATACTTTATTATTAAAAAATATATAAAAGAAAATAAAAATCAGAAAATTAAAAATCAAAATACAAAAACATAAAATCAAAAATTAAATAAAAAATGTAAAATTAAAAACCCACAAAAAATTACCACTTGTACATATTAATACATCACATTCATTCTTGAGCATTGATTTTGCCCGATCTATCCTGCTTGTTCCTTGTGTTCGACCTTTACATGCTTGCACACTATACACATTCATTGTAAAGTTATAATAAATTTTAACTCTACACCGCTTTTCGTTGCTTGATCTCTGTTGTGGGTTAATTGTTGATTTAATCCGGATTTCATGTGGTCGCCACAGCGACTGTGTCTCCTCCCTGTGTGAGACATATTTAGACCGCTCGATTCTTGGGTTAATCAGGGCTCAATAATACAAATCAAACAAAACATACAGGTGAAAAAACTCAAAATGCGTGAAACAAAGAAAAAGAAAAGCGAGAAAAACGTGAAAAATCTGACCAGGCCCCCAGGTGAACAAACACCCAGGCAGTAGACCTTGTGAAGTGTGAATGTCCAAGTCCCAAAATTATTACAATTTATTTTACAAAAATAAACACTCTCTCACTAAAATAAAATAAAAAATGATATTTGTGACTGCTCTTCTTCTTCTATCCTTGCCTCTCTCTCCTACTTGCTTCTAGTTGGCTCGGGTGTATCAACCTCCTAAGAAGTCGCCATTGCCGTCCAATACCTCGCAAGAAAAATCAACAAAGGAGGTGGGCAGAACATTTAAAAAAATAAGTAATATAAAATAAAAGAAGAATAAAGTGCAAAAATGCTGCACTCTGTTTCTCCCTGGTAACAGTGTCATTTGTTCAACTACTATAATCAGATGAGAGAGTTGTACACTCCATACAAGACAAGAGCGAAGTCACTGAATTGATCTCTCACAAAGACCAAGCGATTAAAACAACAATCACCCACAATATAAGATATAAAGCAATAAAAGCGAATGATGTGCGGAAATTTATTATAACCAAGAAATAAATGTGTATAGTGGACAAGTAGTCTGGCTGTCGAACATATGGACACAAGTCGGTGTAGCAGGTATATTAATTATAAATAGTGAATATTTAATATAGATACATTTGTACAATATTCACTCAAATAATCAAGTAATTAATTACCATTTTTGTCGGTTTTTTATGAAATAAAAGAATTCTTTTTATATTTTATATTTATATTTTAAAAATTTAATTTTATAATTTTTTGTTTTATTTTTATAACTTTTTGATGTTAGTTTCTTTTTTTAATATATAATTTAAGTATATATAAAACTATATATAAGGGGTTGATGGGGCTGCCCCACCCCATTTTGGGCAAATATTTTTATTTTTTTTTGAAAAATATCACCATGTATATTCACCTCTATATCTCTCCTATATGCCATTCGAATTTCGTCAGAAACAGAGACTCCTACGGCCTCCATCTAGATAAGGTCGATTTAAAAAATCCCACGACCGTTAAAAAATGGCGTCTGGATGGAGGTCGTAGGAGTCTCTGTTTCTGATGAAATTCGAATGGCATATAGGAGGGATATAGGGATGAATATACATGTTGATATTTTCCGAAAAAAACTTGCGAAAAATGTGGTGGGGCAGCCATGTTGGGGCAGCCCCATTTTTCCCTATATATAATATAGGTTCTTATAATTATAACTATAACTATAAATAATTAGCAATTGCATAATAAAATATTTTTGTGTTTTTTATATTTTTCTAATATTTTTATGATTTTTCAAGGATTTTTGCTTATTTTTAGGTATTTTTGAAGTCCAAAATAGTCAAAAACAATGATTAATTAAATAGGTTGAATGTTTTAAGGTATTAAAAATATATAATAAGTCCAAAATTCCTTAAAACTATTTTTATTAGATAATATATAATATAAAGAAAATTCAAAGATAGAAATAAAATATTTTTGGATTTTTAAAAGATTTTTTATAACTTTCATGAGGATTTTTTTAGCTTTCTAATTTTTAGTGATTTTCTTTTTATATTTTAAGTATTTTTGGTTTGGAGGTATAAAATAATATGATAAACATACACTAATTTTTTTGGAATTTTTAAATATGATGTTATAATTTTGTTGGATCTTTAAGTCAAATAAGGAATAAACTATGCTATTTTGATTTTTAGAAAATAGAAAATATGCTTAAAATGCAAAACTAATTATATAACGTCAAAGATCAAGCAAGCACATAATCCTATTTTTGCATAATATTTGGAGCATGAATTATATTTTTAGAAAATAAAAAACAAACATAAAAATTAATTAAACCGACAAGAGTACATTTGTAATTAAAACAAAAGACAAAGATGAATATGCAAATTAACCCAAAAGTTTACAACTAAATTCAATTTTTATAAACTAGACAACAATCACAAAAATCATAAGGGTTTCTATGCAAAATGCCATGCTCACGTGGGGGCCACATGAGCTGAGTTGGCAAGGAACAGAA
Source organism: Ottelia alismoides (assembly GCA_037367405.1). Classification (NCBI taxonomy): domain Eukaryota; kingdom Viridiplantae; phylum Streptophyta; class Magnoliopsida; order Alismatales; family Hydrocharitaceae; genus Ottelia; species Ottelia alismoides. Next base: position 1,039,230 of record JAZKJV010010266.1, on the reverse strand, counting down.
TGTTATATCACAAAATTTCATGGTTCACTTGCAATTTTTACAAAATAATTACAACTACATCTAAAATTTTAAATGTTGAATACTAATATATAAAACAGAGGGGGTTACAATGCAAAATACCCCCAAAGGGCATTGATCGTACGACTAATGACATTTCACTTGATGTATGGAAACACTTGAGTGAACGATGACACTTCGACAACGAACGTATGGGATTTAATCATCCAAGGAGATATGACGGTGGAGACTCCTCTGATCCGATGACAACTATACACCTGGGCAATCGATGCTGATCGAAAGACGTGGAGTAGTTGACGAAGAACTCACCCTTGGCGAGCTTGGATCCGTTGCAGCTCCCGTCTTCGTGCACCTAGAGCATCGTCGAGTGGCTATTCACGTTCATGTCACTGTTGCTCACCTCCTAGAGGTCCCAGATGGGTCCAAGGGTCGTTGATCAACCCCTGGAGCTCTAAGATTCTCCAGCAGACCTAGGGGGTTGTTCTTAATGCTTCCGTCCCTCAGATGGGCTCTTAGAGATGCACTTCTTACAGAGGAATCATGACAAAGACAAGGCGAAGCTTTCTGGGCATTTAATAGTGGAAAACAAGGTGGGATGGAGGGTGAGGCGAAGTCCGGCGAAAGGTGATGAAGTGGGACTTCAAAGACCAGATCAGTGAAGATCTGGGTGGTTGGTGAAGGGAGAGAAGTGGAGAAATTACAGGGAAGGAAATGAGGTGGTTGGCGGAGGTCGGCATAGGGAGGATATGGTGGAAGACAATGTCAGAGCTCTAGAGCTCTAGCGAACATTAATCATATGATTAAGCCTAAGCTACCAATTAAAACATAAAACAAAGACACGAAATGAAACCTAAGGCTAAAATCTATCTAAGAAGCATAGAAACGAACCTCGATTTGGCCAGACCAAAGAGATGGACTGTCGGGAGCAGATCTCCGACGATGGGTTGGGAACCACCTCCTACACTGCCCTCCTCGCTACAAAATGGATGGGCGAACCTCCTGTCACCAGGCTCAAGCCTTAGGGCACAAACTCAGGGCAAAGGCGAAGCAGAAAGGGAACCAAAAGAGAAAATATGGAAGAAGGGTGGAAGATATAGGTTGGCGAATGGAGGGTCTTTGTCTAGGGATCACGGGTGAATCGAAGATGCTCAGCCCTAGGCGAAGTGTCAACGAGGATCAGGGATGAACAGGGAAGAAATATCATAAAGCGACTGATCCTCCTCAAGTAACATATCATAGCATAAAAAATAGAGAAGTGAGGGGTGTAGTTGTTCTGATAGGGCTACACCTAGAGTCGGAGAAGTTGACTCCAAGTCAACGGAAGAGGTGTTTCTATTTGTCCAACAGGGACCGCTAGAAGACAAAACATACTAAAAAATGACAAGTAATTAAAAATAAAATAATAAATGAATAAACTAAATAAAAGTTATAAAATAAAAGTTGTTTATTATTTTATATAGTATTTTATTATGGTTTTATTTATTTTTATGAGTTAATTTATTATATGTTACTTTTTACATGTATTTATAGGTATATTTACCTATGTTTTGAATATTTTATTTTTAATTTATATTCTATATTTGGTAATTTTATTCACATAATTTATATATTTATAACTTATTTAGATACACTTAAATATATTTTACTATATTTTTCTAAAGTTGTTTGCATACATAAATAAATAGATGTATTTATTTTATAGGCATATGTATAACTAACTCATCTATGTATTTTGTACACTTATTTATTTTTAGTGTATTTTTATGGTTTTTTTTATTATAAGTATGCACATATATTATAAATAATATTTACAAATTATAAAAATATAAAATGATAAAAATATAAAGAATAAATAAAATGAATATTTTATTCAGGTATACTGTACAATAGGGGTCCAAAACCTAACTTTTGCATCTTAACTCCAAATCAAATGAAACCACTTCATTAAATAGCTAATAAAAAGTTATATATAATTAAAGTGATTTTGATACTTTTTGAATTCATATGGAGAAGATATGGGTCTGGGAAGTTTGAATTTTGGATTTTTATTCTTAGTGTAGAATGCATATAAATTTTGTATTTTTCTATGTACTTTTATCTAAAACTTTCATGTACAAAGTTTGTCAATTTGAGGTATAAATAATAAAGAATAAAATAGGTCCCAAAAACGATTATTGAAGAACAAAAATTAGGGTTTTTACTGTGTTTATTGGCCCTTATCTCAATCTACTTTATTCCTTGTCGACCATGTCATCGTGATGCCTAGGTCTCAGGGTTTAGGGTCATAAAATACCATTGGCATTTAATTTCTTTTTCTTTTCTTTATTCTTTTATTTTGGCTTTAAGTGCAGTATTTTATAAAAAAATATTTACACAATAAGTACTAGATGTTAATTTATGCAAAATAGTGATATATACATGAATTTAGCTAGGGTTTAATGGCCAAAATGAATAAATAAAGGTGATGAAATGGAGATTCATCACCTATGTGCAGTTCAACGATCTTTTCTTGAAGAAGTTCTACCCTTAAAGTAGAACAAATTTGATGTGTTTACACATCACTAGTTTCCCCCAACTTCCAGATTAAGCATTCTATGATACATGGGAGAGATTCCAAGGTATCGTTCAGAAGTGTCCTTGTCACGGATTAGAGCCTATCGTCCTGGTTCAATCACTTTATTGCGATCTCAACCTGAGGTCTAGGATTTAGTTAGTGATGCTTGTGGAGGCAGCTACACTTCACGTGGTGCGGACACCGTTTGGAATGTGTTCGAAAGGATGGCCAAGATGAATCGAGCACAGACCGCGAGCAGTGCTCAAATAGATACCCCGTTACACTTTTACCTAGAGGAGGAATGAGGGCTATAGTTGATCCATCTGAGGACCTGATTCCCAGTATGGGAATCATAGCAGAAAATTTGACAGTCGTAGTGAGGATTGACGGAAGGATGGGTGAGTTGGACAACAACTTATCCAAATTACCGAAGTAGATGGCAGAACTATTAGAGAAGGTATTTAAGGTAAAGATACCTATTGTGACTGCATTTGCTACTCTTGTTTACCATGTTCATAACATTCAGGAGCAGCCGATGTTAGGGCCACCTCAGTCATGGTTAGAGGATCATAATCATCCCCATTCCTTTCAGCATCATCCACCATCTACATAGAGTTACCGAGGAGCCTTCCCAGGTGTGTGAGGTAAATGGTGTGTGGTATACACATGACCCTGCTAGGCTGGGGAGTTCAGGGGATTGTTTTTCTTACCAGTGTTCCCCAACTTTTTAGAACACATAATTTGCCCCTATACTTCTTTCATCATGGCAGAGATCTAGAGCCTTTCACCCCCAAGCACAAAGGCAGCAACAACCGTACGTCCGTTAGCAGACGTACTGACAAGGCCAACATGGCCCACCAGTGCAACATCTATCCCATCAGCAATAGTACCAGGGCCATCAGGGCTAGTCTTCAAATTATTCTCATCCTTCTTCACAACAACAACCATCATCGTTAGGTCCCACGGATTTTCAGCGGCAGATACTCAAGAAGTTATGTTCCTACCGGAACAAGATACATGATTTACGTGTTGACCTCAACCCCTTATCCCGTTTGCACGATGAGGAGGCTACACCTTCTACATCCATTCGCACCCAGGTCCAAGCTAACCCCAGTAACCTAAACAAGACTCAACAATAACAGACGTATGATCATGTATACTACTCAGATTCACAAAAATCTGAGCATGATACACTCAAGAGTGGAAGGATTATGGTCGTGCCTGATTGAGCAAGGGATATGGAGAGGATAGTTTCTGAAGCTCACCATGAGGAGACTTGACGAGACCATGCATCTATAACAACACCTTCAGCATGAGGCAGAGACATATACGAGAAGGAAGAGAAGGACTACGAGAGCATCACTGCAGCACAAGAGAAGATTCAGTCTACGAAGGACCTTGCACCTTTGGTAGAGGAGTACGTACCTTCAACCAACATTCCCGGAACTTTAGTAGATAATTGTATTTCCGATTCCAAGTTATTTGTAAAAGATTTAGTTGTGAAAAACTCTGATTCTAGTCAGAAAAAACATATTTCTATTTATGACTCAAATTCTTCACATTTTTCTTCTTGTTCATTCCCTTTCCTCAGTGCTCTAACGACAGGAAAGCATACTATCAAAAAGATTCACAAATAGGATCACGGAATGGCACATTTTTGTAAATATAACATTATGGTGAATGTGTCAGTTGATGAGTACGTGTCAAGTCATCCTGCTTTCTAGAAGTATTTGAAAATACGTTGTACACCTAACATGGTTAGCAAGAAGAAGCTTGACAGTTACGTCAAACATATGTTTTATCGGTTGCCACTACATATGATCTTAAGAACCGGCAACTACCAAAGAAAAAGGGGATATAGGTGCACATTACGTGGTGAGTCATATTGATGACATAGCATTTGCACGCACTCTCATTGATAACGGCTCTTCAATAAATTTGCTTCCTTTGCTTTATATGAGAAGTAGGAGATGGGCCCCCTTCATAAATGCAGAGCATTACTCCAATTTGCTATGAAGAAGGCAAAGGGTGAGGTCAAGGATGTTATCATATCGATTGAGGGATAAGATTACATAGTAGACTTCATTGTCCTTGATATGGATATCCCCAATCATTGGAGAGAATCACATATCATCCTTGGATAGTCTTTCCTTAGGATCGTTGGAGCATCCTTTAATTATCAGACGGGGATGATGAATCTCCATTCTCTAGGTGGAGAAGTGAAACTTAAGATGAAGCAATTGAAATGGAAGCGACCTGATTCAGAGTCAAGCAAAGATTTCTCTCCATCTTCCAAAGCAGGTTGCAGAGTTGCTAGCGTAGTTGGGTTATGGAAACAGAACCCGAGAGGATTGAGTGAGACCCTCTCATCTGGAGAGGACAATGTACATGATGTAGTCTGCGAGGTTTTGCCAGAGTTTTTAGGAAGTGGATCATGTATCTATTCCTTTAACGACTCAGAGATCTATGTAGAGATCTATGTAGATCTGTTAGTTCCTACTTCTAAGGAACAATCAAATGATTTAGATTTAGAGTCAGATGTGGCTTTGACCGAATTACTACATTTCTTTGGAGATCGGACTCTTTGTTCAATACATTTGGTGTCCAGAATTATAGAGTTAGCACCACCTTTATGCAGAATAGAGCCAGATTCAACAGTAGTTCAACCTAATTTGATTGATGATACTTCCTTGCCATAGCTGAAGCCGCTACCTTCTACACTCAAGTATTCTTTTCTCGCGAGACCAGAGATTGATTCTTTATCATCATTAGTTCTAAGCTGACTTTAGAATATGACTCTAGGTTGTTAGAAGTGCCAGAGAAGAATCGTAAAGCAATAGGATGAACAATATCGGATCTAGTGGGAATTAACTCTGCTCTTTTCTCACACCATATTTATTTTGAGGAGAATACTAGTCCTTCCCACGAATTCCAGAGGAGACTTAATCCAAATCTTAGGGAAGTAGTAAATAAAGAAATTGAGAAATGGTGTGGAACATTATTTATATAACCCTATCTCTGACTCCAAGTGGGTGTCCCCCGTTCATGTTGTTTCGAAGAAGTCAGGAATTCAAATGGTCACCAATGAGGAGGGAGTTGAGATTGCGACACGAGTACCCATGTCATGGTGTGTCTTTGTCGACTACAGACGTATGAATGCCGTGACGAAGAAAGATCACTTCCCCCTACCTTTTATTCATCAGATTTTTTAGAGACTAGCAGGGAAAGAGTTCTTTAGTTTTCTTGATGTGTACTCCGGCTACAATCAGGTAGCCATCACCCTTGAATATTAGGAAAAGACCAGTTTCACTTGTCCTTTTGGCATGTACGCGTTCAAGCATGCCATTCGGGCTATGTAATTCCCCAGGCACATTCCAGTGGTGCACGATCGTTGTATTTGTCGAAATGGTGGGGTATTTCCTAGATATCTTCATGGATTATTTCTCAATCCATGGTGATTCATTTGATTCATGTGTTAGTGTACTTAGACCGAGTCCTTCAAAGGTGTGGGCAGTTTAATCTGGTACTCTCCTAGGAAGAAAGCCATTTTATGGTTAAGAGGGTATCGTGTCGGGGCACATCACATCCAAAAAAGGAATGGAGGTTGATCCGGCCAAGGTGAATGTGATCAAGAAACTTAATCTGCCAACCAACATCAAGTCAGTGAGGTTATTTTTAGGGCACGTCGGATTTTATAGATGATTTATTCAGGATTTTTCTAAGATTGTACGACCATCGACTAAGCTCTTAAGGAAGGACAACGAGTTCATTATATATCACAAGCGTCTATAGGCCTTTGAGCTCTTAAAGAGAAAGATTTGTGACTCTCCTATTTTGTAGGCTCATGATTGGCCTCTTCCCTTTTGAGATCATGATTGATGCTTCGGATTTTGCTATAGGAGCCGTCTTGGGGACAGAGGCGAGATTGGATCGGATTTGCCATCCACTATGCAAGCAAGACCCTACACAAAAAAATACATAATGACCGAAAAGAAAATGCTCACGTAGTTTGGGATCTTGAGAAATTCAAGCCTTACATTTTAGGATCAAAAGTAATAGTCTATACATATCATTCAACCATTAGGTATCTCATGTAAAAGAAGGATGTGAAGGCATGTCTTCTTAGGTGGATTTTATTTCTCCAGGAGTTTGATTTGGAGATTAAGGATAAGCCTAGATTTAAAAATTTAGTGGCTGATCATTTATCCCGATTATAACTAAAGGATTCCTTTGATACAGAACCTATCAAAGAGACCTTCCTAGATGAGTCGATTTGTGTTGTCGATTCACTTTCATGGTATGCTAACATGGTGAGCTTTCTTGTCTCCAAGTAAGTTCTCCAAGGTTAGATTAGGAGCAGTATCAACCGACTGAAGTCAGATTCGAGGAGATACCATTGAGAGGATACGTTCCTTTTCTTTGAAGAGCAAGATTATGTCTGGAGAAGGTGTATTCCTCAAGAGGAATACCATAGTGTCCTTACATAGTATCATTCTCTTGAGGCTGGAGGATACCATTCAGGAAAAAGAACCACACACAAGTGCTTCAATGTGGATTGTTTTGCCCGACCTTGTTTAGAGATGCCACTGATTTTGTAAGGTCGTACATGGTTTGTCAAAGGATGGGAGGGAAAGTTGGCTACAGAGATGAGATGTCCATGCAACCCGTAATTTTCTGTGAACAGAGAGATGAAATCTTTAGCTAAGGACTATAAGTTGAACATTGAGTAACTAGTCATTACCACCCTCAATAGAATGGCATGGCAGAGGTTTCAAATTGGGAGGTGAGAGAGTATTCTTCAGAAGCTAGTCTGTCCTGATAGGAAGAATTGGTCCAAGTTGTTGGACCAACTTCTATGGGTCTATAAGATAACTTACAAGACCCTTTGGGCACTTCACCTTTTAGGATGATATATGGAAGCCATGCCATTTTCTTGCTGAATTGATTCACAAGTCTAAGTGGGAAATAAAGAAGATTAATTGGAGATGTCACTTAGGAAAGCTTTGTAAATACTTTAACCTCGATGAGTTAGTGGAAATCCACAACTGAGCATATGATAACAATATGATATATAAGGACAAAGTTAAGATGTGGCATGATTCACATGTTCGATGCAAGAACTTTGTCCTGGGACATAAGGTATGATTGTTCAATGCAAAGTTAAATATTTTCCACATGAAACATAAATCTAAATGGACGGGTCCTTATATAGTCAAGGAAGTGCATGGTAATGGAAGTGTAAAGATAGAAGATCTCACTAATGGCGCACCTTCCTTCTTGGTCAATGGTCAACTATTGGAGCACTGTGTCAAATCCAAAGAACGACTGACTCAAGTTGAGGTTATTGACTTCATGCTGATTGAGTCATTTGCAGATATTTCAGATACAACATGAAGTTGCAGCTTAAAGATTCACATCAGATAGATTCAACATCTTCAAGATTCATTTTATTTCTTTTCTTACGCTGACTCTATTCTTTTATGGATGACGATTCCTCTTTTATTACTTTCTTACTCCTAACTTAGGCTTGTGAGAGCCTAAGTATAGAGGGAATCCCAACAAGTTTTATAGGTACGGATCATGGGAGAGGATGAAGAGTAGTGTGGCGAATGTGTGGGTGTGGTCGGAATGGTGTGAAGATGATCGAAGAGCTCCGATCATGCGGATCAGAGCTCAGAGACGAAGATATGATCTATATGCTACTAAATGGAAATTGAATGTGAATTTAAATGCAGGATTGAAAATAACTAACCTAGAACTACCTAAGGACGGAAGAAAGGAAGGTCGTCGCCTCGATCCGTGGTAGAAAATGGAGAAGTTGGACTCGTGGCGGAGCTCCGACTAGTGATCTGGATTGCGCCTCCCAAGTACTTTCACGCACTCCTGGTCGTGGGAGAGAATCGTTGTCACCTCCACTCGACTTCAAGATTGACTTCGAGCGCAAAAGTGGGTAGAAAATGGATTAGTAGTAGAGGTAGAGCCGAAAGGAGATTATATAAGAGATGAGGTCTAGCAGATCTTGAGATGGAAGGCGCTCATGGATTGAGGCAGAATCGAAAGAAATCTTATTCGGGCGAGTGGAAGATTAAACAAGCAATATTATTCAAGAAGGAAGTGGGATGATTTGATTGACGGATCAAGAGGGAAAATGGGTAGAAGGAGCTCCGACGGAAGGGCTAATCAGGTATGGCAGGTAGAAGAGGAGTTGAATCGGGTCAACGGACCCAAATCTAGCCAATCAGGAGGCTTCGAGAATATGACAAGGACCAGAAAAAGACAAAAATTAAATAAAAAGTCAAATAAATGAAATAAAAAAATCGAAAAATTATTTTAAATAAATAATGTAAATAGAAAATATTTATAAATAACTAATCTTATTTATGGTGAATATTAATAAATCAAATAAATTATATTTAAAATAAATAATACCTCTTATTCATAGTATATATACCTGTATATACAACAAAATGATTTTTAATTATTCATTTTTACAAACAATTACATAATTTATTATTTTATTTATTAACATCATTTTACCATGATTTTAAATATATTTTTCTGTTATTTCTACAAAATAATTTACTAAGTTAAATAAATAGGTGAAGTTATAATATACATAGTGGTATTTGTACACTATATACAATGAATTTATTTTTGTATATTTTGATTTTTGTAATTTTTATATTTATTTTAGTTAGATAAAATAAAATATTTAAAAACATTTAAAAATAATTTAAAATATAATATACACAAATATGTACAAGAAATAATCAAAATAAAATGTTCACATCACATATAGTATTGACACACTATACAATACACTCCAAAAAGTCGCATTTTGCATCTTAACTACGATTTTAATGAAATCACTATCATTTTGAAGCCTTTTTATTTAGAGTACAATGAAAATGAGTTTGCATATTTTTGAGTTTTTATGGAGCAGATATAGGTATGGAAAGTTTGGTTTTGCGGCTTTTTCAAAGTTCCATTATTTACACAATGAATAATGAATCTTCTTGTAATTATTTTTAATATTTACAACTTATTTTCATGTACAAGTTCCAAGAAGAAAACTGTTTTATTTTTAATAAATAGAGTCATAATCAAAATAGTAGAAGGTTTAATATATAAAATAAGTGACATGTGTGCAATTTGTACAAATGGAATGAATGAATTTTGATTTTCTCTATTTTTCTACACTAGGCCTTATCTCCCCTACTTTATTCCTTGTTGATCAGGTCAAGTCTTGACCTTCACTCAGAGTTAGAGACAACCTGTATTATTACATATATACAATCTTTGTTTTCTTTATTTTCCTTTATTTATTTATTTTAGGTTAAAAACAATGATTTTTGTACACTATTTATCAAAGAATATAAATTATAAAAACAAGGAATTACTATTATTTACAGGTGTCTAATAATGGGTTTTAAGCTAAAATAAATGAATAAAGATGATGAAATGCATATTCATCAGTGACCCATCAGAAGCTCATCCCTCTCGCTCGAAGAGCTTCTAATTTCACACATTTCCTTCACTTGAATCCTCGCAAGGGTTCGCTTGTTTATTTCTAACACTTGCAAGAGGTCAATGGTTGAAATCTTGTCAGACTTGCCTTGCAGGTTGTAGCCCCAGACGAGCCAGACATTCCAGACATTTGCACCACACATCTTGAGTACCAATTTCTTCACGGGACCATCAACAAGGTCACAATGCAGAATAGCACGGAGGAGGGAGAAGGTGCTTAGTAGAGCTTCGCTGGGACTCGCCTCATGTAGAGGAGGGGGATGAACTAGAAGAGCAGTCACCGTTCGATTTGATCTTACCGATCAGATCCAATGGCGTGGATATATGTTGAGTGTAGCTCCATAGCAGCGTTTCATTCCAAAGGTTCAGGCAGAAGTTGTATCGATCCTTGTTAGAGTGACACATGGCCCGAGACTGTGATATCCGAAGAAACCCTAATCATGTGTCATGTGCACGTGGTACTGGTTAAATTGCAGATCATCCCCAAAATTCTTCAATCTTATAGATAAGCCTTGCACCTAGAAAATTTACATTTAGGCCTAAGTAGCTTTTGTAATTGCATTTTAGTCCAATGTGGACTTGCTTCTATAGTTTTTATTGCAGTTGTGCCCCTGCCTTATTTGTTTTAATATCTTGTGAACCATAAATCCAAATTCAATGAAATCAGCGGTATTTGAAAGCTTATTTCATGATCTTTCTTGTGGTGCATATAGATCACTGATTTATTATATATTTCACACTTTATTATTTAGAGAGCATACTTTTCCATTCAATCTTATAATTGCTTGAATATTAAATTATGTTTGATTGAATCACAACCTTGATCAACTTGATTCCTCATTAATTTATTAATTAAATAGTTTCACAAGTAATTTAATAGATTAACCAAGAGCATATTTGTGAATTGTGCATTTATTCTTACTTGCATTGCATCATTATTTGCCATATAAAATAAAAGCACAAAATATTTTAAAAATCGCATGCATGATATTCTTTGCATCTTTCTTGACCTAAATACCCTATAAATATCTTAAAGATATAATTGACTCCTTCACTAATCTAAATAATTGTTCATGTTCCTTTATTCAACCCTGTATTTACCAAGTATACATTTAAGCCTAGAACTCTTCGCATAGATAATCTCTAGATTCTTAGTGATTGTTGATAGGCTCGTGCTACAATGAGTGCATGTTATTTTAGCCGATTGACAGTTCATCAAGGTGGTTGAGTAGGTCGTACGCCAGGCGGTGAGTGCAAACCGAGGGCCTTGACCAACACGTGCCATCCTTAAAATACAAAAAGTGCAAATACATTAAAAATAAAATAAGAGATGGCTAATCTAGAATATGCAGTGAACATGATAGTTGTAGATCATATTTTTCTCCACAACGTACACGAAGAAAGCTAATCCAAAAAATGCCATATTTACATAGATGTGCTCTTTTAGTCTTCTCATATATTTGTGTGATTTTCTTTTTAATGATATTTATAAATTTTATTCAATTATTTTAGTATGATAGGTATTACTCACTATAGTGATTTATCTAGTTTTATACGTTAAGGAAAAATATAGAGAAAATATATTTGGCAAAGCTATATATATATAATATTACTAAAGATACCCAATCTTTTTGATGTATTTTATGTTGTTTTTAAATGTTTATGGATTTAGAGTTTATGAGGTCAATTATATTGCAAATAGAAGAATGAAATGGAAAAAGGTCTAAAATAGAATAAGGTCATATTATACATAAAACGATAGCATTCTGATTAGGTCAATTGTACAATAATCGAATAACAAAATCGTAACTTTTAGGGTTTCACATACACTACAAAAAACTTGAAAGTGGTATTATTTGAAAGATATTACGAGCATGTTACTTTAAAGTTGACTATGTCTCAATACATGATTATATGCATGATATATCTGGCTTAGAATGTAGGCATAGAATGTAGGCAGACAATGAATTAGGGTTTGACTTTCTAGGCTATACATGCAAGTTAGCATTTTTTATCGATTTTTCTTGAGTAGTGTGATCTATATGTGCTTCATGGAGGCGGTTTCAAAAAATGGAGTTGATATGAATTATTTAGAATTTAGTGAATGTTTGTACAATACATACACAGATGGCTATGCACAAAGAAAAGGTTTTCTTCCTGATTCTTTCTTAGTTCTGTATTATTTATTTGCTCGTTTTTATATTAATATATGGTTCTTATTGTTGGTTGTTATATCCCGCGGACACTGGCTAACGATGCGAGTGGATTGAACCAAATGATACGGATCATCGTAATCACAAAATTTTAAAACAAGCATAACGTTACGTATCACTTTCAATCATAGATAAACAACCAAATCACAAGTGCACATGTATTTAATGTGGAAATCATCTTCCTGAGTCTATGAACTCAGGCTTTCAACCTGACCCACACTGATCTTCCACTAAACATGAGTTGCTTACATAGGCCACCGAACCGTATCACAACATGAGCTGGTTATGCAGTCAACTCAACCGTATACATGTAAATAAGTTGGGAATAAAATTGCCTTAAAAAACCTCTCGAAATGGAATATGATCGATCAAGATACAAAGGTGATCGACCTGAGTCAAATGGTCGATCATTTGGATTTAGGTAACCAATCAAAATCAAAAAATGATCGGTCATGTGGATTTAGGTGATCGATCAAGATCAAAAGATAATCAATTATATATCAAAATTGGTCGATCGAGAATATAGCTGTTATAATTCAAATAATGATCGATTTGGAAAAAGTTTGATGGATCATGTATGATCGATCAAGTCAGAATGACTCAACCTGAAAGTCAAAGTTAAAGGTTTGAAATGCAATATGCATGAATTTTGAGGTCTTTTATATTTTAAGATAACTACAAAAAGTATGACTCAATAAAAGAAAAGACTCCATATTCTTCTTGAGCTTGAGATCCTTCCTTGAGCTTGAGATGAAGTTCCATAGCCTTGAACTCCTTTGAGCTTCTTAACTTCTTCTTCACCTCAGCTTGATCTCCTTAGCTTGAGCTTCTTTTGGGTCCAGTAGCTTTCTTGCTCTTGACCTAGCTGCAAGATAACTACACAAGTTTTGTTATCATCAAAATATGCATGAGTCATACACTACCAATTTCCCCCACTCATGCATGAGTGACACTTATTTCCATGCATGTACTTGCAATAATATAGTATAAATGGATGCATGCATGCATGCATCTGTTAATGTTTTAGGTTCAATTTTAATGTATCAGGTGGAGGAATCACAGGTCCATCACCTACCCATCCTATTAGGAAAAATTTGACTTTTCTAATGGGTCTACCCAATTCATTAATAAAGACTTTCCTACCAGATAAAGGACATGTTTAGATTGTAATTAGGGAGGAGCATTCTTAACATATCTCGCTCAGGCTGAATGAATGCTATTATTTCTAATCGAGTTTCCACCCTTTAGTAAACCCCTTATAATAATCAAATACAATAAAAGGTCTGCATCCTCATCAACTTGATTTATGTCTTGGACCTTGATGGAGTCCAACTCTCCCACATATAGGATATTGTTTGTTGTAAATTAAAAAATAAAATATGGAAATATATAATAAAAAATTTTCGTATCAATTACAATAATGGCATATGAAGTGTAGGCACACCTATGCATATGTACTATTTTTTTTGCCTTGTATTTGTTGCACTATAGATAAAAAATAACCGATAGATACTCATAGAAGATGCATAGATGTTTCAAGAGTAAATTTATATAACTAAAGTCCAAACATATATAGACACATTGCATACTTAGTAATGTATATCTTTTGTGATAAATATGAGATCAAGAATAAATAGAGATATTTATATATGTCAACATTTATCTATGTTCAAAATTTTGCAATAAATACATATAACCCTATAAAAGGGTTCTTTATGTCTTTCTTACAAATGTAAATAACTAAAAACTAGTATGAAAGACAACAAACTATGAATTAAAAACCCTTCAAAATTTCTTGAACTCGATCATTTCAACAGAATTGCATCTTAACTACTTTACACATACACATCCAAGAAAAAAGAACCATGGGCACGGCTCCATAGACAATACCACCCAATCGAAGACCATGGGCACGACTCATCTTCACGGAGTTGACGGGCTTGTTGATGTCAATAACACCAACATGCTTATTTTCCGAGAGTTCTTTTGTCTTGACATGCATATAATATTGTGATTGTAGGGAGACAGGTTGGGAAATCTAATTTTCCTCGAGGATTAGGTAGACCAGTTAAGAAATGATAGGTCTATTCGGCCGTCTATCACTAAATCTCATGTTTTTCGTAGTGCATATGAACCGGTGTTACCGATTGTAAAAATTGTTATAAACGGAAAAAAATCACAACGTTTCTAACAAGTAATATTAACAATTACTAGGAAAACATGGATCCCTAGTTCTTGGATCTGGCATAACGTATGTAAACAAGTAGATGCTTGTGCAATATAAAATGTTTGCAGGGGAATCTATCAGTCCCTTTCCCCGATGAATCAGCATAGGGATAGGTGAATTTATTATATAGAAATAATTCTGGCAATGCCTGTTTGAACTATCTGACTAAAGAGATCAAGTTCTAGAACCTACCTTTCGGACCGGCTCTTCGAAAACGGCAGGAATTCCTTCGTTTCGAAAGTTTGAATAAAGAGGGAAAAAGAAAGCCACCGGTCGAAACTCAGCAAGCGAGAGCCCTCCCGTCGATTCTCAAAGGCCTTTTGGTCTGTGCGTCTTTCTGCACCCTCTGATCGTGTTCTCGACTCATTGGTGGCTCTTTTCAGCTTCCCAATTAGGGTATGGATAAGCCTTGAAATTTCTTGCCTGGTATTCAGGGAATTGTCGTGGTTTCGTTCTGTATTGTTGGAATCTTTGTGTGTGTGTGTGTGTTCCATGGAAGGATCTCTTTATGTAATTTAGGTTCCAAGTTCGGTTTTGGATTTTTTAATTTGATTCGATTGACGGATGCGATTCATCGTTGAAAGTGCAGTGCAATCTCTGAAGTCTGGATAATATTGTTATGAAGTTTAAAGCCGTATAGTTCACTTAATGCGGTTCGAAGATATTTTTGAAGGAAAATATGATAAATGACAATATTTTCCTATTCTTGGATATATTTTAAAGAAAGTACCCCGAGGGGTCAAGATTTTTCAGACTTGTCAGTAGAAGACTACTCTTTTTTTCTGCAATGCCCAATCAACCAATCTTGTTGGATGCAAGATTTTTGCAAGAATCCATGTAGTTGACCCTACTTATAGTGGGAGAAGGCTTAGTATATTTTTTTTATTGATATTGGAAGTTACAAAGAGCATCTGCAATGATGTTGCACATTTAGATCAATGTACATGCTAATGATGGCATTATTCTACTCAACTTTCTGTGTACCACCTTATAATGTAATATTGACAATCAAGCCCAATACATTTCTTCCTCTCCCCTGGAAGATTCTGTTAGCGATTGCTTCTATTATATTCTTTGCATTTGGGTTAGGACAAACCAACAATGCCAAATGAAATGCACAGTCCAGTTTCACCTCAGACCTGACATGAAATGGCCTGCCGGTTGTGTAATTTTGCTGGAGCTCAGTCTGTTAGTTGTTGGAATGTTTTCTGAACTTTTCCCTTGTTAATTCTTTGCAGAATTGTGGAGCTGGTGCACTCTGCCTTTTCAGTTAGATTACATGGATGCAAATGGGAAAAATGACCTTAACGTTCCTCTTTTGGGATCTCCAGAAAGTATCACGGTTGATATTAAGAAACGGTCCTCAACCCAGGCCAAAAAACTAAAGACAGCTATTGTAAAAATTGGGGGTATGAGCTGTGCTTCTTGTGCTACATCAATAGAGACTGCTTTAGGAAAGCTAACTGGAATTGAAAGTGTTACTGTGTCTTCGCTTCAAGGCCAGGCTGTCATTATACATAAACCTGAATTGATCAGTGTAAGCCATCGTGTTATTTACTTTCCCATTTGCTTCCTCATGAAAACTTGCCGGAAAGAATTAAATACTTCATAACTCGTCTTATTTTCTTACCAACTCTCCTGGGAGTTAACTTATCATCCCTACATCTTCAATGATTTGTTGAATGTTAACCGATGCATATTTCACTTGACATTCTTGAATAATTTACATCTTTCTATAGGGAAATGCAATCAAGGAAGCCATTGAAAACCTAGGCTACCGAGTACATGGATACCCCGAACAAGATGTTGCAGTATGCCGCCTTCGAGTTAAAGGAATGGCATGTACAAGCTGTTCTGAATCAATTGAACATGCTCTTATTATGGCTAATGGGGTTAAAAAGGCTGTTGTTGGACTTGCTCTTGAAGAAGCTAAAGTTCACTTTGATCCCGGCATAATTGATGCTGATCACCTGGTAGAAGTGATTGAAGATGCAGGTTTTGGTGCAGAACTTATAAATTCTGGATTTGATACAGATAAAGTTACTCTCAGACTTGATGGTATTCTTGACGCTGATGATCTTGCCCTTATTCAATCCTCCCTCGAGAAGGCTGAAGGAGTAAACTGTAGAAATAAATTCAGCACGACACATAGTAGCAATTTCTTATGATCCGGATCTTACTGGTCCTAGATCGCTTATACAATGTGCTCAAGGAGTTGGTGATGGTTCACATTTCTATTATGCAAGCATATATACTCCACCCCATCACAGAGATACAGAAAGGAAAAATGAGATTTTGGCATATAGAAACCAGTTCTTATGGAGTTGCCTTTTTGCATTTCCAGTGTTCCTCTTTTCCATGGCACTTCCTATGGTCCATCCAATTGGAGATTGGCTGTACATCAAACTATACAACAATCTCACTCTTGGAATACTACTGAGATGGCTCCTTTGCACACCCGTTCAGTTTATCATAGGGTGGAGGTAAGCGGATACTACAAATGGCATCTTACACTTGTTGTAATATGAGGCTCCTATTTTCTTTGGATATAGAAAAGGTTAAAAATATGGAACATGATTAAATAGGATCTCAAGGTGTTCCTATTTTGTAGGCATGTAAACATTTTACACGAAGGACCGTTGCACCCCTTGCTTGTCATCCTCCAGTCTCCTACTACAAATGTTCCTTGCTCTTCCCATGTCACCATGGGACATTGTTAATGAAAATTTGACCGCAGGATAATGGAAACCAAGAAAAGGTTCTTATTTGTTCACAGTTTGAGAATTGGGGATTGTTTTATGCAACAGGAAATTGTTAATGAAAAATTGGCCGTAGGATAATGGAAACTAAAACAAGGTTCTTATTTGATCACAGTTTGATAATTGGGGAAAGTTTCATGCAAACAAATTGCATTGAAGTTATTTTATCACAACCCACATTTTGGGGAATGTTATTTCTGTTCACATATTTTTAATTTCTTAAAAGCAATCTAAGTGAATTTCATTTGGTATGAATGTTGAGATAGCTGTATTTCTCAGTTCTTATTTTACATTCATATTCTTTCTGTCTACTTTATGTAATTTCTTCATAGAGCTTTTCTCCTATATAAGAGAGATATAGGGCTATAATGAATGCACAATTCTACTCTACATTTCTCTACAAGGTATCAGAGCGATAGTCCTAAGCCGGAGCATGTTCCCTAGCTATCCCACCCCATCAAAACCCGAATGCGATCCCCTTGCCGTCGTCGCTGCTGCTATCTTCAGGCGCAACAGCAACCCCCCGCCGTCGAAGCAGCCTAGGGCCGCCACTGCCGCCACAAGCAGCCCCGACAACAACAACAACAACAACAATCCCATTGTTGTTGCCGCTGTCGAAGCAGCCTAGGGCTGCGCCGCTGTCGACACCATCAGCCCTAGCCGCTCACTGTTACACCACTCGACGCGTGAGACTTTGTGGCGCACTAGGGGGTCCTCGTTCGACGCATTCCGAGGCCTGAAAATCGCTCCAAAAGGGCGATTTGATTCATGTTCAGTCTGATTTTTGGGTTTATGGGGGTGTGATTTGATAATCTAAAATCACTCTAGTTATCCAAAGAGGCCTCCAACAGATGGAAGAGGTTGTGGTATGAGTCTACACCCACAATCGTCTTCCTGTATGCTTGTGTAGACGCAATCATTCTTGTCTACAACCCCAGTTTTAGTCATGTCAGACAACATAGTTGACTCCAAAGCCGATGTCTCGTCCCTACGTGCCTTCAAATGTCCAGCCTCCATTGTCAAGATGGATGGAACAAATTATAAATTATGGGCTATGCAATTCATGAGCCTAATGCAGTGTAACTGCAAGAAGCACATCCTCACACACGATGAGCCAAGCGACAAGACTGGGGTTAACGCCTTGTGGGAGGCAGACGACGCATATGCACATGTATGGATGTCTGGGACTGTGTCAATGGAGATAGCCAATGATATTCTGAGTCAGCCTACTGCAAAGGCAATGTGGGACATCCTCGCTGCTACATACTCCCCGGCGAAAAATGAGTCGAAGATACTGCAACTTCAGCATGATATCTTCACATCGAAGCAGAACAAACATTGTCTCCATACCCTTTACATTTCTTTAAGGGGTATGTTTGAGAAGCTCCATGGTTTCATTCCCTTGACTACTACGTTAGAACATCTCAAGGCACACAAAGATTCGGTGATGATCAGAGGTTTTCTAGTAGCTCTTGACCCTGAGTATGATGCTGCTTGATCGTAGATTCTTACTGATGCCACCATACCTTCAATGGAGGAGGCATATCGCAGATTGAGCAGGTTCTCTATTGCTCCTGGTGGTGTTACTCAATAGTTTCAAACCTCCTCGGCTATGGATGCATCTCGTTGTAGAGGAGGCTATACATAATACCGTGGACGTGGTAGCTGTGGCAGGGGAGGGGGTAGTCGACCCCGTCAGCCGTGTACCTACTGCTACAGGCCAGGCCACTCTGAGGATACATGCTATTCTAAGCATGGCTTTCTGGCTTCATCGCATGTTGCGGAGCAGACACATCAAGTTGGTATTACACCTCCTGCTTCTGATCAGAGGTTTGATGAGCTTGTAGCACAACTGATAGAGATTATGCATGTACTTGGGTCGTCCAACTCTCCTCCAGGATCCTTTGAGGTAGCCGCCTCAACATCTGCATCCACATCAGGTACAACATATGCTTTTACTAGCTGTTACATGACATATTTATCATAATGGATTATGGACTCAGGAGCTTCACACCATCTATTGTGGTGATAGAGGACAATTTAGTACATATAGATTAACTCAACCATGTATATATGTAGTCACAGGAGATGGGACCCACTCTCCTATTACTGGTCAAGGAGAGGTGCAATTGACTTCAATAATGCGCCTACAAAATGTTCTTCATGTTCATGATTTTTCTATGAATTTACTCTCTATTAGTAAAATCACCAATGACTTACATTGTCGTGCTTTATTTGATCCCTCGTCTTTTGTGTTTCAGGACATTCTTACGAGCATGGTGATTGGATCTGGCCGTGAGCAAGGAGGTATGGATAGACTGGTTCAATCTCCATATGCTGGTCCTTCAACTCTTTACAATGGATCCGTCTCTCCATATGTCTGGCACCTTCTGTTTGGTCATCTTTCTTTGTAGAAGCTGTGTCGCATTCTTCCTCAAAATTTTCCTCGCTCTACTTTTCCGTGCGAGGCCTGCCAACTTGGGAAGCACCATCGGTTTACCTTTCAGAGTTGCCACGATCGAAATGGTCAGTCTTTTTGAGTTGATTCATTTTGATATTTGGCGTCCAAGTCGTGTCCCAGACCATCAGGGACATATATTTTATCGTGTTGATGTGGACGACTTTTCCAGATTATCTTAGGTTTTCCTTCTTAAAAATAAGTCTGATGCTGGTCTTGTTATTCATTCCTTTATCAATGAAATAAAGAATGTTTTTTCTGCAAATGTCAAGTATATTCGTTCTGACAGTGTACTAGAATTCTGTAGTCCTCAACTTTCACAGTTTCTCAGAACCCTTGGTATTGTCCGTCCGACTTCTTGTGCATATACATCCCAACAGAATGGGGTGACTGAGTGCAAACATCGTCACATATTGGATGTCACCAGAACCCTCTTGATTTAGAGTCGTGCTCCTCATTCATATTGGGGGGATGCGGTTCTAACTGCTTATTACATGATAAATCGCATGTCCTTGTCAGTGTTGGGAGAAAAGATTCCATTCTAGGTTACATTTCCTGAGAAGGATCTTTTCTCCCTCACTCTGTGTATTTTTTGGTCAGTTGCTTTTGTTCATCATACGTCTCCTGGCCATGACAAGCTCTCTCCTAGAGCTGTTAAGTGTGTCTTTATGGAGTATTCCAGGATTCAAAAGGGATACTGTTTTCTTGATCCTGCTCGTAGCAAGTATTATGTTAGTGCAGATGTGACTTTCTTTGAGTCTATTATATTTTTCTCTCCTACATGCGATAAGTTGATTTCTTCAGAGTTTGGAGAAGAAGTGTATATGCCTCTATCTTCGGTTGTGTCTATCCCAAGAACAACTTCATTACTACCACCTACACCACTACCTCCAACACCACCTCCTTCACCACCAGCAACACCCTTCTTTTTGCCGCATGTTTATAACCACAAACCTCGTGCTCATGCAACTCCTCCATCATCCAACATGCCCAAGGTATGTCCTGAGTACTTGGTTTCTACTGATGGCACTGGTGATTTGTGTTTACAACAGGATGAGCAAGTGTTTTTGGATAATCCATCTTCTGCCACTGAAGAGGTCGATGACCTTGACGTATCCATTGCCTTGTGAAAGCAGCGACATACATGTACTATGCATTCCCTTGCTTCCCATGTTTCTCTTGCGTATCTCTCTGAGGAGTTTCAGAGGTTTGTTGTGGGTCTGTCTGCAATAGAGATACCAAGGTCATATTAGAGGCGTTACAAACCAGTCAGTGGCATCTAGCTATGGAGGAAGAAATGGCAGTGTTACAGTCTTGTGGCACGTGGAGTATTGTACATGCTCCACCCGGTGCATCGGTTGTTGGAAGCAAGTGGGTGTTTACAGTGGAACACTGTACTGATGGTATTGTAGATAGCTACAAGGCCTAACTTGTTGCTCGTGGGTTTACCCAAACATATGGGGTGGATTATCAGGATACGTTTTCTCCTATCGCTAGGCACTCTACACCGAGGATTCTTATTTCTGTTGCTGTGATACGTGACTGGCCTCTATTTCAGTTAGATGTCAAGAATGCCCTCTTGTATGGTGACTTACAGGAAAGTCTACATGCATCAGCCTCCAGGGTTTGCTGCCGTTGGTAGAAAAAATGATTCATATATTAAAAGAGATCCCATGGCTCTCTTATATAGGAGAAGAGCCATGGGTTAATTACATAAGTGATACCCAAACAAAACATAAAATATAAATATAATAAGGTGAGATATAAACATCTCAACACTCCCCCTCAAGCTGGAGCATAAATATTAATAATGCTCAGCTTGGAACAACATCTCTGAAATGGACCTGTGGCCAGTGCCTTCGTGAAGATATATGCCGTCTGATCTCCTGTGGACACATGAGAGGTGGATATAAGATCTTTCTGGATCATGTCTCTAGTGTAATGACAATCCACCTCGATATGCTTTGCCCGCTCATGAAAAGCTGGGTTATTGGCAATAAATAAAGCTGTTTGATTATCACATAAAAGCTTCATAGGTAGAGAAACCTCAACAGTAAGGTCGGTTAATACTGATCTAACCCACATCATTTCTGTACATCCTTGTGCCATAGCCCTGTATTTAGACTCAACACTAGATCTGGCCACCATTGCCTGCTTCTTGCTTTTCCATGAAACAAGTGAGCTGCCTATAAAGATAGCAAACCCAGAAGTCAACTTTCTGTCCCTGGGACAACCAGCATAATCTGCATCTGCACATCCTGTCACCTCAAATGATGCATCTCTACTGAACATAAGGCCAGAACCGGGTGAAGTCTTCAAATACCTCAAGATCATGTGGACGACATCCATATGCACCTTCCTAGGTTGCTCCATGAACTGACTGACTTTGCTAACTGCAAAAGCAATATCCGGCCTGGTAATGGTGGCATATAGGAGCTTCCCAACAAGCTCTCTATATCTCCTCCTGTCAATTTCTTCGGTGTCCTCATCATACAATCTCATGCTTGCATCCATAGGAGTAGAAGCAGGTTTGCACCCTGTCATACCTGTCTCAGATAGAAGGTCCATAACAAATTTCCTTTGATTCGTCACGAGTCCACGTTGATTCCTGGCGAACTCTAATCCAAGAAAGTAGCGAAGATTGCCAAGGTCCTTAGTCACAAACTGCTGACCAAGGAACTCCTTGACAGGAAGAATACCTTGCTCATCATCTCCTGAAATGACAATGTCATCCACATAAACAAGAATAGCCACGGTACCTCTAGGTGTCCTCTGTACAAACAATGAGTGGTCCGCAGTAGACCGCACAAACCCCTTTTGCTCTATCAACTCCGATAGCTTTTCATACCAAGCTCTCGGACTCTGCTTCAGGCCATAAATTGCCTTGTGAAGTCGGCACACCTTCTGAAACTCCCCCTCAGTAGCAAATCCTTGTGGCTGTTGCATATATACTTCCTCCTGGAGGTCCTCATAGAGAAAGGCATTCTTGACATCAAGCTGATACAGAGGCCAGTCCCTGGAAACGGCAACAGATAGCAGAATGCATAGTGTCGAATGTCTTGCTACTGGAGAGAAGGTGTCCTGATAATCCTCCCCATAGGTTTGGGTGAACCCCCGAGCCACAAGCCTTGCTTTGAATCGATCGACACTGCCATCGGCCCTTTGCTTGACCGTGAATATCCGTTTGCAGCTCACAATAGATGCTCTTGATGGAGGTGAGACAATGCTCCATGTGCCACGTGATCGCAGAGCTGCCATCTCTTCTTCCATAGCAAGGCGCCACCTACTGTCCTGGAGCGCCTCATGATACGTCCGTGGGATAGTAACAACAAATAGTCCTAATATAAACTTCTTGTAGTCCTCTAAAAAATGATCTAAGGAAACATGTGCAGCAATTGGATAAGTGGCACATTGGCGACGAGATTTCCTTAGAGCAATCGGTATCTCCAGGTCATCAACCTCACAGTCCTCTGGAATTAACCCTTCCTGTTCATTATTCATATCTCCAGTGCCATCAGTAGAAATAATATGTTCCTGACATACCTGAGGCATGGTGGATGATGTGGTAGGCGCATGAGCTGAGGGACGAGTAGAAGACCTGCGAGTATAAACATGGGGTAAGAATGTAGATTCTTTGGAAGGAGGTGGCGGCGGTGGTGGTGGTGGAGGTGTTGGAGACCGAGGTACATCACACGGAGCAGATAGAGGTGGAGGAACCATAACATCCTCTCTGGATCCAGTATTAGACAACCTGTCACCTGTAGGAGAGAAATACATAATAGATTCGAAAAATGTAACATCAGCGCTCACATAGTATTTTCTCCCAACAGGATCAAAACATCTATACCCTTTTTGGGTACGAGAATAACCAACAAAGATACATTTGACAGCTCTAGGTGAGAGCTTGTCACGGCCAGGAATAAAGTCATGGACAAAAGCCACCGATCCAAAAACACGAGGTGTAAGCGTGAAGAGTTCCTTTTCGGGAAACGCAATCGAGAAGGGACTCTTCTCTCCAAGAATAGTGGATGGCATGCGATTTACTAAGTAACATGCGGCTAGGATCGCACCCCCCAGAATGAATGAGGTGTACTACTGTGAATCAACAAGGTCCTCGTGATGTCTAAGAGGTGACGATGTTTGCGTTCTGCAAACCCATTTTGCTGTGATGTATAAGTGCATGAAGTCTGATGAACTATACCCAGAGACTGGAGAAATTCTGCCAAATGAAGAGTAGAAAATTCCAAAGCATTGTCGGTACGAATGTATTTGACTTTAGCAGAAAAAATGTTGTTAATCTCAATAAGAAAGGCCTTAATTATAGCACATGCTTCAGACTTATGTTTAAGCAAGAAAACCCAAGAAAGTCTAGAATAATCATCCACAGCAACAATATAAAATCTATGCCCCTGATGATCAGGAACACGACTTGGACTCCAAATGACAAAATGAATCAACTCAAAGGACCAACTACTACTACGACTGGGACGACTCGGAAAGGAGGAGCGATGGTGTTTCCTAAGCTGACAAGCTTCCCAGTCCAAAGTAGTACGAGTAGATATTTGCAGGAGAACACGTATCATCTTCTGAAGAGGAAGGTGGCCAAAGCGAAGATGCCACCGAAAAGGCAAGACAGATCCAGAGGGATAAGAGGTCACCCCAACACATGATGGAACTGCAAGTTTGTACAATCCTCTCTGCTCACGGCCATGAATAATCATCCTGCCAGTTAGTATGTCCTGAAACATAAGAGAAGAGGGGTCAAAAATGGCACGACAGTGTAAATCTTTTGTAATCTGACTAATAGACAAAAGATTCATTTGAAAGTCTGGAGCATGTAAAACATTCTGAAGACGTATAGAAGGAGCTAAAACAATCTCCCCCTGGCCAACAATGGGTAGCCGAACACCATCAGCTATGATCACGGATCGCCCAGGAGGAATAGTCCTGTACGAGGAAAAATGTGTCCGATCTCCACACATGTGATGAGATGCTCCAGAATCCATAATCCAATCTGTCACATCGGAACTGCTGCTACTGGTAAGCACATATGAAATACCTGATGAACTGGGCATTGCTCTGGTGGTGGTCGCTGCATCTGATGGTCCTGCAGTCTGAGTCACAGGAGTGGCCACCATTTCTCGAAGTCTCGAGACAAGATCATCAAAACGTGCATCAGTATTGGGTGCAGGTGAAGAGTCATTCTGCTCAACAACACGTGCAGACGCCGGAAAACCATGCTTGTGAAAGCATGTCTCCTCTGAGTGGCCAGGACGACGACAATAAGAACATGGACCATGCTGACGGCCTCCACCTCTACCACGTGGTCCACGACCACGGATCTGGGACGCACTGCCTCGTCCACGAGAAGCAGCCATAGCCGAGGACGTTGGTTGCGGCGTGGATGTAGGTGTGGTATTAATCCTGCTCAACCGCTTGTAGACCTCCTCCATTGGTGGTGTGGTCTCGCCAGTCAGAAGTTGAGTACGAGCGACATCGTACTCCGAGTCAAGGGATGATAGGAAAACTCCAGTCATAGTGGCATTCCGATACGCCTGCTGTTGTTCCACGCTGGTAGTAGTAGGCATGAAGCTGTGTAAACGCTCAAACATGCCCTTTAGTTGGTTGATTTACAATATCATTAGCAATCTCCGTTGTCAGTGTCTCGGAGAGCCATATACGCGCGTAGGCATCATCTTGTTTGCACAATGCATTCGCCCCAATCTTGTCTGCCGGCTCGGAATCAGTCAGAATGTGCTCCTTATTGTGGCACTGCATAAAGGTACAAAACTGCATGGACCAAAGCTCATAGTTGGTCCCATCCATCTTCACTATAGGGGCCGAGCCTTTGAAGGCACCAGACGAGGAGAAAATGTCACTGTTGTTCTCTGACATGGTAGAAAAAGAGCCAAAAGCCTGGAACTACCGAGGGATAAATTACATAAGGTTGTCTACAGAATCATATGAAGGGAAGGTTGTATGTGTAGACTCACACAACCATCCGTACGTCACGCACGAGGTCTCCAGCCCAAGAAAAATGCCCTAGCGTGCACTACTGCAGTATGGACTGACTGTTGGAATCACCGGGCTGTGCCTGGCGGCGCTTACGACGGCGCGTGGAGAAGCCCCGGTGGGCTGCGCAGCCCCTGGCGGCAAGGGGGGTTTGCCGCTGCTGCACTGGGAAGGGGGGTCTCCTGGAGGCTTCAGGTGCGTACTGGAGGGGATGGGGGAGGCACCGAAGTGGCTGGTGGGCGGCGCCGGGGAGGCTGGTGTGCGCGCCGGAGGGGCTGGTGGGCGGTGCCGAGAGAGAAGGAAGGGGGTGGCGGTGGGTGTAGGGTTAGGGTTTTGGGGGTGGGATACCGGAATCCCGGTCTAGGACCGTTGCTCTGATACCATGTTGGTAGAAAAAATGATTCATATATTGAAAGAGATCCCAAGGCTCTCTTATATAGGAGAAGAGCCATGGGTTAATTACATAAGTGATACCCAAACAAAACATAAAATATAAATATGATACGGTGAGATATAAACATCTCAACAACTGCTGAGGGGGAGTCTCATATGGTGTGTAGACTTCACAATGCTATTTATGGCATTATGCAGAGTCCGAGGCTTGGTTCCATAAGCTCTAAGAGTTGATTGAACAACAGGGGTTTGTTAGATCTACTGCAGATCACTCTCTTTTTGTTAAGAGATCCCCGAGAGGTACTGTTGCTATTCTGGTCTACGTGGATGACATCATTGTTACATGGGATGATGAACATGGTATTCAGGCAGCTAAGGATTTCCTTGGATACCAGCTTGTGACCAAGGACCTTGGCAATCTTCGTTACTTCCTTGGTCTTGAATTTGCAAGGACTCGGCGTGACATGGTGATGATGCAAAGGAAGTATGTTACTGATCTCTTAGCTGAAACATGCATGATAGGATGTAGGCCTGCCACTATTCCAATGGATCCTAATGCTAAGCTATATGATGATGACTCGGAGGAGGTTGACAAGAGACGATATAGAGAGCAAGCGGAGAAGCTTTTATATGTCACTATCACCAGGCATGATATATCGTTTGCAGTTAGTAGAGTAAGTCGGTTTATGGAGCAGCCCATGCATGCCCATATGGATGTTGTTAACATGATTATGAGATATGTGAAGTCTTCTCCGGGAGCAGGACTCTTGTTCAGAAGAGACACATCTCCTACAGTTACAGGATGTGATGATGCAGATTATGCAGGGTGCCCCGATAGAGCCATGACACAAGGGAGCACTGAAATGATGTGGATCAGATCCGTCCTGACTGAGGTGCCGCTTCTCATGCACCTCCAATGTGATAATCAGGCCTTTTTGTTCATAGCAAATAATCTAACCTTCCATGAAAGAACCAAGCACATCGAGGAAGATTGCCATTATACTCGGGATCTGATTCAGAAGGGATTTATCTCCACTTCTCATGTTGCTTCAGGCAACCAAACTGCAGATATGTTCACCAATGCCCTTGCTAGAGGTCCTTTTCATCGTTGTTGTTCCAAGCTGAGCATGATAGACATATATGCTCTAGCTTGAGGGGGAGTGCTGAGATATTTGTATTTCTTGGTTCTTATTTTATATTTCATATTCCTTCTGTCTACTTTATGTAATTTCCCCATAGAGCTTTTCTCCTATATAAGAGAGCTGTAGGGATACAATGAATATACAATTCTAATCTACATTTCTCTACAATGAATTTGAAACTAGGATGGTTTTAAGTGAGATGACTAATGGTGCCTTATTTTCTTCTTCTTTGAGAAAAAGAGAGGCTAAAATTGCTCTCATATAATTACCAAACAGGAATACAGAAAATGCCATTTTCATTTAAGTTCTAATTCTACCGTGGAATCTGATCCTTTGCCTTTACATCATGTTGTTTAATTAATTTAGAGTTGGGACTTAAATTTGCAACACTTTTGATTACAAAATAGGGGACTGGCTTACACCTGCTTGAGAATAATCTCTTGCATCTGTCTCTTGGCAAAATTGTTTCGTTTTATAGTCAGAATTATTGCATTCAAATCATGGGCTCATTTTACTACCACTACGGTTCACAGTTTTTATCCTTCTATTACAAATGCTTATTCAGGGATGGAATCTTCTTAATGATGGGGATCAAACTCTTTCTATTGATGAAAATTTTAACTGAATTTTCTGTATATTAACTGAAATTTTAGTTGATCTGTGGCATACTATTTTGATTTTGCATTTCACACAGGCTTGTTATTCACAAAATGCTGAACGCATATTATCTGCATTATTGTCTTTCCAGATTCTATGTTGGATCTTACCATGCATTAAGACGAGGTTCTGCCAATATGGATGTTCTTGTTGCACTGGGAACCAATGCAGCTTACTTTTACTCTCTTTATATAGTTGTACAGGCTATAAGCTCGGATTCATTTGACGGTCAAGACTCCTTTGAGACAAGCGCTATGTTGATATCATTTATTATACTTGGAAAATATTTGGAGGTTATTGCCAAGGGTAAAACATCTGATGCTCTGTCAAAGTTGACTGATCTTGCTCCAGACACAGCATTTCTGCTGGATTTAGATGGGAATGGGAATGTGATTTCTGAACTGGAAATTGGCACTCATTTGATACAAAGAAATGATATCATCAAGATTCTTCCAGGTGCAAAAGTTCCAGTTGATGGTGTTGTTCTTAAGGGTCAGACTCATGTTAATGAAAGCATGATCACAGGAGAGGCTAGACCTATTGCGAAAAGACCAGGAGATAAGGTTTGCTTTTTTTGTTGTTGATTTCCTTTATCCCATTTACATCTTCGTTTTACAATGAAATATAGATCCACATGTAGGTTATTGGTGGTACTGTCAATGGAAATGGTTTCATTTTAGTTAGGGCCACTTGTGTTGGTTCCGAGACTGCGTTATCACAGATAGTTCAGCTAGTTGAAGCTGCTCAACTTGCTAGAGCACCTGTACAGAAACTTGCTGACAGGATTTCCAAAATTTTTGTCCCCACTGTAAGATTGTACTCTACTATTTTCTTGGATATTTCATTAAATTATATTTCATCAACATTTGATGATGCTTTTCATTTTTCCTATCTGAAACAAGATAGTTAGGAGTATTTACAAATAACGAATACATTAAAGTTTAAACTGTATTCCTTTCTAATGATTCATAACCTTCTATACCCTTCGTTAATGATAATAAGGACGAAAAGTAGCAGCGTTTTTATGCGCTGGTGTCTGGTTTGGAGAGGGCATGCTAGCAATTTTGTGTCGAGGAAATTCTGGAAAGCCTGAAGAATACTTGTGGAAAGGATTGAAATGAAAGAGTTATATTCACCGTAACCCTAGAGCTCTCTTAAATAGGGGAAAAGCTCTATGGGAAAATTACATAGATAGCCGAAAGAAATAGAAAATTACAAGATAACAAATAACGAGATATAAATTTCTCAACACTCTCCCTCAAGTTGGAGCATAAATATCTTTTATGCTCAGCTTGGAACAACAATGGTGAAATGGTCCCTTTGCAAGAGCTTTGGTGAACATGTCTGCAATCTGATCGCCTGAAGCAACATGAGAAGTGAATATGAACCCCTTTTGAATCAAATCACGGATGTAGTGGTAGTCAACCTCAATGTGCTTTGTTCCTTCATGAAAAGCGGGATTATTAGCTATGAATAGCGCAACTTGATTATCACATTTTAGGTGCATAGGATGAGACACCTCAACAGTTAGGTCAGTCAGAACAGACTTGACCCACATCATTTCTGTGCTTCCTTGGGCCATAGGCTACTCTGATTTAACACTGGATCTGGCCACAACCGTCTGTTTCTTGCTCTTCCATGAAACCGGTGAGCTGCCCATAAACACAGTGAAGCCTGAAGTTGACTTCCTATCCTTGGGACACCCAGCATAGTTTGCATCCGCACATCCTGACACTGCAAGGGTTGTGTCTCTCCTGAATAGAGGACCTGCACCCGGAGAAGACTTGAGATGCCTCACGATCATGTTGATTGCATCCATGTGAGCCTGCCTAGGCTGCTCCATAAATTGGCTAACTCTGCTGAAAACAAACGATATATAAGGCCTGGTAATAGTGACATACAATAGCTTCCCTACCAGCTCTCTGTATTGTCTCTTATCCACCTCCGTATAGTCATCATCATATAGCCGAGCATTGGGATCCATTGGAGTAGTAGCAGGTCTACATCCTGTCATACCCGTCTCAGATAGGAGATCAATGGAGTATTTCCTTTACGTCATTACCATTCCCTGATGGTTTCTTGCAAATTCCAGTCCAAGAATATACCTCAGCATACCAAGATCCTTGGTCATAAACTGTTGTCCAAGAAAATCCTTGTCTGTCTGAATACCTTCCTTAATATCAACTGTACCTTTCTGGGTTCTCTTAACAAAAAGAGAATGATCTGCAGTAGATTTGAAAAACCTTGTTTAATCAACTCTGAGAGCTTCTGAAACCAAGCCCTCGAACTCTACTTAAGGCCATATATGACCTTATGGAGTTTACACACCATATTGGACTCCCCCTCAGCAGCAAACCCTAGTGGTTGTTGCATATACACTTCCTCTTGCAAGTCGCCATACAAGAAACCATTCTGACATCTAATTGGAAAAGTGGTCAGTTCTTTATCACAACAACGACAATACGGAAGCGGAGATGACGCTCCACGTGCCACGAGACTGTAAGGTGGCCATCTCCTCTTCCAAAGCAAGACAATACGGAACACTTTGTAACGCCTCCTGATAGGATCTCGGTATCTGCACCGTTGATAAGGCAACAACAAACTTCTGAAAGTCCTCTTCCAACAACAGAAGCACCTGGGGGAGCGGAGATGACGCTCCACGTGCCACGAGACTGTAAGGTGGCCATCTCCTCTTCCAAAGCAAGACAATACGAAACAATTTGTAACGCCTCCTGATAGGATCTCGGTATCTGCCCCGCTGATAAGGCAACAACAAACTTCTGAAAGTCCCCAGATAGCCGCTAGAGAGACATGAGAGGAAAGAGGATGCATCGTACATGCATACTGCTTTCGTCGTAGAGCAATAGACACATCCAAGTCCATTATATCCTCAGAAGGAGTACCATCTATAACATCCTGCACTCTCAAATCACCAGTGCCATCAATGGAACTCAAATGCTCAGAACATACCTGGGGCATGTTGGATGATGGTGGAGGCACATGAGCACGAGGCCGGCGCTGGTAAACTTGTGG
This sequence comes from Ottelia alismoides, assembly GCA_037367405.1. Classification (NCBI taxonomy): domain Eukaryota; kingdom Viridiplantae; phylum Streptophyta; class Magnoliopsida; order Alismatales; family Hydrocharitaceae; genus Ottelia; species Ottelia alismoides. Next base: position 1,008,237 of record JAZKJV010010266.1, on the reverse strand, counting down.
AAAGAAAGTAGATTTGGCAGGAGGTGGAGGAGGTGGTGGTGGTGGAGGTGGTGGTGGAGGGGAGGATGGTGGTGATGTTGTAGTTTCACATGGAGTGAGTGAGATTGGAGGTAGTGGCATGTAAACCTCTTATCTACTTTCTGAAGGAATGAGCTTGTCACCTGTAGGAGAGAAATACATGAGGGATTAAAAAAAGGTGACACCTGCACTAACATAGTACCTTCGTCGAGCAGGGTCAAAGCAACAATACCCCTTTTGGGTCTTGGAATGCCCAACAAATACACACTTGACTGCTCTAGGAGAGAGCTTGTCAAGACCTGGAGACATCTGATGAACAAAAGCAACGAATCCAAAAACACGAGGTGTGAGAGAGAAAAGATCCTTCTCGAGAAATACAATAAAAAATGAGATCTTCTCCTCCAGAATTGATGAAGGCATACGATTCACCAAATAACACGCAATGAGTACAGTGTCCCCCTAGTAAGAGTGGGGAGCACGGCTCTGAATAAGAAGAGTCTTGGTGACATCCAAAAGATGGCAATGTTTCCTCTCAACCACCCCATTTTGTTGGGACATATATGCACAAGATGTCTGATGCACAATACCATAGGATGTAAGAAATTGAGAAAGTTGTGTATTGTAGAATTCGAGTGCATTATCAGAACGTATATACTTGACATTTGCAGAAAACATATTCCTTATTTCATTTATAAAAGACTGAATGATAGGATCAACATTAGACTTGTTCTTAAGAAGAAAAACCCATGACAATCTAGAAAACTCATCAACATTAACAAGATAAAATCTATGTCCCTGAAGACCAGGAACATGATCAGGACCCCAAATATCCAAATGAAGCAGCTCAAAAAGACTATGACTACTTTGACCTTGACTACTCTGGAATGTGGACCTATGATGCTTCCCAAGCTGGCAGGCCTCACACTGAAAAGTAGAGCGAGGAGAGATCCGAGGAAGAACATGAAGCAGCTTTTGCAGAGGAAGATGACCAAATCAGAGATGCCACATATACGGAGAAACAGATCTAGTGCGAAGAGAGGAAGCACCAGCATAACCGTGCAACTAACTCATCAAACCTCTAGTTAGACGCGACAAAAGAATTGCTGCCCTGCTAGCAAGGAAGGCCGTATCGATATCGATAATCATTTCGGTCCACCTGGAAATGGATATATCGGGATATATCGCCGATATATCGACGATATCAGTGGAAATGTCAGAAATGGCTCAAAAAAGCCATTTTTTGTCATTTTTTTTCAGAAATTAAGATCATCAAGATATTAAAACAACAGATAACCTATAAATACACACTTATGCCACACATATCGGTCATTTATAGCCTATATATCACATATATCAGTCATCATATCTAAACATATCGTTATTAATGTTTATTCCTGACCTTTGGATATTAGAAATGGATTCCATTCAAGTTCTTATAATATTAATAACTTACAAATATACTTTTAGATGACACATATTGATCATTTGTGAAGACTATGATCCTTATATTGCACATATCGGTCATATCGAACATACCGCGGATACTGTTAGTTGTTGACCTATATATATATATATTGAAAATGGAGTGCATCCAAGTTCTTAGATCACTAAACAACTTACAAATATACTCTTTGATCACACATATCGATCAATCTATGAAGCTTATATCGCATAAATCGATCATTTTGAACATATTGATATTAATGTTTTGATTCTTGACTTATAGAATTTTGTTTTGAAGAATTGACCTATAGATATTGGAAATGGATTTCATTCAAGTTCTTTCAACATGAAATAACTTGTAAACAAACACCAAGTTGAAGAACCATTGTATGCACCCTCCTGTCGTACCATACTCTACCAGTACGGGGGTCTCGCTGCCCGGTCAGCGAGCCTGGGAGGGCTGGGGGGGCCCAGGTTGGCCTCCCTCTTGCGGGGGTGCAGGGGCAACGCCCCCGACCCGAAACAAAATATATATAAATCATTGTGTGTTTTAATACTAGGTGTAGCTAGATATGTATTTTAATACTGGGTGTAGCTAGATAAATAGTTGAATCAATCTTGCATGAATAATATCATGGATATATAGAGATATCGACGAAATATCGATGATATCGATCGATATCCGTGATTTTTTGTACTGAATCCAGTCATTTTTGACCGATATGAGCCGATATGGCGATATATCGTTGATATATCGACGATATCCATGTAAAAAGATATATAGGGTAATATCGTAATCCTTACCTTGTCGAAACCGATATATCGACGATATATCGCCGACATGGCCTTCTATGCCTGCTGGATCTGTTCTGCCACACGTGCTGAAGCAGGAAACCCATGCTTAGATAGCATGCTTCCTCTGAATGACCTGGCCTGTGGCAGTAAGTGCAAGGCTGACGAGGAGGTCGACTGCTCCCTCCACTCCTACGGCCACCTCGATCACGGAATTGTGTAGGGCTCCCCCTACCATGAGATGTTGCCATGGCTGAAGAGGTCTGAGACACCGAATTACCACCAGAAGATATGGAGAGCCTGCTCAGCCTGCGATACGCCTCCTCCATTGGAGGTATAGTGGCGTTTGTAAGAATCTGTGCTCTAGCAACATCATATTCAGGGTCAGGTGCTGCTAAGAAGACTCCAGTCATCACCGAATCCCTATATGCCTTGAGTCTGGTGTAGCAGTCAAGGGAATGTAGCCATGCAACTTCTCAAACATATCCCTTAAAGAAGTGTAAAGGGTATGTAGATGTTGACCATTCTGCTTGGATGTGAAGATGTGGTGCTGAAGTTGCAAAATCTTTGATTCGTTCTTTTCTAGAGAGTATGTTGCAGCGAGAATGTCCAATATAGCCTTGGCCGTGGGCTGACTCAATATATCGTCGGCTATCTCCACGGACACCGTCCCAGAAAGCCACACACATGCATAAGCGTCATCTTCCTCCCATCAGGCGTTAACCCCAGTCTTATCCACATGCTTCACCTGTGTGAGAATATGCTTCTTGCCATTACATTACATTAGACTCCTGAACTGCATGGCCCACAATTCATAGTTCGTTCCATCCATCTTCACGATGGGTGCGGGACCTTTGAAGGCACCCAAGGATGGAATATCTGCTTTGTTGTCTGACATAATGACAATCTTCAAGACTGAGGTCACAAATTGGAATAACTATGTCTTCACAGACATATAGAAAGATGGTTGTGTGTAGACTCATACCATAACATCTTCCATCAACAACAAGCCTCTTTCGGTACCTAGGATGGTTTTAGAATATCAAAAACAATGGCCTAGGAACCAAATCAGACCTATTCGAGCCTTCAAGGAACAAAATGGAGCAGCCTTTCCAGGTCCGAGTCCTCTGGGGAACCCCGGTGGCGCCCCCTTCACGCATGGAGGGCGATAACGGGCTGCAGGACGCGGCGGTGGCCTGCAGGCTGCGACAGACGGGCCGGAGGCGACAGCGGCAGCAACCTGCGGGTTGCTGCGATGGGCGACGGTGTGGGGTTGCTGCCTGTGGGCGGCGGCGTGGGCTGCTGCCTATGGGCGGCGGCCTCTAGGGTTTTGGTGGGGGTTTGGAAATCTAGGGCACATGCTCTGGTCTAGGATCGTCGCTCTGATACCATGTGGAACGGATTGAAATGAAAGAGTTACATTCACCGTAGCCCTAGAGCTCTCTTATATAGGAGAAAAGCTCTATGGGAAAATTACATAGATAGCCGAAAGAAATAGGAAATTGCTAGATAACAAATAACGAGATATAAATATCTCAACAATACTTGGTTGATGGTTTTTTTCCTCTGAGTCATAAGAGCTCAAAGTGCTAAATAACATCTATTTATATACTTACAGGGGTTGGGGGCATTGATAGAAGACATATTGGTGGTTTGAGATTAAGAGTCAAAGATTGGCTAATATGAAAGAGGGCTAAATCTAAGCCTTTCTAGTAGGCTAAAAAGGAAGTTTTGTGATTGAAATCAAAGTCAGATTATTAAAAAGAACACATTAGGCTACCAACCGCTTGCCATTATCCACTCCATATATTGAAGTGTGCAAGGGTGGAAGTTATCCTTGTTTTATTGTGGGAGCATGTATATTAATATTTGATGAGTGGCAGAACTAAGAACCATTAAATTAAGTGGAAGATATGGAGAAAGTAGTTAATTCGAAGATAAAATTTGTAGAGGCCAGATAATCAACATGAAAAGATGGACGAAGGTGAGACTCATCTTAAAACATGATCGTTTTAGCAATTAATTTTACAACACTCATAAATTAACATCTACAACCTTTGAATGTTTACATATACTTGAAATTCTAGTGAATAGTTGTTGCAATGTATTAATACAAACTTGTAACTAGTGCATAGTCGTGCGCTACACGGGTGGAAAGAATTGATATTGCAGTGTTGTGTATGGTATTGGTGCATACAACCGAATGTATTGTTTTTATTCTTTGGAGATAAAGTTTATTATCATCATCCATATTGAGATTACGGAAGTGAACGCACAAGTATCTATGACATAAGTTATTGCTAATCACGTGGATGGATTTTATAGATCATATGCTAGACAAACATTAAAAGTCTTGTCGTCACGGAATCAAGAAGTGTAACATAGCTACTTCAAAGAAATGGTTGATATTTAAGACAAAAAACTAGCATAAAGGTCAGCACAAGCATGGTAGGGTATCACATGGGCACTTCCCGAAATGGAATTTTGTCGTTGATGAGGCAGAATATTGGATTTATGAGATTCCCATCTCTAGAGTGGTGTTTATACACTGGAATATGGTTATTCGATCATTTCGCAATTACTTTCTAAAGCAAGTTTAACATTTCCCTGCTTTTGTTTGTTTCTGATGAGCATTTAAGTTGATATGTATAAACTCAAATGTATGTTTTTCAGCTTCTTTCTTCTTAACAATGGCCTTAGATTTCATTTCAGCAATAATGATTTCTTCTTTGGAGTTTGGTCATTTTGTAATTCTGATTTGAAATTTGAATGGTGGGGGTTCAACATTATCAAAGAAGTTGGCATTCGTTATCTTTTAGTAGTGTTGGAGGAAATGAGAATGAGAACTTGTTTATTCCAGGGAACCCTAGGCTCTCTTATATAGAGGAACCCTATGTGTAAATTACATAAGGTGGAACGAAGAAAATAAACATAACAGACGAGTACAAAAATACTAGAAATATCTCTACACCCCCCTCAAGATGGAGTATAAATATCAATCATGCTCAGCTTGGAAGAGCATTTTTGAAACGACCCTCTGAGCAACGACTTAGTAAAGATATATGCAGTCTGCTCTCCTGAACTGACATGAGAAGTAGAGATCAAACCCTTCTGAATCATATCCCTGGTATAGTGGCAGCCTACCTCAATATACTTCGTCCTTTCATGAAATGCAGGATTATTAGCAATAAATAATGCTGCCTGATTGTCACATTGTAATTGCGTGGTAGAGGTACATCTATATGCAGATCTTCTAATACGGCTCGAACCCACATCATCTCCGTACTCGCCTGTGCCATGGCTAAGTAGATTCAGCACTAGATCTAGCCACCACTGTTTGTTTCTTGCTTTTCCAAGAAACTAAGGAACTGCTAACAAACACTGCAAAACCTAAGGTAGATTTCTGCTCTCTAGGACATCCTGCATAATCTGCATCAGCACATGCAGAGATAGAGAGATTTGTTTTTTTTCCTGAACAACAATATTGCACCTGGAGATGAATTTAGATATCTTAGTATCATATATACAACATCTATGTGCACCTGTCTGGGCTGTTCCATGAACTGACTCACACGACTAACTGAAAAAGCAATGTCAAGTCTAGTAATAGTAATATAGAGAAGCTTTCCCACCATTTCTCTATATCTTCTTTTGTCAACTTCCTCTCTATCATCTTCATATAACTTCATACTAGGATCCATGGGAGTAGTGGAGGGTCAACACCTGATCATACCTGTCTCAACAAGCATATCTGTAATATATTTCCGTTAGGTCATCACAAGACCCTGCACATTCCTCGCAAATTTCAATCCCAGAAAGTATCATAGAGTACCAAGATCCTTAGTCACAAACTGATGGCCTAAAAATGCTTTTGCCATCTTTATCCCCTGCATGTCATCTCCCGTAACAAATATATCATCAACATATACCATAATAACAACAATACCTCTGGGAGTCTTCTGGACAAACAAAGAGTGGTCAGCATTTGATCTTATGAACCCTTGCTTCTGGATTAGATCTGAAAGATTCTGAAACCATGCCCGCGGACTTTGTTTAAGACCATATATGGCCTTGTGAAGTCTACACACCATTTGACACTCCCCTTAGCAGCAAACCCCGGAGGCTGCTGCATGTAGACTTCTTCCTGCAGATCCCCATATAAAAAGGCATTTTTAACATCAAGCTGGAACAAAGGCCAATCATGTACCACAACAACTGACAGAAGAACACGTAGAGTGGAATGACATGCAACCGGAGAAAAGGTGTCCATATAATCTACATCGTAGGTCTAAGTGAATCCACGTGCCACTAGCCTTGCTTTGTAGCGATCAAGGTTGTTATCCACATTATATTTGACAATAAAGACCCATTTACAACTGACCACAGAAGCTCCTGGGGGAGCAACAACCAAGCTCCATGTACCACGAGACCACAGGGCAACCATTTCCTCCTCCATGGCTAACCGCCAGCTGCTGTCCTTCAAGGCATCCTGATAATTCCGTGGTATCTCCACGGTAGATAAGGCAACATCAAATCTCTAAAAATCACCAGTTAGGCGATGGAATGAAACTTGTGAAATAAGTGGATAAGACGTACACGTCCGCTTAGACTTCCTCAAGGCAATCGGTATATCCAAATCATCAGCAGTGTCCACCTGTATGCCATTGTCCTACACTTGTGCCTTGTCATCCATCGTTACTAATATCACTTGGACATACCTTGGCATGGTGGATGGATGACGGCCTCCATGAGCAGGATTCAGACGATGGGTATAAAATTTCGGTAAAAGTGGGACTGGTGGTGGCGGAGGAGGAGGTGGTGGTGATGGTGGTGATGGTTGTGACACAACAAGAGTTGGTACGTTATCGGACTGACGCAGAGGAGGAGGTGACACATAAATGTCATCATCAGTAGTAGAAGGAGTCATCTTGTCACCTGTAGGCGAAAAAAACACCACAGTCTCAAAGAAGGTGACATCGGCACTAACATAATATTTTTTGTTCATAGGATCATAGCATCGGTAACCCCTTTGAGTACGAGAGTACCCAAGAAATACACGCTTGATAGCCCTAGGTGAGAGCTTGTCAATCCCCGAAGTGAGTTGATGGACAAAAGCAACTGAGCCAAAAACACGAGGAGTTAGGGAGAACAATTCCCTGTCAGGAAAGACAACCGAAAATGGAACTTTTTCACCCAATACAGAAGATGACATACGATTGACCAGATAACACGCCATAAGAACAACATCACCCCAAAAAAGAGAGGGGCGCAACTATGAATGAGTAAAGTCCGAGTTATATCAAGAAGATGACGATGTTTTCTTTCTGCAACACCGTTCTATTGAGACGTGTAGATACAAGTCGTTTGATGAATAATGCCACGGGACAAGAAGAAATGTGAAAGAGCACGAGTGCAAAATTCTAAGGCATTATCTGTGCGCACAATCTTCACATTAGAAGCAAAAACATTCCGAACTTCATTGATAAGATTTTTGATTACATCCCCCGCTTCAGATTTTTTTTTCAATAAAAAAATCCAAGAAAATCTAGAGAAATCATTAACGACCACTAGATAAAATATGTGTCCCTGCCCTGGTGATTAGGAACACGACTAGGACCCCAAATGTCAACATGCAACAACTCAAAAGGGGAGTGACTGCTTCGAGACTCACGACTAGGGAAAGTAGATCTGTGATGCTTCCCCAACTGACACGCTTCACACTGAAAAGAAGACTTTGGTGAAATCTGAGGCAAGATATGTCGCAGCTTCTGAAGAGGGAGATAACCAAAACGCAGATGCCAAGTAAAGGGAGAAGCAGTTCCACTGGACTGAGAGGAGACACCAACATAGGAGGTGCGGACCAACCAATAGAGACCATCCTGCTCACAGCCACAACCAATCACCCTGTCCGTTAGAATGCCCTGAAAAATAAGAGACGATAGGACAAAAATAGCCCGACAATGCAAATCCTTAATAAGCCGACTAATATAAAGTAAGTTCATTGAAAAATCTGGAGCATGCAAAACATTCTTTAGTCGTATGGAGGGTGTCAAACTTATCTCCCCTTGTCTAATGATGGGGGAATGAGTCCCATCTGCTGTTACCACCGATCTCCCTAGTGGAACCTCACTGTATGATGTAAACTTATCTCTGTCTCAACAGAGATGATGTGTCGCACCGGAGTCCATAATCCATTCTGAAACATCAGAACTGTGACAGGATGTAAATGCATAAACGCTACCTGATGTGCTAGCTGTGGCTGGCGTGCTGGCAGAGGCAGAAGCTGGCTGTCTGAGTGACATCCTGGCGAATCAGTAGTGGCAGGAGGCATGATATCTCGTAGTCTGGCGACAAGATTCTCAAACCGCTGATCTGAAGTAGATGTCTGTGTAGGCACAACATGCTCGGCTACACGGGCTGATGCCGGAAAACCATGCTTAGAATAGCATGTATCCTCCGCATGACCCGGGCGATGACAAAAGGTGCATGGCTGACGGAATCGGTCACCTCAACCACGAGGTCCATGACCATGAAAAGAAGATGCACCTCTACCTCTGGAAGCTGCCATCGCTGAAGGAGGTGGAATATTGGCAGTAGAAGGAATTGTGATTCTGCTGAGCCGTCGATTCACTTCCTCCATTGGAGGAATAGAATCATCTGCCAAGATCTGCGAGCGAGCCGCATCATACTCCGGGTCAAGTGCTGCTAGTAAGACCCCCACCATCGTAGCATTCTGGAACGCCTTCTGCTGCTCAGGGGTCGCTGTCAGGGGAATGATACTGTAAAGCTTCCCAAACATCCCTCGTAGGGATGTATACAATGAATGCAACGGTCGGCCATTCTGCTTGACCGTAAATATGTCATGCTGAAGCTAGAGGATCTTGGTCTCGTTCCTCATCTGCGAGTACGTCGCGGCTAGAATGTCCTACATGGCCTTAGTCGTGGGCTGATGGAGGACATCATTAGCAATCTCCATCGTCAGAGTGCCTGAAAGCCAGACCTTAGCATATGAATCATCAGCCTCCCACGAGGCATAAACTTCTGTCTTCGCAGCCGGCTCATCTTCGGTAAGAATGTGCTTCTTACCATTGGACTTCATGAGACTCATGAATTGCATCGCCCAGAGCTCGTAATTTGTCCCATCCATTTTGACTATTGGCGCTGGACCTTTGAAAGCACCGATGGAGGGCATGTCGACTTTGTTTTCTGACATTGTTGTCGGAGACGAAGAACTAGGGTTTGTAGACCAATGAAACTGTCTACATAAACATGTATGGAGTTGAGTGCATATGTAGACTTATGCACTCAAATCCATGAAGAATAAGAAAGAGATGGGGACGGCGCCGAGTAGAGAGGAGGGGTGGGGGGGGGGGTTGGCGCCGAGACTAGAGGGGCGGGGGCGGTGCGCTAACAGGCTGTGGGAGGGGTGGCGGGCTGTGGTAGGGGCAACGACCGGGTTGTGTGGAGGGGCGGCGGGCTGGGAGGGGCGCTGAATAGAGGGCGGCGACAACGAATAGGGTTAGGGTGGAGGCTCTGATACCATGTTGGAGGAAATGAGAATGAGAACTTGTTTATTCCAAGGAACCCTAGGCTCTCTTATATAGAGGAAGCCTATGGGTAAATTACATAAGGTGGAACAAGGAAAATAAACATAACAGACAAGTACAAAAATGCTAGAAATATCTCTACAAGTAGATGTTTTTAATGCTGGTTGTATCCATCTTTTGAATAGCCGAGGGGCTAAATTTTGAGTTGCAGATCTCATTAAGGGCGTGAATTCATTTTGTGATTTCAAGAAATGTTGTGAAACATGGTACATAGCTGGAATGTCGTCATGGGTTGCTTTGGTATTCAGGAAAATATAGATGGCTCAACTTTTCAAAACTGTGGATTGCTTTGGTATTCTTTGTAAGTAAAATAAAAAATAAAATAGCTTTCATGCACTAAAGTTGCATAATATATTTGATGCCTTGTTTTAAGAATATAAAATTTTATAATCTATAAATATCATGAGGTAGAATAACCGTTGTAAAGACGTGTTTTCCACTGATATATAATTATGGGGTAATTTTGAGTAAAGATAATTATGTTTCTGGTAAATATCAGCGGAGTCCTGTCATTATGTTTTGGGAGTTGTAAATTTTGCAGATTTTAAGACCTTGCTCTTTATGGTAATAAATAAAATTGCCACAACTTTTTAGGAATTATTTTTGAACTGGTATATTTATTAGACACTTGTAGACAGAAAAAGGTAATGTGATTATTAAAATTTTAACACATGCAGTTGTGTAATTAGGTTGATGTATAGATTCGTTTCTTGGCAATGGTACACTTGCCATGATACCATGTCATTCTACCGCGCCCTTTAGAATCAAGGGTATGGATTAGATCTAATAGGAAAATCTCGTCCCTTGCTTAGGACACGTGTTGAGATCTGCAGATTCTAGAGATTGGGAAAGTTCTTCCCTTCTTGTGCAGGCTGTGCTCCTTACCGGTAGTGAACTTCAGATGACCGGAGACATCAGACGAGGAAGGTCGATGTTGTGGTTTGGTCGGACTGGGGCTTGGGTTCTTGGTTGCTTGCTTTGTTCCCGATCTACGATCAACTCCAGTCCATCTCTGTGAACCTCTCAGGATCCGGGTACCCGTTTATGACAAAATTCGCAATAATTCATTCACATTGATCGCAGAAGTTGTAGAAAAGCAGGGAATTTTTTTTTTTGCGCGGCTAATTATCCACATGACATTCACATTCCCAACATAACCACAAAGTAAAAGAGATACAATTGGCACCAAAATTCTTTTTTCATTAATATTCATATTCATTTACAACTTGTACAAGCATATTCCACATTACAACATATATCCCAAGTGATACAAAAGAGATAGCATATACATCCCCAACTAGACAAAAACTGAGACAAAGTACTACATACCGTCTAGTATAAACTCTGTCTCCAGGAAGCATGTATATACTGAGCGGCTACTGAACTGCAGGTTGTTTGCCTGCCAAACATGTTAGGAAAGAAGAGGCGTCAGCCATTGCTGGTACCTCCCAAAAACTTATAAAATAACTAGACATTTAATATGTGCAAAAGTAAGCAAGTAGAAAGGTGGTATAAGTAAAATCTACATCTACTTGCGTAAGTAACAAGGGTTTGTTTGTAATGCGTTTCTAATGATTTCCCTAGAACCCGACATTTCCCGTATGTAACATATTTATATAGCAGTTGCGTAATCATGAGTGTATGAGTGTGAATACATATATCAATTTCTTTAGAGATCATGTTGGTGAGTGAAAAACGGAAAAGTTGAGATTGTAGAGATCTATTAATTTATTTAAATTCTTGGGTAGAGAGAATGGTCTTTTGATCATAACTTCTCAAATTCTCAACTTCAATGTTTCAGATATAGCTCCAGATCTTGTAGATGTAGATATGGATGATCTAGATATAGAATCGCCAAGTCTGTTGGCGAAGTAACTCAAGCGGTGAAGAAGCCTGTAAATGGCTCTTCCGTCTCGCCCTCTAATTGGAAGCGCGGTCCAATAGAGGGATAGGTCTATTCCCCAACTACGCCACTGAGACGGGTGAGAGAGACTCCCTAGAAAAGTCGCTCTAGAAAACTGCCCGACTAGTACGGGCGGACGAGCTCGTACGAAAACTGAAAAACAAGGATCCTCCGCCTGGGTATCCTAAAGGACAGGGTCAGCGGAACTGGTCTAAAGTCAGGATCCCAACGAGGCGTAAAAACACTGCGAGCTCGCGTAAAACCGTGTAAAAGACTGGGATCCTAGACCCGCGCACTTGGCGGCCGCTGCCCTAACTGGGCTTCCTATTCTCCCGCCCAGTTGAGAGTCACCGCCCTCTCGCATGATCAAGTGTAAAGTTCATCATGACCGGCAATAATAATATGTGTCAAACATCTCTGATTCTCAATATTTTCACTTACTTGACACTCACTTTTTTTTTTCTTTCCACCCTTCCTGTGGTTGGTTATACCGATCTTAGTATTTTATCACAACCTATCATTACATATATAAATAGCAGGTTCTACTCAAGGATCAAGTGATTTTCGTTCGTGATGATCTTAGTCTCCTTTGCTAGTAGTTATTTCAACGTGGTCCTCCAATTAACTTTCCTATTACGCTTATACTTATATAAATGAGATCTATGGGTGCTTATGATTCTCAAGAAATCTCCTTGTTACGATAGCCACTATGTTTTTTTTAAGTCTAAAATTCGACTCTATGCGAGAAAAGGGTTTGTACAGACTCCATTCCATGTTATAAGAGTCAGGAATTCGAAAATTTATTACTAATCATAATGAGCTTAATCTTCTTAGGCATTATTATCAACGTAGCATAGGTTTCTCACATGTATGTTCAACCATGTATTTATAGCATTTCCTCACTAATATACATATACTCATTTTTTTTTTTAAATTCATACAGATCCCAGATCCCACAGTTTCTTATAATATATCAAATAAAACTTTATCTCATAGTTGTTCCTGCTTTCTATTATCATCTCAAACTTTCTATTCGATATATAAACTCATATGTTATAATAGTCCTCTTAGCTGCCTTCTATACTTATTGAATTCCCTCATAATTATATTGAATCAAGGAAATCTCCCAGTTCCCTTCGCCTCCTGTGTAACTCACATATTTCTTGTCAAATAGTTATTATTAAACATGTCCCATCATATAGCTCTAACCATTCAATTATGTTTTATTTCCTGATTTTACAAATCAAAACCCACCAAAACTTGCATGAAGAGATGATGAGTGCCATCACATAAATGTTAGAATGATCATAATATATGATTGGTGCATGATTGTGTTCATATTCTCAACATTAGTAGTTATCATTACAAAAAAAATGTACTAGGACTAAAACAGGAATAGTTTTACAAACCAACATTCTTCAACTTATATCACAATTTCCCACAAGACATTACCAAAAGAAAGGGGAATGCATAAATCATGGAATTCAGAGTATGTGGAAATGTATACATGGCAGAAAAAGATGGGCAGAGTTGGATCATTTTGTATTTTTTTTTATATCAGAGCACACATCCTAATATGCAGATTTTGTATAAGTTGTCATGTTAGAATAGTTAAATCTTATAGAGCCGAATAGCATGGTTCAACAATTTTTTTTGTTGTTAGTTGTTACTGACAGTAGCAGAAATAAAAAAAAATTAATTATTATTTTTTTTAGCATCAATTACCTAAATTTCCAGGCAGTGAGACAAACAATGATTAAACTAAAAACAATAAACAACTTCCCAATCAAAATCAGATCTATAACTTCTCCTAAATTCCCACCACATATTACTCCAGAAAAGAGCATCAAAGGAGGATCAAAAGATATAGAAACCTCATGCATGGCAGCAAAAGAAAGGGGAGAAGGGTTGTACCTTTGGATTTATTCCAAGCTTGGAGAAGAACAAGCATGCAATTTCTTGGAGAAGAGTGGCAAGGAGCTGCTGCTTGGGAGCAGCAACAGCCCAAGGAAGATGGCAGTAAGAGCTTGCAGTCCAGAGCAACAATGGCAGCTCTAAATGCTGGAATGAAGGAGCAGTTCCAGACTTCTCGGTTGGAGATAGATGAAAGTCCGAGGCTCTCTTTCTCTCTCTCGGTTTGAAGCTATTGAGAGATGTGGGAGAAAATTAGGATTTTGTTAAAGGCACATATGTATCTATATACCCAAGAGAGGGGCATCGTTGTTTGCCAAGTGTAAAGGAAATTTCAGCCAGCTGTAGTTATTATAAGCTGATCTGGATTCTGTAATTTATTTATTATTTTTTTTGACAACGCCTGTGAGTATAGTTACTGTACTAATTACTGGATTCTGTAATTTATTTATTATTTTTTTTGACAACGCCTGTACACAGTATAGTTACTGTACCAATTATATTTTTATTTATTATTATTTTTTTTCAATTGTTTAGGATGTTAAAATTACATGTATGCGCAGCTCGGGTCTCGGATTTTGACGCACATCATCTCGATTTGATCGTCTCAAAATGACGATCAAAATGAGTATAATATGCATATACTTTTGATCGGGTTTTGAATACCCGAAATTTTCGGATACAGTTTTGATTTAAGATTAAATCTTGTGATTTAAAAATATCAAATGACCTCCGATTGACGAACGGTCGATTCCGTTGATCTTGTATCGCCGAATCGGATCTAATGACGGTCTCGGTTCGTTTTGCGGTTTCCGAATTTGAGTCGCGGCTTTTCGCGGCACGCATTCCGATGCGATCGATTTTCGGTCGATTTCGCCCGAACAACTTTTGATTCATGATCAATTGGTCGTTTTAGGTTGTTTAGTATTGACCGACAACGTTTTTGGGTTCATTAGACCCAAAATCGGACGAGTTCGGTTTTACGCGAATTCCCGGATGTTACAATTATAAAAACCTCAAAGGGAGTCTCGTCCTCGAGACTCGAGTCAAGGTTAATAGGTATCTTGTTTGGATTTAATATGGTCATAAAAACCTCAAAGGGTTTTGAACCCATAAAAACCTCAAAGAGAAAACAAGCCATACATTTATCATGTATTTAATTACAAAAGCTTGTTTTGATGCTTACATCAGAAAAGCTGCGGGTATCGTGCCCGCATGTCGGCTTCAGTCTCACATGTTGCTTCTTTGACGCCGTGTCGGTGCCACAAAACCTTGACCAATGAAATCTCCTTGCTGCGAAGCTTCTTTACAGCACGGTCAAGTATCTGAACTGGCTTCTCCTCATAAGTCAGATCCGGCTCTACATCGAGGTTCTCGTAACTGATAATGTGTCGAGGGTCATGGACATACTTCCTCAAGTTGGATATATGGAAGACATCGTGAATAGCAGATAGATGTGGAGGAAGAGCTACTCGGTATGCAACCTTCCCCACTCTAGCCAGAATCTCGAACGGTCCAACATATCGCGGTGCGAGCTTGCCACGAACACCAAATCTCTGTACCCCCTTCATGGGAGATACACGGAGAAATACCCAATCTCCAACCTATAATTTATAGGAATGTCATTAGTATGAGATTAAGTTGAACACATATATATCATAATTGAGTGGATGAGGAGAAAATAATTAGATTACCTGAAACTCTAAGTCTCTCCTCCGACGGTCTGCATAACTCTTCTGGCGACTCTGTGCCGTCAGAAGCCTCCGTCTCACAAGATCAACAGCTCTCGCAGTCTCCTCCAGGAGATCCACGGAATAGAGAGCATGATCACCTACCTTACGCCAACTGAGAGGTGTGAGGCATCTCCGCCCATATAGGGCTTCGAATGGTGCCATGCCAATACTGGAGTGATATCTGTTGTTGTACGTGAATTCTACCAAAGGCAAATGGTCCTTCCAGGACCCTTTCCATTCCAAAGTGCATGCGCGAAGTAGATCCTCAAGCGTCTGAATGGTGCGCTCACTCTGCCCGTCTGTCTGCGGATGATAAGCAGAACTCATCTTCAGCTCTGTCTGTAGTGCTGACATGAAATGATGCCAATAATGAGATGTAAATCTCGAATCCCTGTCAGACACCACCTCTCGTGGTATACCATGCAGCCTGATAATGTTCTGCACATAGAGTTTGGCCAACCTGGATGGAGTGTAAGTCGTGTTGACAGGTATAAAATGGGCTGACTTGGTCAACCTATCAACAACGACCCATATAGAATCATGGCCGCCTGGTGTCTTCGGCAGACCTGTGACAAAATCCATAGAAATGCTCTCCCACTTCCACTCGGGAATGGGGAGAGACTGCAGTAATCCTGGTGGTCTCCTGTGCTCAGCCTTGACCATCTGACAGGTCATGCATCTGCTAACATGTAGCGCCACATCGCGCTTCATTCTATCCCACCAAAAATGTCGATGCAAATCACGGTACATCTTCGTGCTACCTGGATGGATAGATAACCGTGAACTGTGTGCCTCATCCAGAATGTCTCTGCGAAGCTGCTCGTGATTGGGCACAACGACCCATCCTGCCTTCCATAAAATAGACTCTGTCACGACAAAATCATCAATTTCATCCTTGATGGCGCGCATGTATCTATCTCGGATCCAAGGATCTGTCTTCTGTCCATCTACAATACGATCCCAAAGACTGCTATATCGTGGAGGCACGGCGGTAGAAATGGATGCGCTCTCCTGAGGATGCCAATCGGTCAAAGCAGCAAGCGTATCCCACGTGTATAGCCAGTTCGCCGTACCATCAGCATGCGCTCTCCTGCTAAGTGCATCAGCCACCACGTTTCCCTTACCGGGATGGTAAGAGATCGTGCAATCATAATCCTTCAGCAGCTCGAGCCATCTGCGCTGTCTCATGTTCAACTCCTTCTGATCAAAGATGTACTTTAGGCTCTTGTGATCTGTGAAAATCTCGAAGTTCACCCCATATAGATAGTGGCGCCAGATCTTCAAGGCGAAGACAACTACCGCCAACTCCAAGTCATGTGTGGGGTAGTTCCGCTCGTGCGGTCTCAACTGCCGTGATGCGTAAGCAATCACCTGTCCTCTCTGCATCAACACAGCTCCTAGACCTTCTCCAGATGCATCTGTGTATACTGCATAGTCCTGAGTGCCTGAAGGAAGAGCAAGAATAGGCGCTGTAGTCAATCTCTCCTTCAGTGTCTGGAAGGCCTGCTCACATGAATCGTCCCAAATAAATGGAACTCCCTTCTGCGTCAGTCGTGTCAGAGGGCGAACAATGCGTGAAAATCCGCTGACGAAGCGTCTGTAATAACCTGCTAGCCCAAGGAAGCTCCGAATCTGCGTGACAGTCTTGGGCTGCTCCCAAGACATAACTGCATCTATCTTCGCAGGATCAACTGCAATGCCTGTTCCAGAAATGATATGCCCGAGAAATGAGACCTGGGATAACCAGAACTCACACTTGCTCAACTTGGCATATAGCTTGTGCTCCCTCAATGTATCCAAAACAATTCGTAGATCATTCGCATGATCCCATTCATTTCGTGAATAGATGAGCACATCATCGATGAACACCACTACAAACTTGTCCAAGTATGGACGGAAGATACGGTTCATCATATCCATGAAAGCCGCAGGTGCATTGGTGAGCCCAAACGGCATCACCACAAACTCATAGTGTCCATAGCGAGTCCTGAAGGCTGTATTCGGAATATCCGACTCGCGAATCCTCAGCTGATGGTAACCTGAGCGAAGATCGATCTTCGAGAAAACCGAAGATCCCTGGAGCTGGTCAAACAAATCATCTATGCGTGGCAAAGGGTAACGGTTTTTCACCGTTCTCTTGTTCAGCTGCCGGTAATCGATGCACAGTCTCATGGATCCATCCTTCTTCTTGACAAATAGAACCGGAGCACCCCAAGGTGAAGTGCTCGGTCTCACGAATCCCAAATCTAGCAACTCCTGCAACTGCACCTTCAGCTCCCTCAACTCGACTGGTGCCATGCGATAAGGTGCCATAGAGATCGGCTGTGTATCTGGCAGCAATGTGATCTCGAACTCGATCTCTCTCTCAGGAGGTAGCCCTGGTAGTTCATCAGGAAAGACATCTGGATATTCTGATACTACTCGGATGTCCTGTATCATCGGCTCCTGATCAGATACCTCCCGCACAAATGCAAGGTATGAATCACAACCCTGATCAACAAGTCGCTGGGCCCGCAACACTGAAATATACTCCATGGTGGAGTCATGCAAAGTACCCTCAAAAGTGAACTCGGGTAGATCAGGAATCCTGAAGACAACGGTCTTCCTAAAGCAATCAACAAGTGCATGATGAGTGGATAACCAATCCATGCCCAATATCAAGTCGAACTCATCAAGCTGCAGAAGTAGACAATCTGCGATCATCTCATGACCGCCAATCAGTATGGGCAAGTGCCTGACTATCAGAGATATGACAAATAACTGGCCATCTGGCCCTCGGATGTGATATGGAGACGATAACGTTTCTGCAACCCTATCTAAAGAAACAAGTAACCTCGAAGCAAGAAATGAATGCGTCGCGCCAGAATCAAATAGAACATGGAAAGGTCGGCCCAAGACTGAGACCATACCTTTCACCACAGTAGCCGCTGAACGTGCCTGCTCCTCAGTAACGACATGCAACTGTCCCTGTCTGGCTGATGCTGCACTAGATCCCGCCACACTCTGCGTCTGTCTCTGCTGCTGTCGCCTAAAATTGGAGTTCCTACCACGGAAACTCCCTGAACGCTGTGTCTGAGGCTGTGGCTGTGAAGGCTGTGGCTGAGGATCGCCAGAAGCCCGTGGGCACTGTGCTCGGTAATGTCCCCACTCGTGACATCGGTAGCATCTGACTGGCCTGGCAGGTGGAGTAGCTGTGCCTGTGCTCCGAGCTGGTCCGGCTGGTGGTCGGTCTGCTCGCTGCGACCTAGATGGTCGAGCGGACTCTGTGCCACGTCCGGCAAGTGCTCCTCCTAGAGTAGTCGATGGAGAAGAGCGAGCACTGCCAGAGAATGTCGAACCTGTAGGTCGAAACCGTCTGTTTGACCTCTGCTGCTGAAACGGTCGACGTATCGGTCCAAAAGATCGTCGCGGTCTAGGTGCTGCTCCAGACGAGCTCCCGAAACGTCTCCCCCTGATGTCCTCGAACTTCTCTGCAGCATCGGTAGCCTCGGAGATAGAAGTGATGTGTAATCCTGCCAGCTTCTCCTGCACCTCCTCTCGCATGCCGCCAATGAACTTCTCCAGATTCTCCTCTGGAAATGCACCAGCTGCTCGTGTATGTCGTGACAGCTCTGTGTATCGGATGAAATAATCTCTGGCGGTCATCTGCCCCTGACGAAGCTCTGCAAACAGTCGGCGCTGGGACTCCTTCCACTTCGCAGAAAAGAAGTGGGCTCGGAACTTCGTCTCGAAATCGTTCCAAGTAGGCTCTTGGCCTAACTCGGACACTACGGCCTCCCACCATCGCTCGGCGAAGTCTGTCAGTGAATACTCTATGAAAGATAGCCACGTGTCTCGTGGCGCATGAATTGCCCTGAGCACCTTCATCACTCTCTGCAGCCACTGCTCAGTATCATCTGGTGAACCTGTACCCTCAAACAAGGGTATGTTGGCCCGCTGGTAGGACGTGAAAATCGACTGGTGCCTGTGAATGGCGGAATACTCGTGTGCATCCTCGCCAGCAAAGTCAACAGGGTCCTGGTCCCTGTCCAAATCTGCATCCTCCTCAGCTCCATGCTCTGGAATGTCCTCTAGTGGATCGTCAGGATGCGGCTGCTCCACCTCAACGGACTGGTGCCGGTCCTGTCGTATTCCATCCTGGGATGGATGGTACGTGAAATCTGATAGGTCCTCAAATCTCATCTCTATGTCCGTCTGCCTGTCAACAATCTCGGTCTGCTGGGCCAATATCTGCTCCTGCTGGCCTCTCATAGCAGCCTGCTGCTGCTGAAGATCAGTAAGTGCGCTCAGTATGCGTGCCAGCTGATCAGAAGTATCCTGACCTGGTCGAGATGACATGGCTCTGCATAAGAACCATAATTAGTCATAAGAATGCCTTAGACAGATATTTATCATAAATGCTTTTCTCTTTTTGGGATATAATATGAAAATTAATGAACTTGGTGACATCTGTGGTTATTGAATATGAATGTCATATTTCCCTTCTCGAACTCACGACAAGTCGGAAGACTGTCGCTATTCGAGAACTTAATGCGATCGGAATTGAAATACTGCGAATGTGCGTATCGGGGTACCACTGCTCTGATACCAAACTGTGAACCTCTCAGGATCCGGGTACCCGTTTACGACAAAATTCGCAATAATTCATTCACATTGATCGCAGAAGTTGTAGAAAAGAAGGGAATTTTTTTTTGCGCGGCTAATTATCCACATGACATTCACATTCCCAACATAACCACAAAGTAAAAGAGATACAATTGGCACCAAAATTCTTTTTTCATTAATATTCATATTCATTTACAACTTGTACAAGCATATTCCACATTACAACATATATCCCAAGTGATACAAAAGAGATAGCATATACATCCCCAACTAGACAAAAACTGAGACAAAGTACTACATACCGTCTAGTATAAACTCTGTCTCCAGGAAGCATGTATATACTGAGCGGCTACTGAACTGCAGGTTGTTTGCCTGCCAAACATGTTAGGAAAGAAGAGGGGTCAGCCATTGCTGGTACCTCCCAAAAACTTATAAAATAACTAGACATTTAATATGTGCAAAAGTAAGCAAGTAGAAAGGTGGTATAAGTAAAATCTACATCTACTTGCGTAAGTAACAAGGGTTTGTTTGTAATGCATTTCTAATGATTTCCCTAGAACCCGACATTTCCCATATGTAACATATTTATATAGCATTTGCGTAATCATGAGTGTATGAGTGTGAATGCATATATCAATTTCTTTAGAGATCATGTTGGTGAGTGAAAAACGGAAAAGTTGAGATTGTAGAGATCTATTAATTTATTTAAATTCTTGGGTAGAGAGAATGGTCTTTTGATCATAACTTCTCAAATTCTCAACTTCAATGTTTCAGATATAGCTCCAGATCTTGTAGATGTAGATATGGATGATCTAGATATAGAATCGCCAAGTCTGTTGGCGAAGTAACTCAAGCGGTGAAGAAGCCTGTAAATGGCTCTTCCGTCTCGCCCTCTAATTGGAAGCGCGGTCCAATAGAGGGATAGGTCTATTCCCCAACTACGCCACTGAGACAGGTGAGAGAGACTCCCTAGAAAAGTCGCTCTAGAAAACTGCCCGACTAGTATGGGCGGACGAGCTCGTACGAAAACTGAAAAACAAGGATCCCCCGCCTGGGTATCCTAAAGGACAGGGTCAGCGGAACTGGTCTAAAGTCAGGATCCCAACGAGGTGTAAAAACACTGCTAGCTCGCGTAAAACCGTGTAAAAGACTGGGATCCTAGACCCGCGCACTTGGCGGCCGCTGCCCTAACTGGGCTTCCTATTCTCCCGCCCAGTTGAGAGTCACCGCCCTCTCGCACGGTCAAGTGTAAAGTTCATCATGACCGGCAATAATAATATGTGTCAAACATCTCTGATTCTCAATATTTTCACTTACTTGACACTCACTTTTTTTTTTCTTTCCACCCTTCCTGTGGTTGGTTATACCGATCTTAGTATTTTATCACAACCTATCATTACATATATAAATAGCAGGTTCCACTCAAGGATCAAGTGATTTTCGTTCGTGATGATCTTAGTCTCCTTTGCTAGTAGTTATTTCAATGTGGTCCTCCAATTAACTTTCCTATTACGCTTATACTTATATAAATGAGATCTATGGGTGCTTATGATTCTCAAGAAATCTCCTTGTTACGATAGCCACTATGTTTTTTTTTAAGTCTAAAATTCGACTCTATGCGAGAAAAGGGTTTGTACAGACTCCATTCCATGTTATAAGAGTCAGGAATTCGAAAATTTATTACTAATCATAATGAGCTTAATCTTCTTAGGCATTATTATCAACGTAGCATAGGTTTCTCACATGTATGTTCAACCATGTATTTATAGCATTTCCTCACTAATATACATATACTCAATTTTTTTTTTAATTCATACAGATCCCAGATCCCACAGTTTCTTATAATATATCAAATAAAACTTTATCTCATAGTTCTTCCTGCTTTCTATTATCATCTCAAACTTTCTATTCGATATATAAACTCATATGTTATAATAGTCCTCTTAGCTGCCTTCTATACTTATTGAATTCCCTCATAATTATATTGAATCAAGGAAATCTCCCAGTTCCCTTCGCCTCCTGTGTAACTCACATATTTCTTGTCAAATAGTTATTATTAAACATGTCCCATCATATAGCTCTAACCATTCAATTATGTTTTATTTCCTGATTTTACAAATCAAAACCCACCAAAACTTGCATGAAGAGATGATGAGTGCCATCACATAAATGTTAGAATGATCATAATATATGATTGGTGCATGATTGTGTTCATATTCTCAACATTAGTAGTTATCATTACAAAAAAAAATGTACTAGGACTAAAACAGGAATAGTTTTACAAACCAACATTCTTCAACTTATATCACAATTTCCCACAAGACATTACCAAAAGAAAGGGGAAAGCATAAATCATGGAATTCAGAGTATGTGGAAATGTATACATGGCAGAAAAAGATGGGCAGAGTTGGATCATTTTGTATTTTTTTTATATCAGAGCACACATCCTAATATGCAGATTTTGTATAAGTTGTCATGTTAGAATAGTTAAATCTTATAGAGCCGAATAGCATGGTTCAACAATTTTTTTTTGTTGTTAGTTGTTACTGACAGTAGCATAAATCAAAAAAAATTAATTATTATTTTTTTTAGCATCAATTACCTAAATTTCCAGGCAGTGAGACAAACAGTGATTAAACTAAAAACAATAAACAACTTCCCAATCAAAATCAGATCTATAACTTCTCCTAAATTCCCACCACATATTACTCCAGAAAAGAGCATCAAAGGAGGATCAAAAGATATAGAAACCTCATGCATGGCAGCAAAAGAAAGGGGAGAAGGGTTGTACCTTTGGATTTATTCCAAGCTTGGAGAAGAACAAGCATGCAATTTCTTGGAGAAGAGTGGCAAGGAGCTGCTGCTTGGGAGCAGCAACAGCCCAAGGAAGATGGCAGTAAGAGCTTGCAGTCCAGAGCAACAATGGCAGCTCTAAATGCTGGAATGAAGGAGCAGTTCCAGACTTCTCGGTTGGAGATAGATGAAAGTCCGAGGCTCTCTTTCTCTCTCTCGGTTTGAAGCTATTGAAGAGATGTGGGAGAAAATTAGGATTTTGTTAAAGGCACATATGTATCTATATACCCAAGAGAGGGGCATCGTTGTTTACCAAGTGTAAAGGAAATTTCAGCCAGCTGTAGTTATTATAAGCTGATCTGGATTCTGTAATTTATTTATTATTTTTTTTGACAACGCCTGTGAGTATAGTTACTGTACTAATTACTGGATTCTGTAATTTATTTATTATTTTTTTTGACAACGCCTGTACACAGTATAGTTACTGTACCAATTATATTTTTATTTATTATTATTTTTTTTTCAATTGTTTAGGATGTTAAAATTGCATGTATGCGCAGCTCGGGTCTCGGATTTTGACGCACATCATCTCGATTTGATCGTCTCAAAATGACGATCAAAATGAGTACAATATGCATATACTTTTGATCGGGTTTTGAATACCCGAAATTTTCGGATACGGTTTTGATTTAAGATTAAATCTTGTGATTTAAAAATATCAAATGACCTCCGATTGACGAACGGTCGATTCCGTTGATCTTGTATCGCCGAATCGGATCTAATGACGGTCTCGGTTCGTTTTGCGGTTTCCGAATTTGAGTCGCGGCTTTTCGCGGCACGCATTCCGATGCGATCGATTTTCGGTCGATTTCGCCCGAACAACTTTTGATTCATGATCAATTGGTCGTTTTAGGTTGTTTAGTATTGACCGACAACGTTTTTGGGTTCATTAGACCCAAAATCGGACGAGTTCGGTTTTACGCGAATTCCCGGATGTTACAATCTCCTAGCGATGGAAGTAGGGATGAGCATTGGGCGGGGCTGGCCCGGCCCAACCCAAGCCTGAAACAATTTTGAGGCGGGCTCATGTTGACAATTTTGGCCCATTTGTTAATTGGGCCGTGCTCGGGCTTTGTTCGCACCAGCCCATATGGCCCGAAAGCCTGGCCCATTTAAATCCCAAATTAAGGGCCGCGAGCTCAGCCTGATAGGGGCCCGAAGCTCGGCCCACGAACCTAATGGAAGGCCCAAAAGCACCCCCTGACAGGCCTTAGCCAGGGGATTTCCATCCCCCTTGCGCGAGTGACCAAATTCATGGAAAACACAAGGATTATCCAACAATAAAAAGATAAAAAGTTATAAAAGCACAACTCATAACGAAATATACAATCAAAATCAACAACCAAGTGGGTTTGTAGGAATGGAAATTATACAAACACATGGTCGGCTCGACCCATACCCATAAAAATTAGGTCGGCCTATGCCCAACCGATATCCCACATTTAATGGGCCGGCCCGACCCATAATAATTGGGCCGTGCTTGGGCTCGGGCAACCAAAAACCAAAAAGACTGGGCCTAGGCTTGGCCCAAAGCTTGAAAAAATAAATGAGCTTGGGCTTGGGCCCTATAGGACCTGACCCAGCTCGACCCATGCTCATCCCTAGATGGAAGCGTCAGTTCCAGTGCAGAGGACGACTATGGAAGGTAATGCTTGATATGGTGCAGTTCGTTCGTGCTCAATGCTCCAGGTGAGGCTCATACGCTTTAGGCAGCAGTAGTTGTTGATAGTCCAAGCGACTGTGCTCGGAGATGCTCCAGGTGAGGCTCCTATGCAGTTCGTTCACCTACGGTTTGCACAAGGATCGGTGATTGTCAACTTCATTCTTGCAACCTGCTAATGGTTGTTGCTGAAAGGATTGGAGCAATCCATAACCTGAATTTCTTATGACTTAGGAGTTGAACCCCACGGTGGTGGTAGACCTGATGCAGGAGGCCTTGATGTTCTTTGGGTTATTGAGCAGTGGTGTTCTCATCCTTTCCCGAGCTAACAAACGACCTAACATACATTATTGGAGTTTCTGAGTGCATTCCTGAAATGATGACCCGATGCGGGGGGATTTGAAGGGCAAATTGGCATTTATGGGGGAAAAATAATCTCTTGATGGACTTTAAGATATAGTAATGGATATGGTGTACACTTTGGTAAAATATACGATTTTCCCTTGTAATAGTGAGAAAAGAACTTGTAGTATGCATCTTTTAATGTCATTCAAGATCTGATGCCATTTTGTTGTGGAATGGAGACTTGATATAAATATGCAAAAATACTCTCAGTGTGAAATTTTAAGTAATGTGCACACTTTTCATGCAGGATTTTCTTGAAAATTTCAATTTGAACACAGTTTTAAACAACGTAAGTTAATTGTATTATACTTCTTTTGATTTCCGGGCAATGCTTTCTACTAAAATGTGGGATAGTACTTTTGTGAGAAAATAGTTACGTTCAGGAGAAAAAAAACAAAATGTTGTAGGCAATGCATGAAAATAACATATGCAACTTGTAAACCATGATTGTTATATGAGTATGGAACATGCATAAATCAAACAACTCGTGATTATGAGTTGGTTTGTAATACCACACCTCATTAATGTAAAGGAGATCTAACATACCAATAAGTCAATAACTTCTTCTTTGTTTTAGGAGAGATTTATAATAAAGAAAATTATTAGTTCATTGTTTCTTTGTTTACAAAACTTGTGCTTATTTTATTTTATATTTGATTTTAATGATAACAGACCAAGTTGCTTGCATATTAGTTATCTTTGATTTGCAGGCATAAATGTTGTTACAAGCATTGAAGAAGATATCAAAAAATTTAATGCCTTATTCAAGAAGGTTTATTCTTGTTATAACTTAATGTAATTTGATCATAACGTTATTGTATTTCTTTTAACAAGTTGTAAGCTTAAGTGTATCTGGAATAACTTAGAACAACTCAGAACTTGACTTGATCGATCACCTTCAACATTTGATCGACCACACCTCGATTAACCAACTTTGACGTTTGATTGACTATTTGATATATGCTTGTATTGCTGGATTAGTTGACTAATAGTTTATACTTGAGCGCTAACTTCTTGATCGACCATTTGAGAGCATTGATCGACCACCTTTTGAAATCAACTTAACGACTTTTTACAAGCCATGTTTGATCGATTCGCCTATGTTGACCCAATCGATCAACCTCACCTGACCGATTAACTGATATGAATTGATCGATAAACTTCGTAAAATCTTCATGATTCTTTACCGTGATTGTTTCCAATAGCCATTTTTCAAAGATCCGACTCTATGACTATACAAAGATATCTATATCAATTGTTGAAAGACATATCACAACTCAAACTACAAAACATTGTTCTCTCGAGCTAATTTTCTCTCTATGTTCTTCAAGTTATCAAGAATTATTATTTTTTGATGAGATATTGGGTGAGATCCCAGAAGTGGGATTCACCAATATTCATTAATGGTAGATGACTTACATTAGCGAGAGAGCCAGTGGCTGTACAAGGAGTTTATATAAGAAATGACGTTATCACAGTTAAAAGATTTCCTTCCAAAGATGTTTTCATTTCTTGCGAGCCAGATACCCCATAAAGCCGCAAAGGGTTTCACGCAATCTGCTTGGGAGTTTCCTCCCACATTTCTAATGGATGACCAGAATTCTGTCGAGCCGCCCGCCGCGAGCCAATTACACCTAATCCCGTTCCAAACTTGTGTCGAAGAAGGGCACGTGAAGAACATGTGATTGGAGTTTTCCAATCTGCCGAGACATCTGTCACAAGAAGCGTCACCCAGGTGAAGGAGGCGATTTCTCCTTGCTTTATCCATCAGCCGGTCTCTTCTCAGGCACCATAAGAAGAATTTAACGCGATTCAGAATATTTGCCTTCCAAACGATTTTCAGATCTTGAACTAACGCTATGTCTTGGGGCCCCATGTCACAACGCAGGTCTTTGTAAAGCTTCTTCACCGAGGCGTCGAAGCCAGCCCATGAGATGTGGTCCCGAACCCCCGGGGATATGGACGAGAGTGGGATTTCCCTGATCATCATAACGAGTTCCTCCGTGCGTTGATCAGACAAAACACTGTTGAACCGAGGCGACCAATTCTCCTCGTTCGCCGCCTGGGCAAGTGAGCATTCTTTCTCCGAAGCAAGGGCAAATAAGCGAGGGTATCTATCTTTCAAAAGTCCATCTCCCGACCAATTGTCAATCCAGAATCTGAAGATATTTCCATCCTCGACGCACGGGTGCATCTTCTGAGCAAGGTCTGGTAACACCGCGCAGATACCCGCCCACAAAGCGGATTCGAATCGTATCGAGTGAGCCACTGGGTCCCCCTAATTCACGTATAATTTTCTGAGTAAGGATATGGCAAGGTCGTTCGATTCCCCCAAACTCTGATTGCCCATTTAGCGAGTAGGGCTTTATTCATTAGGTGGAGGTCCCGCACCCTGAGGCCCCCGTCCTCCCGCGATCTGGTAATCTCCTCCCAACAAACAAGATGCATCCCAGAACTCTGCTGATTCCTGCTCGACCAGAGGAATCTTTTCATCAGCGACTCCGCCTCTTTCCGAACCCCAATCAGCATAAGGCATGTCGAGAGGAAAAATATCAGGATCGTCGAGAGAGCATGCCGCAGAAGAACGAGTTCCCCCCCGTCGAGAGCGTGTGCGCCTTCCACCCGACGAGTTTCTGTTCCATCTTATGGATTACCCCAGCCCAGTCCGCTTTCTTTAACTTTTCTGCCGCCAAGGGGAGCCCCAGGTATGGGATAGGTAGTTCCCCCAACCTGCAGCCAGAGATCGACTCTAATTCGGAACGTTCCCTCTCCCCCATATGAAAAGTAACCACCGAAGACTTAGTCCGATTAATCTGAAGGCCGGATAAGCTGCCGAAAATCTGCACTATGTGCGCTGCATTGGTGCACTGCTGCATCGAACCCCCAAGGAAGATGAGAGTGTCGTCAGCATATTGAAGGATCGGGATTGAGATATTCTCTCGGCGGAAACCTTCGCACCAACCAACCGCAGTCGCCCGCTTGAGAAACACGGTCAGAGTGTTTGCGACGAGAACAAATAACATGGGAACCAAAGGGCATCCCTGGCGAACCCCGCGTTGAGGCTGAAAGAATCCACCCTCAGGCTTCCCGTTAATTAAGACCGAGTATGAGGAGGTGGTCACACATCGCTTCATCCATTCAATCCACAACTCGGGGAAGCCCCTTTTCTGAAGGGAAGTCCACAGTAATTTCCAATGGACACAATCGTAGGCCTTAGAGTAATCAATTTTCCACAGTGAGCCCTTTTTCTTAGATCTTTTCCATTCCAAACAGATCTTGGAGGCCATGACGAGGCCGTCAGTGAGTTGCCTTCCCGGTATGAACGCCGTTTGGCCAGGCAACACCATGGAGTCCATCACCAATTTCAACCTGTTAGCCATGATCTTGGCCACTATCAGATAAATGGCATTAGAGAGCGCGATTGGTCTGTAGTCATCGACAGATAGGGGTGACTCCTTGGGGAGCAGAAAAAGCAGGGCCGTATTAATCTTCTCGAAACCTCTATTGCCGTCTCTAAATTTGTTTAGGGTTTGTAGAAATTCATCCTTGATCATACTCCAGAATTCTTTGTAGAACAATACCTGGAAGCCGTCCGGACCAGGGGCGCCATCAGCATTAAGCCCCCAAAGCGCCTTCTTAGCCTCCTCCTCGGAGAAAGGAGCAATGAGAGTAGCAGCTTGTTCCTCGGTTAGGGAGCGAGCATCTCGCCCCAACCAGCCCCATCCCTCGTTGTTTCTTCTTCTCGATGCGTGGAAGTAATGGTTCCTCAGAGCCCTCCCAATCTGGGACTCCCCTGTTATGGTCTCACCGCCAATGTTGATAGCGTGAATAGAGTTTTTCCTTCTCCTCCCCGATGCCATCACATGGAAGAATTTAGTGTTAGCATCTCCCTCCTTGAGCCAGCGTTGACGAGATTTTTGCCGCCATCCAATCTAATCTTTCTTGTCCTCTTCCCCTAGAACCGTCGTGTGACCAGCTCTCTCCAGCAATTCCTCCGTCGTGAGGCCACGTTAATCATCCAGGGCATCCAAACGGGACACTTCAGCCATAGCGAGGTTTCGTCTAGCCTTCCTTCTAAGCTTAAGGTCTTTACCGAAAGTGATAAGGTGCTTGCGCAACCACTGTAGTTTAGTCGCAAGTCTAATCACAGCAGATCCCTCCGGCGCCCATTCATTCCACAATCTCACGATCTCATCCTTAAAGCCGTCTTCAAGAAGCCAGTTCCTCTCAAAACGGAAGAAGAATCTCCCACTGGTCAAATCCCCTGAGTGCCACAGAATTGGTGTGTAATCGGAGAGGGTCCTAGGGAGCACCCAGGCCCTCGAGAGTGGGAAAGCCGCCGCAGCCTCCGAGGAGAGGAGAAACCGATCCAATCTAGATTTCGACCGCGCATTACGCCAGGTGAATGCGCATCCTATAGTGTCAATAATGGATAATCCAAGGGAGTGAAGCACCTGATGAAGAGGCCCCGATCCAGGGTCGCCACCGCCTCTCTGACTTGGACGGTCCTCCGGGAGTAAGGTGACACTGAGGTCGCCACTCAATAGCCAAATGTCTAGCACATGCGCAGCACCTATCTGCGCCAGTTTATTCGCCATAGAACAATTGTTGTTTCCGAGGGGTCCATAGACGTTACTGACGAAAAAAGACATATCATCACTTCTCCTTTTAAGGCCGACCGTGAGGCAGAGATCGGAAGACGATACAGAGATCGATTCTAAAGAGTCCTTCAGCCAGCCGATTATTAGGCCACCCGCCGCCCCCCCCGGACGGGCCGCTCAGTCATTTCAAATTTACCACCACAGTCAAAATCCCTCCAGATGTTGTCAAGCCATTTGACAACTTCGTCTCCTGCAAGAGGGAAATGTCCGTACCAGCTTCTGTGGTCATATTCTTGATGCCTACTCTCTTTTCCGGGCGCACCAGCCCTCTAACGTTGCAAGATAGCATTTTCATTGAACACTTTGTCGTACTTCCCTTTTTCGCGGAGGGATAACCCCCAGCAGTAAGCAGTACTGCAAAGCTCCTGTCAAGTGCGACGAAACAGTTTCGATGGGGATCTGGCTGGGAGGAGTAGTATGCCTCCGACTGAATCTGCTCTTCAAGGACAGGAGTCCGGAACGCCCTCGCTCTCTTCAATCTGTTCTCCGCCCCTCTGTTTCTTCTTCTATGGTAGCAATTTCCGAATCTGGTGGCTCCGCTTTCTTGGTTCGGAGAAGTAGCCAGAGTAGCTGGGTCAACGTTCCCCATATCATTAGCAACAGGATCGTTGCCCTGTGTCTCACCTGTAAGCTGGGTGTGCTCGGTTTGCAGTACAGGCCTCTGAGCACTGCTAGCCGCCAGCCCCCCCTGATTGTCTTGCTTTGATCTCAATCTTTTGAGAGCTTCTTTGATCATTTCTGATTCACAGGAGCTCTCCACATCAACATTTGATTGCATCCAGGTTTTCAAGTTTCTCTGCAGCTAGTTGGAGACCTTTTCGCATGCATTAGCATTACCACTGATATTTTTCCAAGTGATATTATATTATTCACCTAATCTATATCTGTCAGAGATATTGATATTGGTTGTGTTTATATTTGAAATTACTGCTTAACAATATATTTCTGCTGATGATATCAAAGATCATACTAATTTTAAGATGACACTTTCTATTGAGACATTAGTTATCTTTTTTATTATTCTACGTGTTTCTTTTTCTTTCAGTCTATATTATGTAATTTTCCCAAACAAGTTTCTCCTCTATATAAGTGAATCCTAGGGCCTCATGTATAAACAATTCCTTCTTCTTTATCCACATGATATCAAAACGACAGTCCTAGATTAGAGTTCTTGTACCCCGTGCTCTAACCCCACTCACTGCTCCCCATTCTCTCTCTCCACTGTGTACCGTTGGCAAGTTGAGGCCTTAAGGGACACCATCGAAGGTCCCAACGATGTTGCTGGTGGTTTCTGCGCTGTCACCAACCCTTTCCCAGGGTTCCTGCACCGTCGCCAAGCCCCTCTAGTGCTTCCTTGTGCTGCCGTCGACCCCCTAGGGCCTTTATGCGTTGTACCCAGGCCCCCTAGGGCCCTTCTCAGTTGTTATCATGCCCCCTAAGGCCTCTGTATTGGTTGTTGTGTTGCTACCGAAGGCCCCTCCTAACTCTACTGGCGGTCTTTTTATCCCCTATGGCACTACCCAAATCTGTTGTATTGTTTAATTTTGACCGAAAAAGTGATTTCAGACCTATAAATCACCTTTTCCGATCTTAGTGCCGATCTAGGATTGACGATGATGGTTGTATGAGTCTATACATACAACCGATCCTCTATATGATCATGTAGACTCGCTCGGATCAGTCTACTACCCTTTCATTTTGATCCCTTTTCTTCATCATGTCATAGAGCAGGGTGATATCTTCTCTTCGTCCGATTCCTTTAAGGGCCCGGCTCCCATCGTGATTATGGCCCATGCAGTTCTTGATGCTCATGCAAAGCAATAACAAAGAGCACATTCTAACACAGCCAGAGCCGATAGATAAGACTGGAGAAAATGCTTCGTGGAAGCAAAATGATGCATACGCGTATATTTTTCTCTTTGGGACATCACAAAGATTACCAAGGATATCGTGAACTAGCCCACCACTAAGGCGATGTGGGATATCCTGGCATCTACATACGGCCAAGCGAAGAATGAGGCAATATTCTTCTGTACAGTTTGATATATTGATATATACACGGCCAAGAAGAATGGTCATCCTCTGCATAGTTTCTACTCTTGGCTTCGTGGCATGTTCGAGAAGCTTCACATCTTCATGCCCATGACCAAATCTAATAAGCAGTAGATGTCGCATAGGAACTCCATAATGGTTGGAGTTTTCTTGGATGTTCTAGACCTTGGGTATGAGGCAACACACATATCTTCTTACCAGTGTAGCAATACCTCCCATGGAGGAAGTATAAAAGCGTCTTAGCAGGATCATTATCCCACCACTTGCCACCACACAGACCTCCTCAACGATGGCCACATTTCACAGCATGGGAGGTTTTACTTAGTTCAGAGGGCGTGGTCCCCGTGGTAGAGGAGGCATACGCCAACGTGGTCCATGCACTTAATACGGTCATCCTAGTCATTTTGAGGATGTATGCTATCAAATATCTCGCTTCTGCTCGTGTAGCCGAGCAATTAGAGCATCCTGACAGTTTGACCCCTTCTGCATATTTACGACTAGATGACATTGTCTCCCATCAAAGGGAGATAATGACTCCTGCTGCTGACTCCACTACAGGTTCCCCATATGTTGCAGCCTCTGCCAGCATCTTCAAGCTTCTTAGGTACACCCTATGCTTTTACCAGTTGTAACATGGCATATATGATAGAGTGAATCAGGGATTCCAGTGCTTCCCACCTTCTGTATGGAGATAGAGTGCAATTCAGTTCGTACAACCCCCAGGCAGATCTGTTATCGTTGCGAACATGACTCATTTACCTCTTATAGAACAGGGGGATATTCATTTGATGCCATCTATGCACCTATAGAATATATTATTGTTACTTGCACCTAATTTTGAGATGAATTTGCTTTCTATTAGTCAAATCACTAAAGATTTGCATTGTTGTACCATTTTGACCTCTTTTTGCTTGTGTTTTAGGACATACTCATGAGCATGGTGATTGGATATGGCCGTGAGTAGAGGAGCTCTATAGACTGATCCATTCTCCATATGCTGGTATATAAATCTGCTTATATTTTTTCCTAACCTCTCACATTTTTAATTAATTTACACTAGCTCCAATTTAAATAAAATCAACTCCATGGTGTAAATATCACTATGTTAACAGACATAAAAAATAAAAAAACTCCAACTTGTATATATGTCAAATAAAACCAAACCATAGTTTGAGATCGAAAAGCCGTAAAATCAAATATCTCTCACATACAGTATCCTATGAACCTGTGCTCACTTTTGAATCAATGTAAATTCAATTATCTAATAACCAGGACTAAAATAAAAAATATCAGAGTTCTTATGTTAAACTTGGATTTTGTGTCATTGTATATTGCACATATTTACTAATGTTGACTTATCACTTTATCTACAGAATTGATTCTTTTTAATTTATTTTTTTTCCATTTATTTTCTTTGATTTATGTTTTAATAAAGCGTATAAAAATTCTTCTTTAAAGAAATTTAAAAACTTAAGAATATAGTATTGGCTGAGTATGTACATAAGTTTTTACTTTATTCCTTTATTTTCTCAATTATTAAGTATCTCAAAAATATATTAATGTGAAAATTTTTTTTCTACTATTTTATTTTATTTTATTCTAAATTTTTTTATTAAAAATTACAAAATTTTCCTGCAAAATATAAAAATAATGTATTTTATGTACTCAAAATACCACCAAAAATATTTTTTTTGATAAAAATGAGGAGACCTCCCAAGGAGGGAGTCACCACGACAACGCTTTTATTAAAAAAAGAAGAAAAAGAGCACATCAAGTTGAGGTCTAGAAATTTGAAGGATACGGGAGGATCCTTAAGCGCATCACGGAAGCGTGATAATCGTATCATATACGATCAAGAGTGACTAGGTATACTAGTTGCTCGGTGCAACGGATTTTTTTTTAAAAATAAACGACGAAACCACATGATCCATAAACCATTTATGAATCGTTTCGTCTAACTACATGGTAGATATAGGAATACCTGTTGTAGCGTGGTTGCGATCTTGCTTCTAAGAGAAGAAGCCTCCTGTCTCAACTCCAACCATCGGAGGAGACGCTTGCGAGCGCGGGGATGAGTCGCGGGGATCTCGCAATCCAAGTTGTTGTCCAAGCAAGGGAACTCCTGATCTCGTCACACGAGATCGTATGTCTTCTTTGCGAGCGAGAAGCACCAAAGAAGATGCAGTACTGAGAGTCGTCGAAACACAACGCAAGGCGACGATGAGGGCCTTCTTCGTTCTATGGTATGGTGGAGGACCACCTAAGAGAGAGGAGGAAGAGGGCACGAGAGAATGAGAGAGAGAGAGTAGAGAGACTTCGTCAAGTCGGTGTACTTCGAAGAGCAAGGCATGCCTCTTCTTATATAGGGTTTTGGAAGTCCATGGATCCCAATCCATGGACAACACACAATCAACGGATGAGATTGATTTGTGTTCTTTTCAATGGCTAGGATGTTGGTAAAACATAACAACAAGTGATTTAATTTAAATCAATTAATATTGATAAATCAATATAATTAATCTCAAATTAAATCACCTTTGACTAGAGATAGGATAATGAGAAGACCATGGCCCACTCCTAAATAAGGGGGGACGGCTACTCTTCTCTACATGAAGAGTTGTAGCCGTCCTCTCTTGTTAGATAGGACTTGGTCAATCTCCTCATATATCATGAGATCTCATTATCTCATGATATCTCCTATAACTCTCGTCGAAAATAATTTTCACAAAAAATAATTCCAAATAATCTTTTGGAGAATATCAATCAAGCCAGTTAAAAATTGTGGATCTCATTCACAACCCAAAACGAAATGTAATTATATTTTCAATTAATTATTCAACATGAATCCCATTCACATTAACAAGTAATCAACAAATATAAATAACACAAGTCTTTCTCTAATGTATATTATAAATCGTATTTACAATATACATGGATAATTGGATAGTGCTATCCACATTAATTAAATCACATTTAATTACATTGGATACTCATTCTCATGCATTCGGATAATGCGAATTGATTTCACATTATTCATGATAATTAAATCACATTTCATTATCCATTTCTTAATGCTCAGATATAATTCAACCTTGGAATTATTCTTGAACTCTTTCAAGAATAATGCGCTTTCTCTGCAGATACTTGGAGATAAGGACATGGCGATTGTATTGTTCCACGTATAGCGACTTGGATATTGAGATCATATCTCAAATCCAGATCTCACGTATCTCTCAGAGATGCTTCATTTAATCAAGGCCGCAAATCTAATCTTCTCATTGTATCTGAATCTCATTTAGATCAATGTCCAACGCTTGGACCAAGATCAGATTGCTTCTCTACTGAGAGGAGTCACTAAAATCCAGACCTGTTTCATCACTCCCTCGGAATGGAAGCATCATGGTTATACAATCGATTATTGATCACATCACCCTCAGGTATTCCTAATAGATGTACATCCTGCATACTGGAAGACCTGTGACCAAACGGAAGATATAGATCAATTTTACACTGTTATCTTCAGGGTTTCATCAACAAGTTTCTCAATCTTAGTCATTGGGATTTGGTATTGATCATATGCTTTCCAAAAGCATATATCATACCTTCAATTTTGTGTCATGCTTCTAAAGCACGACGACCATGCATGGAATTTGATCGGTCCCAATACCTCATGAGTGAGCTCATGTCTTCCGGTTCAGAAGTGAACCTGTATGATCCCTTTGAGAGATCGTATTACTCATATGCCCTTATATGTACACCAGCTCGCTAGTGCATAGACCTTGGTTAGGTCATCAACCTATTGGTCTGCCAAATGTACATACTCAGACATATAGCAATACATCTATCTCCGGTCAGAGGATGCGTACCTATATCGTGACAATATTCGATATAGGACTTTGGTTATCTCGATCTCGTTAAGTCAACTCTTTGACCTAACTAATCTGACACCTCCGAATCTCTATTCCTATACAGAGGACCTGTATCAAGAGTTCGGCCAGATATCAACCAAATGAGAAAGGATTGCCATCTCCTACTCAGGCTGGAGATCATCTCTTAACAATCATTTGACAGTGCTTGATGAGTCCTCAATCTAACTCTTTAGATATTCATCCAAGCACCAACCTTTATGATTCAATAAATGAATCAACAACTGTATGATCATCAAGATGGCCATGGTACATAACCCTAATTGTACTAAGGGACCTATTATGCAAATTAATTATTCTTCATTTTAGATCATGGAATGATATTCGCAATAACATTTATTGCATAATGGATCGCCGTGGGCTCGCATATCCCACAATCTCCCACTAGCCCAAAGAGCCATTAATGGGCTAATCATTTAAACCCTCACTCATATGACAATCATAGGCTATTTAAGAAAAAAGCTAGGTAAGCTGATCAGTCACTCTGTTCCCGAGAGATTACGCTAAGTCCTTTTACGGCACTTGCATATACCCTAGTAACAGTGCTCACATCCAATGCGAATGTTGCATCTTATGCAATCAATACTCAGTCTTGTTAGTTATAGTGTCCTTGACACTACAGCTTAATAGGTATTATAGCCAGTATTTCCATAATCCTTATCTGAATACCCTTATTCCTGGAAATCTCTATCTCCTAAGGTATCCATAATTAAGACTTTTTAGTTCACTATCTATAAAGTCTTAAGTTCTTGAAGATAAGACTTTGAGATCACTATCTCAAAAATCTTTTCATCTTTGAAGATATTGTTATCACTGCAATCAAGTGTTTTATCTCCTTAGTAGGATTAGTGACATTTACTACTCCCACTGCATGACAGATATCTAACTTTTGTACACATCTAACATACACTCGGTTTCTCGTAACTAATGCACAAGGGCAAGTAGTTCTAGCATTTACTTCCTCAACTCTTTGAGGTGCTATCCCTTTAGATAGGATGGTACCATATCTTAAAGGAAGGAAGCCTTTCTTGGAATTTTCCAGAAAATGGAATATGTCCAAGGCGTACTACTAATGTGACGGTCCCAATACCCTCTTCTCTTTGGTTCTGAACATCTCCAGAACTAAGATCTAAGAGGTATTCTTCAGATCATATCTCAAGGTATGGAATAACCGATCTATAAAACACTTACTATTATCCTTATATCATTCCAAATGATTAGGCTATTATCTACATATAGCACGATGAACACAATGGCACTCCCACTAAGCTTCACATAGTACATCAAGATTCTATCTGAAATCATAACATTTATAATTTCATCAAATCTTATGTTCCAACTACAAGAAGCTTATTCGAGTCCATAGATGGAGTTTCTTTAGCTTGCACACCTTGCTTTCCTCAACCATGAAGCCTGGGGCTACTTCATGTGAATATCCTCGGAGAGATATTCGTGGAGGAATGCAATCTTGACTTCCATCTTGAAGATGTCAAAGTCAAGTTGTGTAGCTATAGTTAGCAATATACTGATAGGTTTAAGCAAGGTCACTGGAGAGCAAGTCTCATCGCAAGCGATGTCTTCTATTCAGTGTGTAGCATACGAGCCGTGCTTTGAAGGTCTCTACCTTCTCATCAGGTTTCCTCTTTCTCTTGAAGATCCATTTACACCTTAACGGGTCTTACCCATATAGGTGGATCCTCGAGGGTCCATATACAACACTTGTATATGAAGTCTACTATAGACTTTATTGCTAACATCCATCTTTCCATGACATGATCTTCATAAGCTTCATCACATGAAGTTCGATCATTGTCAGATTTCTCTGAACATGGAATTCATCCTCAAACTCATTTGGAGAGGTATTAGTGGTTCATCTTTAGTTGTCCTTTTAGTTTCCGATTTTAGGAGCCTCATTATCTTCTCAAGATTAAATGAGTTCCTTCACTTCATTTTCTTCTTGATTCTCAAGAGAGTCATCCTCTAAGAACCATATCCTTAGAGATGAGATCTTTTAAGAATGTCAAGGTCATAAAGTAGGTATCCAATACCATCGTTTATTTTCCTAATGAAGTAGCATTCTCTAGTGCTAGATTCTAGCTTACTAGCATGGAATCTTATAAGGATATATAATGTAGTCTCTACCACATATATATATACACACACCTGGAAACTAAGAGATAATTATGCTAAGATTAATCATTGATCAAATCATGTCACACATGATCAATTATATCTCCCTATAACTCTATTGAGTTTAGGTGCATTAGGAGGATTCATATCTCCATAAGGTATTCCTTTGAATTCATCTAATAGGTACAAGCTACCTAGGTTAGATCAAATTCATTTCATCTTCCTTCAAACTTTGGTTCTAAACCAAAAATTGTGAAATCTTTGAACATTTCAAAGCTTTTTAAGGTGAAGGGAAGAAATCTCATATCATAAATAATCATTAAACGATATTACATATCATTAATGTTCATTATGATACAGATGATCCACATACATTAGTATGTATGAGATCTTTAATATTTTGGCATCTTACACCATTCCTAGAGATGGGCGCATTTGACAATTTTACTTTGAATATAATAATCAAAAGTATGTAAGATTTGAGATTTTAGACATTTTAAAGTTCATCTCTTACTAGTGTATTGATCTCATCAGCAGACTAATGTCCAAGGTCTGATGCCAGATCATTGTCAAATGATCTTTATCCTCCTATTGATCTTAGAAGGTTTAATTTTCAGTATTTAGAAATGTTAATGAACCATTCATTAATTTTCTAATTTAGTAGAGTCCTCCATATATCAAAATACTATCTGAAATATATCCATCATAACTCTTTATAATAGGTCTATTCCATAATTTATGTTTATTTCCAACATTT
Organism: Ottelia alismoides; assembly: GCA_037367405.1. Classification (NCBI taxonomy): domain Eukaryota; kingdom Viridiplantae; phylum Streptophyta; class Magnoliopsida; order Alismatales; family Hydrocharitaceae; genus Ottelia; species Ottelia alismoides. The sequence goes on along the minus strand of JAZKJV010010266.1, from coordinate 969,781 downwards.
AGAAATAAACAATGAGTGTATTCTAATATCCAGGTCATAGAGACATTCTTTAAGACTAAGGGCTCTCCCACTGAAAATATGAAGTCTATTAATCCAATAAAGGTTGTTTCAACCATTGCATCAATATCCATGGATGGTTATTAAACCTTAAGATCAAATTTTAGTCTTCTAATACATATGCAACCAATTGCAAGTGTTATTAGAAGAATGAGATACAATTATTAGACTTTGATCTTATCAAATAAGAAAGTCAATTTCAATGATTATATGTAGATGTAAATTATTTCGATGCACTATCCAAGTCCTTCTCTAAGGATTCTAGATAGACTTGATAGTCATACTATCAATACATCGGCTCATTGCAGTATTGGCATTCATCCAACTATTTGGATGTCATATGTGTGTGGAAACCATAGAAGTGCGACCAACTCTTTGACTTTCCTTCTAACCTAAGTCCGACCCATGCTTCCACTGTGCTCTTTTCATCTCTAAACAACCATTGCTTAAGACAAAGGATCTCTTATATTGAATTCAAAAGATTTCAATATAAGAGTATTTCGACATTTATATATGCTTCATTTAATTCATACAATATGAACATTATGAAGCTTCATGAATGACTAGAGTATAGATAGTAGGATGATGACACTCATCATATCTACGTACATCTTAACTCTTAAAGACTTAGGTTCAGTTTTGAATACATTATCTTTTATAGAGCTACCATTCTGCATGATGCAGTGAACCATGTCATTCATGATTAAATGTCAAGAGCACATATGTATGCCAGAACATCTTCTTAGATTTTATAAGGATTAATTGACAATCACGATCATTATCGACATGTCACTTCCAAAGTACATTCGATGAGAGATCAAGACTATAGAGCCATACAAACCCTAGGGTTGTAGTCCTATTATGTATTTAATTGTCATTCCTCATTATTATGAGGAAACTTGCACATTGCAACACATACATTATGTGTCCAACTGCAAGTACAATATCTTGATCATGGATCCAATCCATGATATTTTACTGGTTATTACTGAGTATAGTACTGAGTGGGTTAATGAGGATTATCTGAAATAAGAAATTTGCATAAATAAATATATATAAATATATACATATTTTACTTTGATTTAGGAATTTTATATCAAAGTTGTCTTGCCTTGTCAACATTGAAAGTTCATTCCCTTAATCACTTTCAATGTAAGAGATATACTTACCAATATATCTCAAGCAAGATCTGGGATCTCCTTTCTTATCCTTGTTACGTCCCAATAATATGAGAACTTGTAACTCGGATAAAAAGAAGCGGGAACATATTCCGCCTTGCAAGTCCAACTTGCATTCCCAATTCGGTCTTTAACACCCGGGCCCACCACCCCTAAGGTGATGTTGACCCGTTAATTGAACCAACCGTCAACAGGAATACAACTCGCTATGCGCAATCCATTATCGCCCCAATAATATGAGGACCTGATATTGGGGTCACTACGCATACGTCCTTACTCTTTCGAGAAGCGAAGAGCCCGATCCAAATGGATCGTATGCAAGAGCTGTCACTTCGAACATGCGTCTCTATATACAATATCTGGCGACGGAATCCTTTGCCTTGACAGGAGACCATGGATGTCACTTATGTGATCCTCTACCTCATATTCAAATTTTAATTAATTATCATGAATCATATTCATGCAATTAGTTCTTCCAAGGGAAATACACATCTATTCATAATAGAGTATTTCAATTGGATGTAATTAATCTAATCTCATTAAATCAATTATCAATCCAATTCATTCATCAAACTTGATTGTTACTTGAATTAGTGGTATTATCTCAAATTACGTATTATTCGAATTTTAATAATTAGAAAATACATCATGATCTCTCAGGCATCATTCGTTCCCTACCCGCTATCATGACCAGTACCGGCGGGAGTGGGACAGACCACACACGGTGCAACCTGCTACCCCAACGCTCGCCGACTAGACACTTTATCCGCCTCGGGAAAAAATAATGCCGAGCCAATCACTTTGTACTTGAGATGATCATCAGTTTTTCAACCGAAATTATACCATATACTATAGTAATAATCAAAACCATTTTGATTATAAGGAAATTTGCTAGACAAATTCCCAAAACCTATTCAAGAAACAAGTTTGATGAAAGTGTATCAAGTAACCAATTGGTGATCTAGATCTAAACTAATCATTCATTGGTTGAGGCAATGTCATTTAAGAGAATAATTATTGTTCTAATGTTTCCCAAATATTATCCATAATTATTCCAGGAAATTAACCATTAATTTCACAATATTCTTAAACAACAATCACAAGGTTTTGGATAAACATGCAATTTCCAGCAGTGACCCTCACTAACTAAAAAAACATATCTCATTCATTTTAAATCCAAATTAAGCAAAATCAATTTCCAGAGATTGATAATTTGATTTAAAACTGAAACCATGTGATAATCACACATTTCCAGGTATTTTAAAACAGTAATTAACATCTTAATTACGTCTCTAATCGCCATCCCCGAAACAGTGGACGTATGGTCATTAAAACGATCATATCTTGAGCAAACGGAATCCAAATTACACAAACTCAAATTCCACATTTTCCTTATTTAATGGGGAATATTATCTAAGTGATAAATTCATGTTTAAACATTTTAAACAGGGTCGAAAAAATATCACAAGACAATGCTGCGAAAATTGAAATGCTAAAACCTTCACGAACCCAAACGAGCCCATATTTTCGTAGGTTCGTGGATCATATCCAAGTCCTCCATCAACGTGGCTCTGATACCACTTGAAGGATACAATAGGATCCTTAAGTGCATCACGGAAGCGTGATGATCGTATCATATACGATCAAGAGCGACTAGTCATACTAGTTGCTCGGTGCAGCGGAATTTTTTTTAAAAAAATTAAACGACAAAACCACATGATCCATAAACCATTTATGAATTGTTTCGTCTAACCACATGGTAGATATAGGAATACATGTTGTAGCGTGGTTGCGATCGAGCTTCTAAGAGAAGAAGCCTCCTGTCTCAAGTCCGACCTTCGGAGGAGACGCTTGCAAGCACGGGGATGAGTCGCGGGGATCTCGCAATCCAAGTAGTTGTCCAAGCAAGGGAACTCCTGATCTCGTCACACGAGATCGTATGTCTTCTTTGCGAGCGAGAAGCACCCAAGAAGATGGAGTACTGAAAGTCGTCGAAACATAATGCAAGGCGACGATGAGGGCCTTCTTCCTTCTAGGGTAGGGTGGATGACCACCCAAGAGAGAGGAGGAAGAGGGCACAAGAGAATGAGAGAGAGAGAGAGTAGAGAGACTTCGTCAAGTCGGTGTACTTCGAAGAGCAAGGCATGCCTCTTCTTATATAGGATTTTGGGAGTCCATGGATCCCAATCCATGGACAACACACAATCAACGGATGAGATTAATTTGTGTTCCTTTCAACGGCTAGGACGTTGTTGGTAAAACATATCAACAAGTGATTTAATTTAAATCAATTGATATTGATAAATCAATACAATTAATCTCAAATTAAATACCTTTGACTAGAGATAGGATAATGAGAAGACCATGACCCACTCCTAAATAAGGGGGACGGCTACTCCTCTCCACATGGAGAGTTGTAGCCGTCCTCTCTTGTTAGATAGGACTTGGTCAATCTCCTAATATATCATGAGATCTCATTATCTCATGATATCTCCTATAACTCTCGTCGAAATAATTTTCACAAAAAATAATTCCAAATAATCTTTTGGAGAATATCAATCAAGCCATCGAGAAATTATGAATCTCATTCACAACCCAAAACTAAATGTAATTATATTTTTAATTAATTATTCAACGTGAATCCCATATACATTAACCATTAATCAACAAATATAAATCACACAAGTCTCTCTCTAATGTATATTATGAAGATGGAGATGGAGATAGGATTGTACCCCTTTTTATAGATCTCCAAAATAGAGGTCATATGCATGCAATGATTGGGAGCACCGTAGCTTCAAGGAATTCCTTGAAGCAACATCGGTGGGAGAATTGCTGCTGGAACAACACCTTGAGCTGCACTGAGGCTTCTTAGGGCAGCTTTGATAGTAGATAATCCAAGATCAGCAAAAAGTTGCTACTTTGGAGAGGCTACCAAGCTCCAGTCAGAGATTATTTGGTAGTTGCAGGCTCCCAAACAGCTGTGGTTGTTGGAGGAAAAATCCCAGCAATAATTTGGGCTCTCCACGTTGGAATTAGAAAAGTTGTAGAAGAAGAGAAGGGATGGGTTCCCTGTTGATGATTGGGAAAGAAGAAGATTAGAGGTGGAAGAAGAGAATCGAAGAGGAGAAGTACAAGAAGAGGAGTTGGTGATGGATTTAAAGAGGAGGGGAGAGTATCGTGGAGAGTTTTGGGAAAAGGGGGGTGTACACATGTATTAAAAAATCTATTTATTACTATCTATTTGTTATTATTATTAATATATATATTTTATAAATCGTAGCAGTCTGCTACAGTGATTACATATTTTTTAAAATTTATTTATATATATTTTTCCAAATACTCACTTTATTTGTCATACTTTAGGTTGACCATAATCACGCCTCGAGTGCCGGATTTCGTTGCGAAAAATCTCGATTTGATCGTCTCTGCACGACGCTCAAAATGAGTATAATATTGATGCACTTCCGATTGGGTTTTGAATCCCAAAATTTTCGAGATACGGTTTTGGTTTGGGGTTAAATTTTGCGATTTAAAAAATATCAAACGACCTCCGATTGACGAACGGTTGATTCCGTTGTCCTCGAATCAGATCTTATGACGATCTCGATTTGTTTCGCGGTTTTTGAATTTGCGTTGCGGCTTTTTCGGGCAACCATTACGATGCGATCGATTTTTGGTCATTTCGCCGGAACGACTTTGATTTGCGATTAGTTGATCGATTTAAGTTATATAATATTGTCTGATAACTTTATTGGGATAATCGGACCCTAATCGGGTCGGGTTCGGATTTGTATGAATCCGGATGTTACAATGTGTTGGTGTAAATTTTTTATTTTTCCTTAAATAAATGTGAAGGGCTTCTTTACAATATAGCATACGATGAAAATATCTGACTATAGAAATACCGTCATCATAAATTTCTACTGAGAATAGTTAGTGGCATTGAAATATGGTGGATGGGGGACGGATTTCCTTTTGGTCCTTGATTTGCTATTGATGACCATTAAGCTTTGGTCTATCACAATGTAGGCATCCTTTAGGCTCTAATATTGCTAGAAATATGAAATACAGAAGCGTAATCAGAGAGAAAGGACAAACAATAGAAAGACCAACGAGATTTTACATGGAATCCTATTCCCTAAGGAATGGGATGAAACCACGGGAGAACGCCTCAAAGGGCTTGTATTGCGTATTCAACTTTCTCATCAGATACAGGAGGTCTGGGGCTTCTTATATAACCTCCACAGACCCTCCAAGTCCCACCGCTGGTAGATGTGGGACTAATCACTAGATGTGGTAAATGGATCCTGGACCCATCTACACAAGTGACGCATACACTCCAACATTCCCCCTCAATTTGGAGCATGAAGTACTCAGCTTGGACATACAGAAAGAAATCTCAAACTCACACTACAAGACACTATGGACAATATCAACTCAATGCATACATAACGTCGGTTGCTGTCGAGGATGTTACTTCTCATGCCATGCAGGTGAGGAGGAACAAACGGTCTGGAGTGTGAGTTGTACTGGGTGTGCTTTGTACTGCGCCTGTCAGAGTCACCAAAAGTTAAATGAGTCTCCTCGTTGGATACTCCAGCCCCCCACAATCATGTGGACAACTGCTCCATCTCCGAAGGGACGAACTGAAAAGGTAGTGGAGACATCCTCGTCGGAGTCCACGGTCGCGAGATTGGAGCATGAAAAGTCTCCTCTTTGAAGAACTAGGTCTCTCCCATACTGGCGTAGAGAATGGGATCTCTACTCTGGAGTCCCTATGAAACCACATGAAAACCCTAACCCACATGTCATAGGGAATGTGTTTTCTACTCTAGAGTCCCTATGGATCACTTGAAAACTCTAAGACCAAAAACAAAAGATGGGGACCACATAAAAGATGGCAAACATGCGCACATCTAACCGAAGACTCGGAATCTGATCATCGAGTCTGAAATCTTAATATCTGTAGAGTCTGGAAAATCTGACATGGAGAATCTGAATCTGTAACATACCTGTAACTCTACAAAATACCCCCCCTTTCTCCTATAGTTGTCAGAAAACAATGATATCGACAAAGCTGGGAGAAGACAAGAAAACGGGGAGAAACAAAAATCAAATATGCCGATCTCACAATTTTTTCGGCCTTTCTTCTCGTATTTTTTATCGTACAGATTCTTTTTGTATGATCCCTTTTTTCCCTCGGTTATTTCCCCCTTTTTATAATAGTCGATCAAAAAATTTTTTTGACCGTCTCATCATCATTTTTTTTCTCAGCTTCTTTTTTCTGTATTCACTTTTTTCTCCCTTTTTTTAAGCAATGCGGCCAAATTGGGCCCGAAAGAAGCAAACCAGAAAAGCCCGCTCTTCTATTTAGGGTTTCATCGCATGAAACCCTTACTGCAAGAACCATGAGGGAGCGCTGCCCGAGAGGTGCTGAAGGAGGACCGCTACCCTGGAAGCTAAGAAGACGGAGATCGCTGCCTGGGTTGCGCCTGGAGATGGGCCAGAGCTGCATGCTGAAATCGATGCTGCCTGTTGGAGATAGTGCCATCGCCGACACTGAAGATGGGGCCTAGGCCTGGACGAAGCTGCACCATCGGGAAGCACCATAAGGAGATGCGGCTTGGAGAGGCATTGCCACTGCCGCCTGGAGTAGCACCGCTGTGAGATCTGGAGGGTAGAGGCATCTCCGCCCCTTCATGGGTGGAGGCCTTTCCGCCTCTTTGTAATGATGACGCCTGGAATCGATGTTGCTGTTGCCTCATGGATGGGGGCCTCTCTACCTCTTCGTGAGATCTTGTTGCTTGTTATGGATCTACGAAAAATATGCGCCCTGGATCTGGAGATCATGCGAATGTCGATACGAAGATTTTTCAGAGCGCCGAATATAACTAGGGTTCTAAAAACCCTAGAATCAGAAGTTGACTGATCAAACAAGAACAAACTACCATCGGGATGTCGTCGAATCTTCTACAGTATTTAGGTTTCAAAATAAACCCTAGAATTTCTGAACTTGAACAATTCCGAACATAATAATCTTCAAGAAAATAACATCAAAATCGAATCTCAAACAAATTATGAAAATAATTCCTTGAGAATCGAACCCGCTTTGATACCATGTTAGAAATATGCAATACGAAAGCATAATCAGAGATAATAGAATAAACATTAAAGGACACCGGGATTTTACATGGAACCCTACATCCCAAGGAGCAGGATGAAAACACGGGAGAACACCTCAAAGGGCTTGTATAGTCTATTCAACTTTCTCATATGATACGGGAGGTCTAGGGCTTCTTATATAGCCTCCACAGACTCTCCAAGTCCCACCACTGGTAGATGTGGGACTAATAACTGGATGTGGTAAAGGGATCCATTTACCCATCCAAACAAGTGACACATATACTCCAACAAATATATGTTGATATTGCAAAAGCTATGTAAATCCCATGCGGATCACAACACAAACGAAAAATCATCAACAACAACAACAACAAAGACTTTTCGTACATTAAGTAGGGTTGCTTACATGGATTCTTTGCCCCCATTCAGATCTATCTTAGGTCATTCTTGGACTTAGATCCAAAAAACTAAGATCCCTTCGGATTGTCTCATTCTAACTCTCTTGGGCCTTCCTCGCCCTCTCTTAGCCAACTCAACATCTCAACACTCGCATCTCCTCACCGGTGCATCACCCGGCCTCCTTTGTAAATGGTCAAACCACCTTAAGAGATTTTTTCGCATCGTATCCTCAATCGGAGCTACACCCACTTTCCTTCTGATTGCTTCATTCCGAATCCGATCTTTACGTGTATGTCCACACATCCACCATAGCATTTTCATTTCTGCAATTGACATTCTCTGTACATGTCTATGGTTCACAGGCCAACATTCAGATCCATAGAGCATAGCATGTTTCACGACTGCTTTGTAAAACTTTCCTTTGATTTTCATATGGATTTTCTTATCACATAGAACAGTAGAGACTCCTCTCCACTTTAACCAACCTGCATTTATTCTATGAGTAACAACTCCATCAATTTCCCCATCATGTTGCAAAATAGATCTCAAGTATTTTGCAACATGATGGGGAAATTGATGGAGATGTTACTCATTGAATAAATGCAGGTTGACTAAAGTGGAGAGGAGCCTCTACTGTTCTATGTGATAAGAAAATCCATATGAAATCAAAGAAAAGTTTTACAAAGGAGTACAAATGACACAATTTTTGTCATGTAAAATATGTCGTGAAAATCAAAGGAAAACATTACAAAGCAGTACAATTAACACAAACAAAAAATATGTCAGGTAAAATCGCTCAATAAAAAGATAAATTTCAAGTACAAATGACACTTTTATGTGGAAACACAATCAAGTACAAGCTACGGCGAGAAATTTCTTGACTTATGATTTCATTCAACTGGATCACCGCTCCTACCACTATTGTGTACAGGGTACATTGTGGAGATTTTGTCCTCAAGGCTCTAAAAAAACAGTGTACTATTTATATGAGTTTGCAATACCTCTTGGGTCAAATAATCCGTATTGTTACCACATCATAGGACATTTAGTTTTGGAGTAGAAGGTGATTGTATTATCGTTTGACACACGAAACAGTTTTCAAACAGGGAGAACTCTCTTTTGTAAATTAGATGATTATCAACTTTTGCAGGTTCTGGACATAGATATCAAGTTCATGAGACATGAGGACAAATTGACCAAGCAAGGGGTCAGATGATGCTCAAATACCATGGCTTGGAGACGAGAAGTTGAAAAATTGTGTCATCATGGAGAACCCATGATGCAAGTGCTACAAGTTGATAATGAGGGAGATGATATACTTGAAAACAAATTTCTATCTATCTCATTTAAGAAAATTTATCTATAATAAGCACCAATGTAAATGTTCTGCATAAATTATTTGCAAATGATGCACCACAAAAATTATAAATCCCACAATCCAGAGGAAAATTCGTGTGGGGGGTAAGTTGGTAATCAAATTCACCCTATGCGGTCTACATTATTTTTTTTTATTAACTACCGTAGAAAAGCCGCCTCTTTAAGAGGCGGCTTTGGTTAAGTAAAAGCCGCCTCTTGAAGAGGCGGCTTTAGACCAAAGCCGCCTCTTGAAGAGGCGGCTTTGTCGGGCAATAAACCCACGCGCCCGGCCAGTGCCTCCCCCACGCGAACAGTCTTCCAGCCTCTCCCTCCGCCTGCGACCTCTCTCCCTCCGCCAAGCCCTCCTGCGACCTCCAAGCGGCCCCGGGCTCCCCCTCCCGCCGCCGTACGCTCTCCGATCATTTTGCCAACGTCCGTTGGCCCCATTTCCGCTATTCATCTCCTTCTCCACCTCAAGGAAGGTATGATTTGTATATGGTTTAGGGTTTTGGCACATGTTTAGGGTTTAAATAATTGTTTGAAAAAATTTCTTCACTCTAATACATTGATGTCGACGTAATGGTATGTAGGATGTCTCGAGAAGTTCGTTGTTTCTGTCACTGTGGGGGTACAATATCGAAGTCTAGTAAGGACGTGACCTACGTAGGAGGTCGTATGAAAACCATCAAAATCGGTCACGAAATGTCATATTTGGGACTGATTGAGCACATTAAGTCCGTATTCAGGTTGGATTTAGCTCAAGGACTTGAGTTACAGGTCTTTCATAAAATGTCCCAAGATGGAGCAAGTTTTTATATTGGCAGTGTCGAGTATGATGATGATGTCCGAGAGATTGTTGAATATGCTGAGGAGATGGGTGCTACATATCGGCCCGTGATATTTACTGTCGCTGTCTCTATACCCGGATCTGCACCTCCAGTTTCTGTACCACAATGTGGATCCGCACCTCCAGTTTCTGTACCACAATGTGGATCCGTACCTCCAGTTTCTGTACCACAATGTGGATCTGTACCTCCAGTGGTAGACATGGATCCATTTAATGATCCGGAACTGGACAGGTTAATGGAACCCTCACCACAGAATACGGATGATGAATGGAAAATGATGACGATGAGGAGGAGGATCATCATGTTGGAACCCGTATTGTTTCTGATATTCCATTTTTGAACATGAGAGGTGGTGATGGCTATATTCTGAATGGTGAAGATTGCATGAATACTGATGATGGGATCAGTCTGTCTAACGAGTTGAAAAATGGCATGCTTTTCAAATGCAAAGCCGATTTGGTGTTCGCCGTGAAAGTTTTCCACATTAAACGTCATTACAACTTCACGGTACTGGAATCTGATAAGAAGGTGTGGGATATACACTGCAGCGAACGAGCTAGAGGTTGTTCTTGGAGATTGCGTGGTCATCGTAGACCAATAGATGGACAGTTTGTGGTCTCAATGGTTGAGAAGCCGCATACTTGCTTGAACCGTGCTGTTAATCAAGACCATCCTCAGTTGGATTGCAACTTCATGGCTGTAAGATTCTTGAATCAAATTAAGATTTCTCCTTCAGTCAAGGTTTCTTATCTTCAGACATCTATTCAAGATGATTTTGGCTTCCATGTGAGTAGAAGAAGGGTCTGGGACGCAAGAAGGAAAGGCATTGAGATGGTATACGGCGATTGGAAGAAATCTTACAATGAACTTCCCTATCTTTTTAGGGCCTTTTGAGCAGGCTATTCCTGGTTCGGTTACAGATATTGACACAACAACAGTTGAGCGGAGCACAATGCAGGACCTTCACATCATTCACCCCTCCCGTTGTCCTTTGGAGTTGAAGGACCCGAGATGACCAACATCGACGACATAGATCGCAACAGTCAACTGCATGGATTTGACCCAAGACCATCGGAGACCACCATGGCGGATGAAAGACCTGTCAAATTACAATACAAAAGGAGGAGGGAGCGTAGACCATAGAATGTGATGTTGCCATTTCTTTGTAATGTAAACCAAGCATGTAAATGTGTTTGCAACTATGATCAAGTTACTTTCTTATGAATCTCACTATTGTCTTCACTTCACTATTGTCTATGAATCTTATCTTTAAAAGTTGTTCTAATATCATATTTGCTATTACATAGTGTGGATGACATTCACTTCGCCAACATATCAATTCCATAAAAAAAAGAGGGGAAGCAGCAGCTCTGCGAGCAGCAGAGCTGCTGCTTCCCCCCTTTTTTTTAAGGTTCTGGCGCAAAGCCGCCTCTTCAAGAGGCGGCTTTTGGGTAAGAACCGCCTCTTCAAGAGGCGGCTTTAGTCTAAAGCCGCCTCTTCGAGAGGCGGCTTTTACTTAACCAAAGCCGCCTCTTCAAGAGGCGGCTTATCTACGGTACTTAATAAAAAAAAATAATAGATACCGCATAGGTGAATTTGATTACAAACTTACCCCCCACACGAATTTTCCTCCCACAATCCTTTTAAGGAGATGGAGGTGACAAAGATGCGTCACTGGAGTCTTATGATGCAATGCGACTGTTGGTCACTTGCACTTCACACAAGGAAAGAAAAGCCCCTATTTTGGATTTCCTGATATGACACTATCAGGAATCCGCCGTGAATGTGAGATTGTGTCTCCAGAAGTCACTATGCCAGTTTAACCCTATGTAGAAATGATTGCCCTATTATTTATTTGTGGAATTAATTGCTTCCAAATAAAATCCACTTAATCTTCTGAATGGTTGTTGATAATTGTGGTATATTTGGATTAATAACTCTAAGAGTTTGGATTGAAAAGAGGAATCATTTTTTAGCACTTAAAAAAAGTCTTATTAGTTGAGATCGTTGGAAGTGAAAAGCCTTCAAGCATGTATCTCTCAATTGGGAGATTCATGTTTTTCTCTCATGGTTCTTGCAAAAAAAAAACTTGCCCTTGGTAGAAAATGCAAGAGAGCATTGTCATTTTCTTTCAGAAGTTAAACATTCAAAGTTGAAGTCAAACTCTATTAACTTCTAGGTTTAGGCATTTTGCCTTCATTCTGAGAATGCAGTCACAAGTCCAGATTGATTGATTTCAAGAAATCGATCCATTTCTTTTCTTTGATGGATTGTAGGTTGTTATGGCTGCATTTTTAACTTGGCTTGCATGGTTTATCCCGGGGGAAACTGGAAGCTATCCTAGAAGATGGGTTCCAAAAGCTATGGATGGCTTTGAACTGGCTTTACAGTTTGGGATTTCTGTGTTGGTGGTGGCCTGCCCTTGTGCTTTAGGACTGGCAACCCCAACGGCAGTGATGGTGGCCACTGGCAAAGAGAGCTTCTCAAGGAGTGCTAATTAAAGGTGGAAATGCATTGGAAAACGCTTATAAGGTGTGCAAAAGATTCTCTAACAGTGTTGTACTTTTAATATCACTTTTTTTCATGTATACTTTTGTTCCATTTTGCTTTGAGTCTTCTATCATGTATTTGATTGGTAACCATTTATTTTTGTGCAGGTAAAGACTGTGGTCTTTGATAAAACAGGGACTTTGACCATAGGAAGACCTTCTGTCGTGAACCTCAAGCTTTTTAATAAAATGACCATGCAGGAGTTATGTGATCTTGCAGCTGCTGCTGAGGTGATACTGTTCAATTTCCAAATTATTATTGCTGATTTTTTTCCTGATCAAGTTCCTAACTTTGTGTGGAGAAATTTTTGTTTACGCCTCATGTCATTCCTGTATTGTCAATGACACTTTTCTTCTAATAATTTAATCGACAGGCCAACAGTGAGCATCCTTTGGCTAAGGCTGTGTTGGAGTATACCCAGAATCTTCATCAACTCTATGGATCTGGAAATGGAAACATTCTAGAAGCCAATGACTTCAAAGTACATCCAGGTGCAGGGGTGAGTTGCAATGTCGGAGGAAAAACAGTGCTTGTTGGGAACAAGAGGCTTATGCAAGCTTCCCAGGTCCAAACAAGTCCTGAGGTGGAAGAATACCTGTCAGATGCAGAAAGTCAAGCTCGAACTTGTGTAATGGTTTCAATTGATGGTACAGTATGTGGAGTTTTCGCTATTACTGATCCCCTGAAGCCTGAGGCAGAGAGGGTCGTATCATTCTCAAGTCCATGAACATTACAAGCATCATGGTGACTGGTGACAATCTAGCAACAGCCACTGCAATTGCAAATGATGTCGGAATACAAATTGTATTTGCTGAGACTGATCCAGTTGGGAAGGCTGAAAAGATCAAAGAGTTGCAGGTAACATCGCACATGGTCCGCTGACAAGAGTTCCCATTTCCTATGCATATTCTTTATTTATTGTGGAAAACCCCCGCAAACAATCTACATGAACATGGGGATTTAGGTGGAAAGTTCTTTCTAACGAAAGAGAAAACCCACAAGACGGAATGCCTTAGTGTTCACATATAGCTAGAATTTTGTTAGCACTCTGATAGAACTAGACTTGCTTCTTCTCTACTTATCAAATGATGGCGGGGTATTGACAATATTTATTGTTAGGATTAAACATATCCACGTTGAAGATCCATTTCACTAGGATGCACCATTCAACACTCCCCTTAGGATGAACATAGATGCCGGTCATGCCCAACTTGCCTATATTTATCTCATGTTTTATTGTAGGAAGGCCTTGATAAAAATATCTGCTAGCTAATCTTTAAATTTGATGAGTGGAATACAATGTCAATATCTTCGTCTGAATGAAACATTTTCAACTAACCTCGATTATGTTGTAAATGATTGTTACTAGAGTGACGGCCACCTTGTTGTCACAATACAGATTTATGGTCATGTTGATGTGAAAACCTAGACTATCTTGGCAATGCTAAGAACCATGGCATGATACTCAGTCTCAACATTGCAGTTTGTTTCCTACAACTGAAACAATTTTTAACTAACGTTTGATTATGTTGTAAATGATTGTTACCAGAGTGACGACCACCTTGTTTTCACAATATAGCTTCATGGTCATGTTGATGTGAAAACCTAGACTATCTTGGCAATGCCAAGAACCATGGCATGATAATCAGTCTTAGCATTGCACTTTGTTTCCTGATCTTCCTTTTGACAAAATTTTTACATGGAATAACTTGAATTATGATGATCTTGGATCATCAATGGATCCAACCTAGTTTGTATCTGTATATGATTCAACCCTTGCATCTTTTTTTCCTTAGCAAATACGATTTGCTCCGCCTTTGCACCCAGCTCTATTTGGTCAAGAAAATTACAAATAAGAAAATGGAATGGAATCTAGTAGACACCACTAAAATTAAGGATGAGATGAGGCCTTTTTCACTAAGAAGTGTGATGGATTGAATGAAAGAGAACCACCTTAAAACGAAGGAGGTGATGTTCCTAGCTTCCTAGAGAATGTGTTGCCAATTCTTTCTCTGAGTAAAAAATCCTCTTGAGTGAGAACCTTATGGAGCAAAAAGAAAAAAAGATGTCACGATCAAGACGAGGAAATGAGTGTCAGGCATGGAGAATATTCAAACTTATTTGCTTATGTATTTTTTATTATTTTAAATATAAAATAATATCTAATATACATATTCATATATAGATATATATATTTATACATAAACAGATTTGAAGGACAGTGCGGTTGAGGTGCAAAGATTCGAGGATTAGATTATTTGCTAAAATTGGTGCTCAAAGAAGGAATTCTGAATGTCATCTCAGTTTATGCATTGCAAGTTAGTTTAGATGAAAGGATTAAACAAGCTTTTCGGGAGGATTTGGATAAGATTATGCAAAGACTCCCACAATGAGAGACGATTTACCTAGGTGGAGATGTTAATGGACATGTGGGAAATGATGCTTCAGGGTATGCTAGTGTCCATGGAGGCCATGGCTTCGGGGATAGAAATGAAGAGGGAAAACTCATTCTGGATTTTGCAACGGTTTATGATCTATTCGTAGCAAACACTCTCTTCAGAAAGAGGGAGGAGCATTTAGTTACTTATAAGAGTGACCCGACTAGAACACAGATAGATTATTTTACGCTGAGAAGTGTTTAGTTATGTTGCAAAGACTACAAAGTAATTCCAGGGGAGAGTTTGATAACGAAACATCGCCTGTTAGTCATGGATGTGTAAATAAAAGAGCTGGTAAAGAAAAGAAGGGTTTCTGAGTTCACTAGAACTAGATGGTGGAATCTTCATTTGAAGCAATCAAGCTTCGGGGAGAAGGTTTTAGAAGACTTACTTGGGATTGTAACGGAAGTGCAAATGAGGTGTGGGAGGCGGTAGTATCTTGTATCCGAATGGTAGCTAAAGGGATGTCAGGCGAGTCAATGAGAGGAGTTACATGCCAAAAGGAGGCTTGATGGTGGAATAGAGGGGTGCAAGTGAAGCTTAAAATCAAAAGAGCATGCTTTAAAGCCATGTCTAAGGATAGAACATAGGAAACTGTCACAAACTACAAAATAGCGAAGAAGGAAGCAAATAAGGCTGTAAGCGAAGCTAAGTCAAAATCTTATGAAGTTTTGTACAAAAATCTCGACTAAGGAGAGCCAGAAGGATATATTTAGATTGGCCAAAGCAAGAGAAAGAAAGACCAAAGATCTTTCTCAAGTTAGATGCATTAAGGATGAGGAAGGACGCATGCTTGTTACTCAGAAGGATATAAAGACTAGATGGAAGCAATATTTTTATAAGCTTTTCATTGGGGAAGGAAATAGAGGGATCACTTTGAGAGATCTAGCAAGTTGTCAAAATTACCTGAATCATCCAAGTTATAGACGAATACAAAGGAAGGAAGTAGAGGAGGCTTTGAAGGTTATAGAACCTGGGAAAGGTATAGGACCTGATGACATTCATATATAAGTATGGAGAGTTCTAGGTGTGCATGGTTTGATTTGGCTTACAAATTTAATTAATGTTATCCGGCGAAGCAAGAAAATGCCTGAAGATTGGAGGAAAAGCATTGTGGTGCCGCTTTATAAGAATAAAGAAGACATTCAAAATTGTTCAAATTATAGAGGTATCAAGTTGGTGAGCCATACTATGAAAATTTGGGAACATGTGATTGAAAGGTTGAAGCAAATTTCCAAAGTAAAAGAAAACCAATTCGGATTAATGCCATGTTGCTTAACTATTGAAGCCATCCACTTGCTGAAGAGAACAATGGAGATTTATAGAGCTAAAAGGAAGAAGCTCCATATGATTTTTATTGATTTGGAGAATGCTTATGATTCTGTCCCACGGGAGATATTGTGGAGAGTTTTGGAGAAGAGTCAAGTACCTGTCCTATACATTAACCTCGTAAAGGATATGTATGATAGGGCTTCATCTTGTGTAAGGATCCAGTCTGGGAAGACTGACTATTTTGACATCATCATTTGTCTGCATCAAGGTTCAACTTTGATTTTATTCCTTTTTTACTTTGATTATGGACGAGTTGACTAGTCACATTCATGATGAGATACCTTGGTGTATGTTATTCGCTGATGATATTGTGTTGGTTGATGAAACTAGAGATAGAGTAAATGAGCAGTTTGAGGTTTGGAGATATGCATTAGAGACTAAAGGATTTCGTATAAGTAGGTTTAAGACTGAATATATGGAGTGCACTTTTGATGGAAGCAATGGTGAAGGAATCAAGGTGAAGATTGGCGACGATAATATTCGGAAAAAAGGTTCTTTTAGATACTTGGGATCAATTTTGCAACATGATGGGAAAATTGATGGAGTTGTTCCTTATAGAATAAATGCAAGTTGGCTAAGTAGAGAGGAGCCTATACTGTTCTAAGCGATAAGAAAATCCCTATGAAAATCAAAGGAAAGTTTTATAAAGCAGCTGCGAGACCTGCTATGCTATATGGATATGAATGTTGGCCTGCGAACCATAGACATGTGCAGAGAATGTCAGTTGCACAAATGAGAATGCTAAGGTAGATGTGTAGACATACACGTAAAGATCAGATTCGGAATGAAGCAATCAGAAGGAAAGCGGGTGTAGCTCCGATCGAGGATAAGATGCGAGAAACTCGCTTAAGGTAGTTTGGCCATTTATAAAGGAGGTTGGGTGATTCACCGATTAGAAGATGCAAGTTTTGGGATGTTGAGCCGGCTAAGAGGGGCGAGGAAGACCCAAGAAGTGTTGGAATGAGACTATTCGAAGGGATATTAGTTTTTTGGATCTAAGCTCAAGAATGACCCAAGATAGATCTAAATGAAGGCAAAGAATCCATGTAGCCAATCCTACTTAATGTGAGAAAATGCTTTGTTGTTGTTGTATAAATATATGGTCATCACTCAATAAGAATCCAAGATAAAAATATCAATGAACTAGTTATGTATATGAATTTTTAATATTTGTGGTGGTGATCTCGAGATAAATGGAAACCTTTAAAAAATAAAATAAATCTGTAGTCTATTGCAATAATCGATCGAATATTTGGGTATTAGTTTGAATCGAATATTGATCGAATAGCAATATTCTATTTCGACGTCCGAATATTCAGTTTATTCGAATGAATATTGCAATAATGTGAGCATGCAAACCTATAGGGAATGAAGAAAGCGTGGGATAAGTGTGAGAAAAGGTATGGAGCCAAGCATGACGTCTACTCGGTTAAAGGGATGCGAAGGTGAGTGAGGTACTAGCTAATTGGTCACATTTTCGCAAGTATCTTATAGAATGCCCCGAATTTGAAAAAAAGATGTAACATGGAGTAGGCCTACTTAGAGCTTGAGTTGCAGAAGGTATCTGAAGTAGCTATCCTTATTAAGGGATTGATGTGAGTGGAGACTGATAAGAGCCCTATTGTGCGGAACAATAACTTCGACGAGGGAAAGGCATGGGCATTGTTGCCACTTATATACTTGTTAGAAGATGCTGAGAAAGCTTGATTAAATATATATTTGGTGCGAAGGTCTAGACAAATTGTTAGAAAATATGAATGCGGAAGCATATCAGATAAAAAGATAAAGAATACGAAGAACACAACGGGATTTACGTGGAACCCTATTCCCTAAGAAGCGGGATGAAACTACGGGAGAACGCCTCAGAGGGCTGATAATCTATTGCTTTTTCTCCTCAGAATACAATGGGTGTGGGGGTCTATATTTAGCCCCCACCGAGTCTCCACATCTCCAAACTGGTAGATGTGGGACTAAAGGCATGGACGTGGTAAATGGATCCCTCATATAAATGACGCATAACCAAATACTCCAACACTCCCCCTCAGGCTGGAGCATGCAATGCTCAACTTGAACAGAAAGAAAACTCAACTTACACTACATAGCACTACAAACAATATCAACTCAACGCGTACAATTATCGGCTACTGTCGAGGACGTTGCTTCTCATGCCGTGCATGTAAGGAGGACGAACGGGCTGGAGTGTGAGTCAACTGAATCTCCTCGTGGGAGAACATGTGTTCTGAACTGCGCCTGTCAGAGTCACTGCAACTGGAAATGAGTCTCCTCGTCAGAGTACTCTGGCCCGCCACAATATGTGGACAACTGCTCCATCTCTGAAAGGGCCGAACTGAAAGGGCCGTGGAGTGCAATCCTCGTCGGAGTCCACGATCACTGGAGAATGGAGTCTGAAACGTCTCGTCGTCGGAGAGTGCAATCCTTTCCCCTCCCGCGCCGCCTCTCTCCCTTCCAGCGCCGCCTCGCCTCAGCGCCCTCTCTCCCTTTCCCAACCTCCATCCTCCCGACGCCTCCTCCTCCCATCTCAGTCCCGGCCACCACAAAAGCGCCTCCCCACCCTCGCGCTACCCGTACCGCCGCCCTTCCCTCTCTGCGTTTCCACCCGCACCGCCTCCAGCGAGAAACGCCGCGCGATCGCCCTCAGCCCCGCGCGCGCAGGCTCGCAACCACGAGCCCCAACCTGCATCGCCCAGGTCGACGCCGCCCTTGGGCACCGAATTCACGCCGCCTCCTTTTGTGGACGAGAACCCTATCGCCATTCCCAGGAACCGAATCCCTGAGATTTGGGGATTGGATGGTTAATGGGAAAAATTGCAAAATCAAATTGGATAAGTTCTCCATTTACAGAAAGGTCCAAAGCATCATGAAAGGAGAGAAAAATAAAGGGGTGCGAAAATTGCAGGGGTGCCCTTCTATTGAAAAGGACTACAAACGTAACATTGAAAAAGACCTAATTGAGGGCATTTGAAGCTACGGTTCAAGGATGAATTCTCTAGCACGCATCTACATCAAGCAATTCGTCGGGAGACGAATTTTTAAAGCGGCGGAGAGTTGATGCAGCGTGACCCCAAATTATAGGGCCACATTTATCTAATTAATTAGTAGTCAATTTTAATTACGTTTTTAGGGGTCGTAATGGTCTAATTAAATAATTGAGATCGCCTGTGATCTCAACGTTTATTTCGTAGATTTTTAATTGCAATTTTGATCAATTAATTGGTTAGAGTCTAATTAGAGTAATTAGAGGTCAATTTAAATTTGTTAGAGTCCAATTAGGCAAGTCGGTTGTCAATTAAATTTAGTTTACTATTTTTGTAAACCCCTCTCTCCTATATAAAGAGAGGGTAGCCCATTGTTTTTAGGCAATCAAGTATGAAGTAAAATTTGAGATTGTTATCTCTATCCCCTCTCCCTCTCTCACTCCCTCCACGCGATCTCCGCGGTTCTCCTCCTTCAACCTCTCGCATTTCCGGCGAGTTCTCTTCTCCAAATCCCTCGTTCCGACGAGTTTTTCTTCCTCTCAACCCCTCCAATTTCTCTTCTCAACCCGTCTCGTTCTTCTACCAAAAATCCACCATACCAAAAAATATATTATTTTGTCGACGCCGATTCCAATCCGCATCAATTGGTATCAGAGCATGGTTATTGAGTAGTTCCTACGATTCAACGATCCCGTGGCATATTGGCGTCTCAAGCTTGATCTCAACCGCATATCTTATGGGCCGCATGCGTGTTCGCGTCAACGGAAGTACAAAAAGCGTCTTACGGCATCCCTGAAGGTTCAAGCATGGCTGGACGCGCTAACCGACGAAGAAAACATCGCCGAAAAAGACGATTCGGCTGCTGTCCAGATCGTTTTAGAAGAAAAAATCAATGAATCGGCCGCTGTCCAGCACTTTCCAGAACCAAATCCGTCGCCGGAAGCGACCCCGCAGCCCCCTCCAACCACCCCGGCACCATCCCAGCCCTCCCAGGTAATCCCCAACACAACCCCAAGCCCCCCATCTCCCTCTCGGTCTCACGTTTTCTCTCTCCCCGATACTTCTCTCTCCCGTGCCCTACCCCCAGCCGCCGCCTTTCATTCCTCTCTCCCCGAGCCCCCTCTTCCCCCGAGCTTCTTCTCGGCCCAAACCTTCAACGCCTCCCCCTTCGTCCCCGCTTCACGCCGCCAACCGCTCCAGCGCCGCCTCATCCCTTCTCCCTGCGCCACCTCCTTTCCCCTCCCGCGCCGCCTCTCTCCCTTCTAGCGCCGCCTCGCCTCGGCGCCCTCTCTCCCTTTCCCAACCTCCATCCTCCCGACGCCTCCTCCTCCCATCTCAGTCCCGGCCACCACAAAAGCGCCTCCCCACCCGCGCGCTACCCGTACAGCCGCCCTTCCCTCTCTGCGTTTCCACCCGCACCGCCTCCAGCGAGAAACGCCGCGCGATCGCCCTCAGCCCCGCGTGCGCAGGCTCGCAACCACGAGCCCCAACCTGCATCGCCCAGGTCGACGCCGCCCTTGGGCACCGAATTCACGCCGCCTCCTTTTGTGGACGAGAACCCTATCGCCATTCCCAGGAACCGAATCCCTGAGATTTGGGGATTGGATGGTTAATGGGAAAAATTGCAAAATCAAATTGGATAAGTTCTCCATTTACAGAAAAGGTCCAAAGCATCATGAAAGGAGAGAAAAATAAAGGGGTGCGAAAATTGCAGGGGTGCCCTTCTATTGAAAAGGACTACAAACGTAACGTTGAAAAAGACCTAATTGAGGGCATTTGAAGCTACGGTTCAAGGATGAATTCTCTAGCACGCATCTACATCAAGCAATTCGTCGGGAGATGAATTTTTAAAGCGGCGGAGAGTTGATGCAGCGTGACCCCAAATTATAGGGCCACATTTATCTAATTAATTAGTAGTCAATTTTAATTACGTTTTTAGGGGTCGTAATGGTCTAATTAAATAATTGAGATCGCCTGTGATCTCAACGTTTATTTCGTAGATTTTTAATTGCAATTTTGATCAATTAATTGGTTAGAGTCTAATTAGAGTAATTAGAGGTCAATTTAAATTTGTTAGAGTCCAATTAGGCAAGTCGGTTGTCAATTAAATTTAGTTTATTATTTTTGTAAACCCCTCTCTCCTATATAAAGAGAGGGTAGCCCATTGTTTTTAGGCAGTCAAGTATGAAGTAAAATTTGAGATTGTTATCTCTATCCCCTCTCCCTCTCTCACTCCCTCCACGCGATCTCCGCGGTTCTCCTCCTTCAACCTCTCGCATTCCCGGCGAGTTCTCTTCTCCAAATCCCTCGTTCCGACGAGTTTTTCTTCCTCTCAACCCCTCCAATTTCTCTTCTCAACCCGTCTCGTTCTTCTACCAAAAATCCACCATACCAAAAAATATATTATTTTGTCGACGCCGATTCCAATCCGCATCAATCAGGAACCCTAATGGCTTCTCGTGGACAGTCTTGAGATCAAACATGAATAACCGCCTCGTAGGAATTTCAGAACTTGAACAAATCACTAACTTGATCTTTATTAAGAAGATCGTCAAGAATGAACAATAATCGAATCTTGAATAAATAAAAAAACTTGAAATCCTCGAGAATCGACCCGCTCTGATACCATGTTAGAAAATAGGAATGCAGAAGCGTATCAGATAAAAAAAAAGAATATGAAGAACACAATGGGATTTACATGGAACTCTACTCCCTAAGGAGTGAGATGCACCACATGAGAACACCTCAGAGGGCTAATAATCTATTGCCTTTTCTCCTCAGAATACATTGGGTGTGGGGTCTATATATAGCCCCCACTGAGTCTCCACATCTCCAAACTGGTAGAATGTGGGACTAAAGACATGGATGTTGTATATGGATTCTGGAGGGATCAATTACCCATCTCTCATATAAATTAAGCATAACCAAATACTCCAACACAAATAAGCTAGGAAAGTGGTGTGTAGATAGGTAAGGATAGGTATCAAGCCTCTAGTTGTAATAAGCAGGGTGGTGTTGACGTAATGTTTCAAGTCATCAACAATGGTGGGTTGTTTGAAACCTACTTGGATGTTGCCATACAAGGAGTGCGTCTAATATATAATCGAGAAATATGCCGCCTTCGGGAAATGGCAAGTGCCTGATATATAGTTGCAAGAAAGTGAAGCCGGGGTGGTCCGAGAAAGTAAGAAGAGTGCTTATAAGTAGGCGAGAGATGAAACGGAGGTTGATCATAATGAGACCTTCAAAGAAGAAAACTAGACTATGAGCATGTGCAGGAGTCTTGACATGGCCATTGCACCTACGCTAGGAGCTCCCCTTTTCAATCAACCCCTTTTTTGCTAGCAATTGAAAGATATATAATAAGTCAAGTAAGATATTTAGAAGTGTTGCCCTTGTTGGATGCTTTTAGACTATACTAGTTTTTCCACAATTTATGCTTATTGCAATATGGATAAAAATCCATGTACTTCTGTAAATGGTTTAAGACTGACTCCTTGTACCGAATGTCAAAAAAGCAAACCCACTTATCATTCCAATACTAGGCCTTAACTTTTAAAAGCCACAAAGCACTCTTATTGAACTTTATGGAATCATATTGTGCATTTTACCTTGACTTTCAAAAGCCAAAACTGTAACCTGAGCTTGCTCATGCTTTCCTTCATGTCAATTCATTGATTGATCATTGTAGAGATATTATTATATCTATGTACTGTTTGCATAGTTTATATTTATTCCTTCCATCTTACGCAATTTATATAAGAGAGCCCTAGGTTTTTTTGGAACATAGATTGAATCATTCGCCCAACATGGTATCAGAGCCATGGTCCTATATCAGAGCCTTAGTACCCCACCTTCCAAAACCCTAGTGTACACCCGCCGCCCCCTCCCTCCTCTCTCTCTCTCGACCGCCACCACCATCGCTGGCCGTCAGCCGCAGCCACTTGTGACCCTACTGCTGCCAGCAGCTCCCATCACCGATGTCACCTGTTGCTCCAGCAGCCGTCGACGTTGTTGTTGCTGCTTCCAGCGATTATCGTGCTGCTGCCGGCTGCAGCTACTGCCTCCTTTGGCACCTGTACACCCTAGGGTGCCTCTTGCCGCTACCTAGGGTTTTAAAGGAGTGATATGGTGATCATTCACAATCAATTTTTGAAGATTTTTGGGTGATCTCAGATTTTAATATCATCTGTTTCTTGTTTAAGACACGTTGTGCGATGATGGGAAGGATTGTACTTAGTCCCTATATGCAACGACTTCTCTCCATGACTGTTTAGACAAACTTCTCTGGTCTACAAACCCTAGTTTTTTATCCATCTGGTAGTATGTCAGAAAACAAGGTTGATCTTCCTGTACATGCGCTTTCTGAAGTCCAACACTGATAGTCAAGATGGATGGGACAAACTATGAATTATGGGCCATGCAGTTCATCAGCCTTATGCAGTCTACCAGTAAGAAACATATTCTTACCGAGGAACTGCCTGAGAAAATAGGGGTGAACACCTCATGGGAGGCGAAGGATGCCTATACACGTATTTGATATTGTAGAGATATATTTTAGTCTATGATATTTTCATATTTTCTTTTCTTGTTGGACTCTTTATGTATTTTACCCATAGGCTACTCCCCTATATAAGAGAGCCTAGGGCATATGAAATAAACAAGTTTTCTCATTTTCCCAACATGGTATCAGAGCAACGGTCCTAGACCGGAGTTCTTGAACCAAATCCTAACCCTAGCCTCCACCCTCAAGCCCTCCGCGCGCCGCCGCGAGCCCCCTCGCTCCGCCCCAGCATCGGTGCTTCCGTGCGCCACCTCCTCGTGCCTGTGCATGCCTCTTCGTGCCTGTGCGTGCTTGTGCACGCCTCCTCACGCACGCGTCTGTGCATGTGCGTCTGTGCACGTACCTGTGCACCTGTGCGCTGTTGCACATGAAGCTGTGCCGTGCACGCCTCGGTTTGTGTCCTTGTTCGTGATCCTGCACGTACATCTGTGCGTGTGATTCCCGTGCACGTACATCCCTAGGCCAGCGCGTGTGCGGCTCCAGCCTCATTCCGCGCACGCGTTTCCAGATTGATGGGTTTGGTTGCTTGCGTCTGTCTATACATGCAACTAAACCCGTTGATGTTCGTGTAGACAATCATATCTTTAGTCTACTCCCCTAGTCTTTCAATATCATAATGTCAGAAAGTAAGGCAGATATTTCATCTACATGCGCCTTCTGAGGTCCAGCGTCTATTGTGAAGATGGATGGTTCAAATTATGAATTGTGGGCCATGCAGTTCATGAGTATGATGAAGTCAACCGGTAAGAAGCACATTCTTACTGAGGAAGAGCCTGCTGAGAAGACAGGGGCTAATGCCTCTTGGGAGGCAGATGACACATATGCCAAAGTCTGGCTTTCTGGAACATTAGCAATTGAGATTGCTAACGATATTCTCCTTAGCCCACTGCCAAAGCAATATGGGACATTCTGGCTGCCACCTATTCACAGGCAAAGAATGAGACGAAGATTCTGCAACTTCAACATGACATTTTTACAATCAAGCAGAATGGACGGCCTCTACATTCATTGTACACGTCTTTACGTGGAATGTTTGAGAAGCTTTATAGCTTCATGCCTTTCACAAGCACTCTAGAACAACAGAAGACCTATCGGAATGCCACTATGGTGGGTGTTTTTCTGGCCGCCCTTGATCCAGAATAAGAGGCAACACGTTCCCAGATCTTGGCGGATTCCACTATTTTCCTCCTATGGAGGAAGCTTTTCATAGGTTGAGTCGCATCACTGTCCCTTCGTCTACTGCAACTCAGACCGCCTCAGCCATGGCAGCCAATCGAGGTCGTGGGGGTCATCATTAGTTCCGTGGCTGTGGACCTCGGGGCAAAAGTGGCCGTGTTGGGCCATCATGTACCTTTTGCTATCGTTCTGGACATACCGAAGACACATGCTATTCTAAACATGGGTTTCCTGCTTCTGCACTAGTAGCTGAACAAATTGAGCCTCCATTTGCTTCATCTATGGATCAACGCTTTGATGTCCTTGTAGCCCGTCTGAGGGGCATTATTCCTCCATCTGGTCGATCTGCATCAACACCTACTTCTGAGAGTCACTCCGACGTTGCTGCGTCTGCATCCACCAGTACATCAGGTAGCACTTATGCATTCACTTGCAATAGTGGATCAGATACTTTAGAGTGGATTATGGGCTCTGGTGCCACGCATCATCTGTGTGGTGATCAAGGTTGTAACATCCGGAATCCGCCAAACCCGAACCCGACCCGATTAGCATCCGATTAATCCAATAAAGTTGTTTGTCGATACCAAGCAACCTAAAATGATCAACTGGTCGTGAATCAAAAGTCGTTCGAACGAAATCGACCAAAAATCGGTCGCATCGTAATGCGTGCCGTGAAAAAGTCGCGACGCAAATTCGGAAACCGCAAAACGAACCGAGACCGTCATTAGATCCGATTCGATGAAACAAGACCAACGGAATCGACCGCTCGTCAATCGGAGGTCGTTTGATATTTTAAATCACAAAATTTAATCTTAAACAAAAACCGTATCCGAAAATTTCGGGTATTCAAAACCCGATCGAAAGTATATGAATATTATACTCATATTGATCGTTTCCGAGACGGTCAAAACGAGACGTCGCGTGTCGAAATCCGACACTCGATGCATGAATACGGTCCACTTTAAGGATGATAAATAAAGTATGTTTTCTTTTGGTTAAAAAAATAATAATAAATTCTAACATACTAGTCTGATCGGTTGCAGGTCACTTTCTAAAATTAATAAGAATAATAAATATGAGGATGACATCAGCCAATTGACATCAGCATGCTGATGTCATGGCTAATGTCATTTAAAAAGAAAGACAAGTGGCTCTAGGAAGCCTAACGTGGAAGCACCCCTTCTCTCTTCCCCTTTTCTCCCTTCTCTTTTTCTCCAAATTTTCTTCATTCCAACAAGAATGGATCTTTTTCCCCGTTTTCCCTTCCCATTTTCCACACTTCTCTTCAAGTCTTAGCCGTAAGAAGCCCCAACCCTTTCCTCCATTTCTTTTCTCTCTAGTTGTTGCACAACAACTGGAAGAAGACTGCCATCGGCAGCTACTGTTGATGTTTCTGGAAGTCCAAGATACTGCATGTGCAGCTGCTGCTACTACCAATCTAATAATGGAGTTGCTTTTGCATGTTTAAATCTACAACATCTTATTGGATAATCCAAAGTACATTCCTATCCCCACCTTCTTGCTGCCATGCATGCTTATACACAAAATTTTTTTTAAACATTTGTTCTGTAATTAACTTCATTTAACAGTACTTTTCTCTGTATTCGTGCAACACTATCCAGTATTTAATGTCTAGATACTAATTGATTATTGATGCAGCGCGGACCCGGCAAATAGTGTCAATTATTTATCTAAATTTAGTGGTCAATTTTATTTACGTTTTTTTTAATTATCGTATCTCTAATTAAATAAATGAGATTGCATGTAATCTCAATCAATTAGTTGTCGATTTTGAATTTCAAATTAGTTAGTCATTTTAGGATAAATTGATTGTCAATTTAAATTAGTTTCTATTTTTGTAATGTCATCCCTCCTATATAAAGGGATGAGGGTCCAATGTTTTTAATCAGTTCAGTGTTGATAATCAATTGAGATTTTATCTCCCTCTCTATTTTCTCTCCTCTCCCCACGTGGTCTTCACGATTCTTCTTCTTCAACTCCTCGTTACCGACGAGTTTTCTTCTTCTCAACCTCTCCTTTTCTCCACCGAAACTCCACCGCCCAATTTATTTTATTTATCGTCGACGCGCCAAATCGAGTTTGCATCATTTGGTATCAGAGCATGGCATCTAGGTCGTCCTCACGATCTAACGATCCGTCCAGACGCTCGCACCGGCATGCATCAAGGGATCATCGTTCATCCGAGCAAACACGACGAGCCATCTCCGCCATCGCCGCCTACAACAAGGAGACGGAGCACATGCTATGTGATTTGCAAACCAACTTCCATTCCATGTTTCGAGACCTAATGGCTAACTTTGAGGCCTTCCGCGACGCCCAATCAAAGCCTTCAATCGCGAAAGCCGCTGCCGCAAGTTTTAACGACGAAAAACTCGTCGTGGAAGACGATTTGCCCGCTGTCCAGCACCTTCCAGATCCGATTTCGCCACCGAAATCGGTCCCGTTGCTCCCTTCGACCGTCCCGGCACGACCCCAGCCACCCCAGGTAACTTCACTTCCATCCCCATCTCCGCTACTTCGTCTAACCAACCCACAACCTCCCGCGCCACCCCTCACAGCCCCTGCGACTCCAACACCTGCCAGCACCCCTCCCCTCGCGCCTACGCCTCCCAGCACCAACCCACCCCTTCCCGCGGCCCCCTCCTCACCCTGCGACCCAGCCAGCCTCCGCCGCCCGCCTCTCCGCCATCTCCCTCTCGCCGCCTTTCCCCCCCGGCTCCCCCACCAGCCCACACCGCCCCGCCCTTGCGCCACAACCACCCACCCCGTGACCTGCCCCCGCGCCGCCTCCTCCCAGCCCCGGTATTCCCCTCCGCCACGCCGCACCGCCCCTCCTCTCCTCCTACCCCCTCCGCTTGGCCACCCTCGCCACCTGCGCCCCGCCTTCCCCCGGCCCTCCTCCCCTTTCTGAGCCTCGCCAGCCTCACCCTCGCCATCCCTCCCAACCACGCGACCCCACCAAAAACCGATCCCTGTCCCCCCAGCACTTCGCGCCTCCCGCGCGGGAACCCTTGCGACCCCCGCCTTCCCTCGCCCACGCCATCGCCGAGGTCGAGTTGCCGCCCTGAGCCCTCCATCACCGCCATGGCCCGCCGCCTCTTATCAAGGGTGGGCAAAACCCTAGCAAAGCCTTTCTCGGCAGGTGTATCCCTGAAAATAAGGGATGAAGTATTGACTTGGAATGTTTACAAGGGGGCCCCTCCTCCAAAAAATATTTATCAAAAGAGCCCAGTGGAAGATGAATTAAACTATGGAATTCTTTCAAGTGAAGAGGTAGAATACTTGCAGTCGTACCCCTCCCATCAGAAAAATTACAAACGTAACCGGGAAAAGGATCAAATTGGGAAGTTTGAAGCTACAGTTCAAGGATGAATTCTCCAAACAACGCCTCTACATCGAACAATTCGTCGGGTGACGAATTTTTAAAGCGGAGGAGAGTTGATGCAGCGCGGACCCGGCAAATAGGGCCAATTATTTATCTAAATTTAGTGGTCAATTTTATTTATGTTTTTTTTAATTATCGTATCTCTAATTAAATAAATGAGATTGCATGTAATCTCAATCAATTAGTTGTTGATTTTGAATTTCAAATTAGTTAGAGTCATTTTAGGATAAATTGGTTGTCAATTTAAATTAGTTTCTATTTTTGTAATGTCATCCCTCCTATATAAAGGGATGAGGGTCCAATATTTTTAATCAGTTCAGTGTTGATAATCAATTGAGATTTTATCTCCCTCTCTATTTTATCTCCTCTCCCCACGTGGTCTTCACGATTCTTCTTCTTCAACCCCTCGTTACCGACGAGTTTTTTCTTCTTCTCAACCTCTCCTTTTCTCCACCGAAACTCCACCGCCTAATTTATTTTATTTATCGTCGACGCGCCAAATCGAGTTTGCATCAATTATGGCCAGAGAGAATAACGCCATCATGCTTTGTCCATATCTACCAACTTCATTTCCAACTTATAATCTTATTCCATTTTTTTAACATGAAAAGTGTTGCATTCATTGTAAGCTTACTGGTCAAATTGGCAAAAAAATTCGTACAATCAGATTGGGAAACTTGACATTATTTGTTACCAGTTGAGAACGAATATTATGTTCTACTAATGCACTGAAATTTTCATTTTTTTAACTATATAGCTTAGCTGGTGCTACCGAGTGTATAAGAAATTATGGCATCCTATGAACCTTCATTGCTCAAGGTAGTCTCTACAGTTACGGGCATGTTTAATTCATATTAGCATCTTTTAAAATAATTCAGAATAGCAAAGGGTGAAAATCCAAGCATTGTGTTATATAAAAAATGCATGAGACTGGATTTTTATTAACATTTATTATACAAAAAATTTCTTATTTAATGAACAGATTCGACAGTGATACATAATGCATGGGTTTGGATTATTATTTATTATGTAGATTTCAAGAATAGGAGCAAATTTAGCTGTTGAGACTTCAACAATTC
The DNA here is from genome assembly GCA_037367405.1 of Ottelia alismoides. Lineage (NCBI taxonomy): Eukaryota > Viridiplantae > Streptophyta > Magnoliopsida > Alismatales > Hydrocharitaceae > Ottelia > Ottelia alismoides. Next base: position 940,276 of record JAZKJV010010266.1, on the reverse strand, counting down.
TCATAACAATGTATATAACAACTTGTATAGTAGTAAGGAGAAGAAAAGGACATTAAATAGACTGGATTAGAGGGATTGGTCATTCGAAAATGAGGATGAATTTCTTGTCTCAAATATTCGCTCGTAGCATACCATATCTCAATGGATTGACGTCATTTTTCTACTGCGTGTACATTCTCCCATAATGATGATGTTTTTCCAAAATCACACTTAGTTGTTCAGCATCTTGGACTAACCATCCCTTTGAACGTCTTGTTAAAAGATGGGCGGAAAAGTCTATAGCTCGGAATCGAAGGAAGGGGAGGATGCGGAGACTCGTCAACCCAAATGAAAGAAGGCCGGATTGGTGGAACATCATTCCATTATTCCCCTCCGGAGCGCTCCCTCAACTCGGCTGGTGCCATGCGATATGGTGCCATAGAGATCGGTTGTGTATCTGGCAGCAATGTGATCTCAAACTCGATCTCTCTCAGGAGGTAATCCTGGTAGCTTATCAGGAAATACGTCAGGGTATTCTGATACTACTCGGATGTCCTGTGTCATCGACTCCTAATCAGATACTTCCCGAACAAATGCAAGATATGAATCGCAACCCTTGTCAACAAGTCGTTGGGCTCGCAACACTGAAATGTACTCCATGGTGGAGTCATGTTTAGTATCCTCAAAAGTAAACTCGGGTAGATCTGAAATTCTGAAGACAACCGTCTTCCTAAAGCAATCAACAAGTGCATGATGAGCGGATAACCAATCCATACCCGAAATCAAGTCGAACTCATCAAGCTGTAGGAGTTACTTGATTTGGGATTCGTGAGGCCGAGCACTTCACCTTGGGGTGCTCTGGTTCTATTTGTCAAAAAGAAGGATGGATCCATGAGGTTATGCATCGATTACAGGCAGCTGAACAAGAGAACGGTGAAGAACCGTTATCCTTTGCCGCGTATCGATGATTTATTCGATCAGCTCCAGGGATCTTCGGTTTTCTCGAAGATCGATCTTCGCTCAGGCTACCATCAGCTGAGGATTCGCGAGCCGGATATTCCGAAGACAGCCTTCAGGACTCGCTATGGATACTACGAGTTTGTAGTGATGCCGTTTGGGCTCACCAATGCACCTGCGGCTTTCATGGATATGATGAACCGAATTTTCCGACCATACTTGGACAAGCTTGTAGTGGTGTTTATCGACGATGTGCTCATCTACTCACGGAACAAATGGGATCATGCGAATGATCTACGGATTGTTTTGGACACACTGCGAGAGCACAAGTTATATGCCAAGTTGAGCAAATGTGAGTTCTGGTTATCTTAGGTCTCATTTCTCGGGCATATCATTTCTGGAGCAGGCATCGTAGTTGATCATGCGAAGATAGATGCAGTTATGTCTTGGGAGCAACCCAAGACAGTTACACAGATTCGGAGCTTCCTTGGACTAGCAGGTTATTACAGACGCTTTGTCAGCGAATTTTCACGCATTGTTCGTCCTATGACACGGTTGACGCAGAAGGGAGTTCCATTCATTTGGGATGATTCTTGTGAACAGGCCTTCCAGGTACTGAAGGAGAGATTGACTGCAGCGCCTATTCTTGCTCTCCCTTCAGGCACTCAGGACTATGCAGTATACACAGATGCATCTGGAAAAGGTTTAGGAGCAGTATTGATGTAGAGAGGACTGGTGATTGCTTACGCATCACGCCAGTTGAGACCGCACGAGCGGAACTACCCCACACATGACTTGGACTTGGCGGCAGTTGTCTTCGCCTTTAAGATATGGCGCTATTATCTATATGGGGTGAACTTCGAGATTTTCACGGATCACAAGAGTCTGAAGTACATCTTTGATCAGAAGGAGCTGAACATGAGGCAGCGTAGATGGCTCGAGCTGCTAAAGGATTATGATTGCACGATCTCTTACCATCCCGGTAAGGGAAACGTGGTGGCTGATGCACTTAGCAGGAGAGCGCATGCTGATAGTACGGCGAACTGGCTATACATGTGGGATACGCTTGCAGCTTTGAGCGATTGGCATCCTCAGGAGAGCGCATCCATTTCTACTGCCGTGCCTCCACGATACAACAGTCTTTTGGATTGTATTGTAGAGGGACAGAAGACAGATCCTTGGATCCGCGATAGATACATGCGCGCCATCAAGGACGAATTTGACGACTTTGTTGTGGCGGAGACTATTTTATGGAAGGCAGGACGGGTCGTTGTACCCAATGACGAGCAGCTTCGCAGAGACATTCTGGATGAGGCACACAGTTCACGGTTATCTATTCATCCAGGCAGTACGAAGATGTACCGTGATCTGCGTCGACATTTCTGGTGGGAAGGAATGAAGCGCGATGTAGCGCAGCATGTGAGCAGATGCATGACCTGTCAGATGGTCAAGGCCGAGCACAGGAGACCGCCAGGATTACTACAGTCTCTCCCCATTCCCGAGTGGAAATGGGAGAGCATTTCTATGGATTTTGTCACAGGTCTGTCGAAAACACCGGGTGGCCATGATTCCGTTTAGGTCGTTGTTGATAGGTTGACCAAGTCAGCCCATTTCATACATGTCAACACGACTTACACTCCATCCAGATTGGCCAAACTCTATGTGCAGAACATCATCAGACTACATGGTATACCACGAGAGGTGGTGTCTGACAGGGATTCGTAATTTACATCTCATTATTGGCATCAGTTCATGTCAGCACTAGAGACAGAGCTAAAGATGAGTTCTGCATATCATCCGCAGACAGACGGGCAGAGTGAGCGCACGGGGCAACAATTGTGGGAGCATTGGAAGAAGGCATATCATTGCAAAAAAGGAACATACAAAGGTACAAAAGCAGATGTAGCGGTGTTCTTGCGTTTATAAACGATTGGAGGAGGTGATAGATCCAAAGATATGTCACCGATAGTTTGACGGGGAAGCTAGTCTATTTAAAGAAAGTGACATCCACAAAAATATAATATCAATGTCCAACAAGATCACAACATCTATAGCCCTTCCGAGTGCGAGAGTATCTTAGAAAAACACACTTGATAGCCAAAGGTGATAATTTATCCTTGTTGAGATATTTATATCTCTTTATATTTATTTGTTTTTTCTATTTCTTTTATGTACCTCTCATGTAATTTACCCAGAGCTTTTCTCCTATGTAAGAGAGCCCTAAGGCTTCAATAATGATAACAAGTCTATTTTTCCTCCAACATGGTATCAGAGCAACGGTCCTTGATTGAGGTTCTCATATCCCAAACCCTAACCCTACCTCCCGCCCCCACCCTCGCCCTTGCCCGCTAGCCCTCCGCCAGCCGGCCTAGTCAGCCGCAAGCCGATCCCAACTGCCCTTGTCGCCAGTCAGCCCCTGCCAAGCAGGCACATCCGGCTGCCCAGTCGGGCACCCTAGGCTGCTGTCACAGTCGTCGGGCCGGCCCCAGCTGCCCCTGCCGCTGGTCGCCCCTACCGAGCAGGCACAACCGGTCACCCCAACCGTCGACAGTCGCGCCTTTGTGGCCTTAGCCGCCCGTTGCTGCTTGTGAGTTGCCGTTCAGGCACTTTTGTAGGCCTACACGGTTTGATTCTAACTGGAATACGTGATTTCGGTCCTTTAAAGCACATTTTCCGGCCCTAAACTACATCAAGGATTGAAGGGGGTTGTATGAGTCTACATGTACAACCATTCCTTCATATGATCGTGTAGACTTGCTCAAAGAGCTCTACTCCCCAGTTTAGATCCGGATTTTCGGCAATCTTCTCATCATGTCAGAGAACAAGGGTGACGTTTTTTGTTGTCCTGTGTCTTCAAGGGATAGGCTCCTATCGTAAAGATGGATGTGACCAACTACGAGTTGTGGTCCATGCAATTTCACATCTTATGCAGTGCTTTAACAAGGAGCACATTTTGACTGATTTAGAGCCGACGAACAAAACTGGGACTAATGCTTCATGGAAGCAAGATGATGCCTATCCATGGATTTGGCTCTTCAGGACTCTTACCACGGAGATTGCCAGCGATATCGTCCGTCAATCAATCCACAACCAAGGCTATGTGGAATATCCTTGCTGACACATATGAGCAAGAGAAGAATGAGACCAAAATACTCCAGTTGCAGTATGACATTTTCTCGACCAAGCAGAATGGTCGGCCTCTTCATGCCCACTTCTCGCATCTCTTAGACATGTTTGAGCGTCTTCATAGTTTTATGCCCACTACTGCCAGCATTGAGCAACAACAGGCATACATGAATGCCATTATGATAGGAGTCTTTCTGTCATCCCTTGACTTAGAGTACGACGCAACACTTACTCAACTACTTACAGGAGAGATGATGCCTCTGATGGAGGAGGTCTACAAGAGGTTGAGCAGGATCACTACTCTGTCTAGTACCATGGTCCAAACTCCCTCTGTGATGGCTGCTTCTCATGGCAGAGGGGGTACTTCACAGTTTCGCGGACGCGGACCCCGTGGTCGAGGAGGACATCAACGTGGTTTATGCTCGCATTGCCACCGTCCAGGACATTCGGATGAGACATGCTATCTGAAGCATGTGTATCCAGTGTCTGCCTCTGTAGCTGAGCAAACAAAGACTACTGCGGCGCCTTTTCATGATGCGAAGCTTGATGACATTATCTCTAGATTGAGAGAGATGATGACTACACTGCCTGCCCCAGCAGCAGGATCCTCAAATGTTGCAGCTGCTGTCAGAGGCTCTATGAGTTCGTCAGGTATTGCTTATGCACTTACCAGTTGTAGCAGTTCAGATTTCACTGATTGGATATGGACTCCGAAGCATCTTATCATATGTGTGGAGATCGGGCTCAGTTTACTTATAGAGCTATCCCTCCTGGTAGATCAGTGGTGATTGCTAATGGGGTTCATCTACCCATTATTGGTTAGGGGAAGATTGTTCAAGCCCCATCGATGCTCCTGCAGAATGTCTTATATGCACCAGCATTTCAGATGAATCTTTTGTCTATTAGTCAGTGTTGAAATCAGAGAAGCGGAAGCGAAAACATGGATAAAGATAGAAAAGCTCAAGAACACACGGGATTTACGTGGAACCCTACTCCGTGAGGAGCAGGATGAAACCACGGGAGAAGCCCTCAAAGGGGCGTGTTTTGCTATTGCTTTTCTCAATGAGTACAGGGGGTGTGGCGATCCTTATATAGGTGCTCAAGGGAGAATATTCTATAGGATATTCTCCATAGAATATTCTCTTAATAAATAGCCACAAAGAATATTCTCTAACACCCCCCCTCAAGCTGGAGCTGAGAAAGCTGCAGCTTGCAACAAAAAGAAAGTATACAACACATCTTCACACGATACATCATAAGAAGAAGACATGTCCGCTGCTGGCAGAAGACCTCGCACGAGGACGAGTCTGCGGCTTTCAGGTCATCGGAACGTATCTTTGTCATGCCTGTAGAACCGCTGCGATATCAGGTCACCGGAACATATCTCTGTCGTGCCTGGAGTAGAGTCGCTGCAGAAGAAGTCCAGTGCGGAGTAATAGTCGGGTCGCAAAAGAAGAAGTATGCACCCTGCCGAAGATATTGATGCTCGGTGAAGACGGATGATCTGTAGAAAGCTGGAGTAATGCGGAGAGGACCTGAAGAATATATCATTTCTGACTCCCCCTTTTTCCCATACTTGATAGAATAAAGAATTTAGAACATCAAGTTGGGAGAAACAAAATAATAACATGCATTAATCATTCCTTTTTTTTGTGCTTCATCATTCCTTTTTTTTGCACAATTCATTTTTTTTTATCGTTCATTTTTTTTGACTTTTCATTTTTTTTAATCGTTTACGGTTTTTTTTTATGTACACGCCTCTTTCACCTTTTTTTTTACTGCAGCCCCTCCTTTTTTTTCTTCTTTTTTTTTCTCAGCTTCTTTTATATCCCTTTTTTTTAAGCCCAACATTGGACTTGGAGAAAATAGCCATTGGCCACTTAGGCCTTACAATAAAAGATAATTTTTTAAGGGGTATCGGGTCCCGCTATGGCACTTTAGGGTTCCCAGGGGGGGAATCCCCTTCATTTGAAGCACGCCGCCACTGGAGCCCTAGTTATTTGGAGAGGATCTTGCCTGCGCCTGTATGCGAGGAGGGGCGACGCCAGTTGGATCGTAGAGGGAGATAGGTGCAGCGGGTGGCTCCGCCTGAAGATCGTGCCGCGTAGGCGTGGCTCGTCGCCGGGAGATCGTGCGCCTCCGCCTAGACTCGCGAGGGCTCCTGGGCTCAGCGATTTGGGAGATGTGGGAAGACCGGCTGCAGGGAGCGCCGCCGAACTGGGTTGCGGCACTAAGAGGGCTTTCTGTTACCGTCGGAGCTCTGTTGCTCGCCTGAGAGGAGCCTGCGAGGAGAGCATCGTCGCCGCCAAGGAGCCCACAAGGGCAACTGCGCGCGAAGGGAGGGAGCCCCCCCCGCGCCGCCTGCGCCTGGGAGGAACATCGTGTTTGGAGGGTTATGGGCCCACCACGATGATGTTGCGTGCCGCCTGCTGGTGCGCGTTGCGTGCAAGGCCTCGTTAGAGGCCAACACACGGGGGCATCGAGAAGCTTCCGATGCGGGTTTCATCTGGGGCTTCGCCAACTGGTATCTCCAGCCTGGAGTGTAGCAGATCGCCTGGAGATGTGCCCCATAGGATCGTGCGAGGGAACAGAAGGGGCGCAGGAGATGGGCCCGCCGCCAGGGATCTGGAAGAGAGCGTGCGGGGCCTCGCCGGTTGCTGGTAGGTGGCTCACCAAAGGCTGAAGAAGCGGCTAGGGTTCGTGGAACCCTTGCAAACATATCGCAGATCTTCCAATAGATGCGCCTACACGCGTAGAATCTAGTCTGCTGCTAAAGCTATGCGGTGGGGAACTTGCCTGCGCGAGGAAGAGAGGTCTAGCGATGGAGGAGCTCCCGTGAGGAGGATGCGTAAGAATCTACGGCGCCGCCACCTACTTGCTGGAAAAGCCAGATCTGTTCGAGTGTTTGGAGTAGAAGCGCCACCTGCTTCTTCTTCGTTCATTTTTTTTAATTGATCACACGCTGCCTGGAGATTAGCAGCATCGTCTGGATTTTGTACGGCCAAGAGTTGTGCCGCTACTGCCTGGACTTAGAGCATCGACCGCCAGAGGATGGCTACTGCCATTTTTTTGTGCTGTCACCATTAGGGTTTCCAAGAACCCTTAAACTTTGAACCACTCCAGAACGTTCTCAAAAATATTAGGCAGATACATACTCTTTAAAACTTCAATCACAAATATGAAGAACATGCAACAAAAAAAATCGAATCTCGAATTAATAAATAAAAATATAGAACTCCTCGAGAATCGACATGCTCTGATACCATGTTGAAATCAGAGAAGCGGAAGCGAAAACATGGATAAAGATAGAAAAGCTCAAGAACACACGGGATTTACGTGGAACCCTACTCCGTGAGGAGCGGGATGAAACCACGGGAGAAAGCCCTCAAAGGGGCGTGTTTTGCTATTGCTTTTCTCAATGAGTACAGGGGGTGTGGTGATCCTTATATAGGTGCTCAAGGGAGAATATTCTATAGGATATTCTCCATAGAATATTCTCTTAATAAATAGCCACAAAGAATATTCTCTAACAGTCAGATTATAAAAGATTTACATTGTTGTACCATTTTTGATCCCTCTTCTCTTTTGTTTCAGGACATATTCACGGGTGGTATGATTGGATGTGGTCGTGAAGAAAAAGGGCTTTACAAACTGGTCCTGTTATTAAATTATTTCTTATTGAGATTAAGAACATTTTTTTTGCTCATGTGAAATTTATTCGCACTGACAATGCCTTGGAGTTTTCTACTCTACAGTTGTCTGACTTTCTCAGATCTTTTGGTACTGTTCATCAAACTTCTTGTGCTTACACTTCGCAGCAGAATGGTGTTGCTGAATGCAAAAACCATCATCTTTTGGATGTCTCGAGGTCTCTTTTGATTCAGAGTCGAGATCCTCATTCATTCTAGGGTGATGCAGTTCTCACTGCATATTACTTGGTGAACCGGATGCCTTCTACTATCCTAGGAGAAAAGGTTCCTTTCTTGATTGCGTTTCCCAAGAAGGACCTATTCTCCCTTACTCCTAGGGTCTTTAGGTCTGTGAAATTTGTCCACAATTTTACTCCTTGTCGTGACAAGCTCTCTCCTAGAGCTTTCAAATGTGTGTTTGTTGGTTATTCTCGTACCCAAAAAGGGTAATCATGTTTTGATCCTGTAGGGAGAAAATATTATGTGAGTGTTGATGTCACATTTTTTGAGTTTATTATGTATTTTCTCCTATAGGTGACATGTTGTCTAATGCTGACTCTGGTGAGGACATCTTTGTTCCACCACCTCCGTTATTTCCACCAACTCCCCATGTTGAGTCTTAGTCACCTCCAGCTCCACCCCCTTTACCATCTCCACCTCCATCTTCCCTGACACAGTTCCTACCGCGGTTTTACATTCGTAGGTCCTCTACTCACCCCTCTGCTCATGCGCCATCGCCATCATTCAGCATGCCTCAGATATGTAATGAACACATTGTTTCTATTGATGGCACATGTGATATGCTTGTTCCCCAGGATACTATACAGGAGGAGTTGATATCAAAGAGTAGAGAAACTGATGACCTCAATGTACCTATTGCCTTGAGGAAGCCGCGCCGTAACTGTGCCACTTATCCTCTTGTTGCGTATGTTTCCTTGGACCATCTTTCGGAGGAGTACATGAGGTTTGTTATGAGACTCTCAGTTGTTACTATCCCGCGAACATATCGAGAGGCCATACAGGATAGTAGTTGGCGACTTGCCATGAAGGATGAGATGGCCGCTTCGCAGTCTCGTGGTACATGGAGTGTTATTTCTGCTCCTCTAGGTGCCTCTGTTGTAGGGTGCAAATGGATCTTTACGAAGATAGTAGTGTGGATCGCTACAAGACAAGGCTTGTAACACGTGGGTTCACCTAGACTTATGAGGTGGACTATCAGGATATCTTCTCTCCAGTGGCCAGACATTTGACATTGCGCATTCTTCTATCAGTTGTTGTTTCACGGGACTCGCCTCTTTACCAACTTGATGTGAATAATGTGTTTCTATATGGAGATCTTCAGGAGGAGGTATATATGCAGCAACCATCAGGGTTTGCTGTTGAGGGGGAGTCTCAGAAGGTTTGTAGGCTCCACAAGGTGATTTACGGCCTGAAGCAGAGTCCGAGAGCTTGGTACCATAAGCTTTCAGAATTGATAGAGCACCGAGGGTTCGCGCGATCCACTGCGGATCACTCGCTTTTTGTTTAGAGGTCACAGAGATGTAATGTTGCTATTTTTGTCTATGTTGATGATATTATTTTCATGAGTGATGATGAGCAAGGCATTCAAGCACCTAAGGATTTCCTAGGTCAGCAGTTTGTGACCAAGGACCTTGGCAATCTTCGATACTTCCTTGGATTAGAGTTCGCCAGGAACCAGAGTGGTCTTGTGATGACCCAAAGGAAGTTTGTGATTGATCTACCAAAGACATGTATGACAGTGTGTAAGCCTGCTACTACCCCTATGGATCCGAGTATGAGATTATATGGTGATGATACTGAGGAGGTAGATAAGAGGAGATACCAGGAGCTTGTTGGGAAGCTCTTATATGCTACCATCACCAAGACAAACATATCCTTTGTTGTGTGCAAGGTTCACCGGTTCATGGAGCAGCCAAGGAAGGTTTATATGGATGTGGTCTATATGATTTTGAGATATTTGAAGACTTCACCTAGTACTGGTCTTATTTTAGCAGAGGTACGTCTCTTGAGGTGACAGCTTGTGCAGATGCAGACTATGCAGGATGCCCTAGGGACAAGTGTACTTCTGGCTTTGCTATTTTTGTTGGAAGCTCTCTCATGTCATGGAAAAGCAAGAAGCAGACAATGGTTGCTAGATCCAGTGCAGAAACTGAGTACAAGGTATGGCACAGGGAAACACATAGATGATGTTGGTTAGATCGATTTTGTCTGATCTTGCTATTAAGGTTCCTCTTCCCGTGCAGCTTTTATGTGACAATCAAGCAACTCTATTTATTACCAATAATCCTGCATTTCATAAACGAACCAAGCATATAAATGTTGATTGCCACTATACCAGAGACATGATCCGGAAGGGTCTCATATCCACATACATGTTTCTATTGGAGATCATGCAACTGGTATTTTCACCAAGGCCCTTGCTAAAGGTCCTTTTCAGAGATGTTGTTCCAAGCTGAGCTTAATAGACATATATGCGGGGGAGTATTGAGATATTTATATCTCTTTATATTTATTTGTTATTTCTATTTCCTTTATGTACCTCTAATGTAATTTACCAGGGCTTTTCTCCTACATAAGAGAGCCCTATGGCTTCAATAATGATAACAAGTCTATTTCGCCTCCAACAGTCCGCAACATCGAAATTATGAATAAACACAATACGTCCAAAAATCTTCAATGGTAATAGAAAATGAGACTCATTAAGGTACACTAGAGAGAAAGGAGCACTCCCTTTAGGATAGAAGATGTGACCATGTTTATGAGTTGGGCAACTGTAAGGATGGCATCCCCCTAATGACACTTTGGGAACATTCATCTGAGTGAGGAGGGATTTAGCAATATCAAGAAGATGTCAAGTTTCCTTTTCGTTACCTCATTTTGCTAAGAGGTATGCACGGGCATGATGTATGATGAACAATCCCCTGGGAGGCAAAAAAGACATCAAGTCCTGTTTGATGAACTCAAGACTATTGTCGGTTTGAGTAATTTGTACACAGGCAGAGAAAGAGGTTTTGACATATTGAAAGAAATTCTTGATAATCTTATTAATCTCCGAACAATCCTTTATTAGATAAACCCAAGAGGATCTACTATAATCATCCACATAAATAATAAAATATCCATGACCATTCAAAGTTCGGACTGGATAGGGAGTCCCCAAACATCACAATAAACTAAATCAAAAAGAGTGGTATGACATGGATCAACATCAACTGTAAATGAAGCTCGATGATGTTTCCTGAACTCACATGCCTTACACCGAAAAGGCTTCAGAGTAGAGAGTTTCGAAAAGGTCATGGAGAGAGACTTGGCAGAAGGATGCCCAAAGCATAGATGCTATTACGAATGGATTGTCTAAGATTGACACATCATCGATGAAAGTGGAATCTGAGGGCGTGTCAAGAAAATAGAGGTCATTCTTCTTAGTTTACGCCCCACCAAAAATCTGCCTCGTCCTAATGCCCTAAAAATTGTAGCAGAATTAACAAAATATCACATGCCAATTGAGCTCACTACAAAGCTTATGAACATATTGGGAAGAAAATCACCGGCACAGTGAACTCCAGATAGTCGGAGTTTGGAGGAGAATTCCATAGTTCTGACGGTAGTAATAGGTGAGTGCCCCAATGGTGTCTCGAACCGACTTCACTGATGAAGAGGGTTTAAAGAAAGTTAGTAGACTACCTTCTCTTGTCAGATGACTAGTGCGTCCAGAATCAATGACTCAAGCAGGAGCAATAGTGGCAGAGTTGGCTACTGTACCTGAAGTGGTATCCAAATTAGTAGTGATATTCTTACTTGTAGAAGGAACGAGCATGAGGTTCTAGAGTTTCTGCATCAGACAAGAGTAATCAGCCACATTGGGTTGGACTGTTTGTATACTGGATTCTAGATCAGAAGATGCCTCCGCAGCAACAAAGGTATTCTCATAGGCACTATTAGCTAGAATAGCAAACTTTTGTCAACATTGTTGGGATGGATGATTCCAACGACGACAATGAATGCACTGCTGAGGAGCAGTGGTATCACATCCATGTCCACGAGCCAAGTCATGCCCACGATCAAAGACATGTCCACAATCACGACCAAAATAATAGCCTCAGCCTCCTCGGAAGCTCTGTTCTCCTCCTCTTATAGATGATGCTAAGTGAGCAGAGTCTATGAGATGTAAAGTAGAGGGTCATGCAACAGATGCCTATAGTTCCTAGAGACTACCAAATGTGGTCTTCGTTGACGGCAGAGTATCATACATCAGAAATTACTCCATTACATTATGATATCTAGGATGCAGTCCAACAAGAAAATGATAAATATGCAGTTCAAATGCTCGTGCACCTGTTTGGTACAACATACATGGTGAAATATTGCAAGCTCCATGCTAGTGAGATGCCTGTAGTACTCAACGAGGGTAGAGTCACTTTGAGATACATAATAGATCTGCATGTAGATGTCTGAGAGGCGAGACTTAGTCCTCTTTTGAGAGTAGGTCCATTCCAGATCGTGCTACATCTCCTTGGTCATGTCCTTGTAAAGCAGGTTCTTTACAATATGTGGTTTAGCATTGTTGGTCATCCAAGTGATGATCGAGTAGTTGTCTCTGAGTTAGGTATCATAGTCTCCGTCTATCTCGTCTAGAGGATCTTTCATCAGAATGTAGAGTCTCTGTTGAACAATAATGGACACCTTAAAAGAACGAGACCAGAGCACGGAGTTTTCTGTGCTCATAAGTTTGATAGAAGTACCTTGTACCATCATAGATGGCGGAGTGTATAGGTGCTTTGTCTCATTGGAAGTGACACCATGATGGTCACATAGAGAGATTAAGAAAGTCTTACAGTTGGAAAGTGCCAGTGAACTCACGCACGTGCATGCATGAGTGTTGAAAATGCATTGCAAAGCAAATCAAGAGGTTATTGAGGACCCTGATGACACCTACGAATGTGTAAGAGGTGTTGATGGTGCTAACAACACCAAAGAGGGGGTGCTGGCAGGTTGGAGTCACCCAAGGGGGTGCTCAAGAACTAGTGACACCCGAGAGGTGCGGGCGGCATCCGAAGGGGCGCTGGAGCCATTGGTTGCACCTGAAAGGGGGTGCTGGCGATGCTGGGGCGACGACGGAGAGCATAGGGCAGCCTGGAGTGTTGGCGACGACATCCTAGGTCACCAGAGAGGGCTGCTACTGTACTTGGGTCCTCGCGTGTTACCCTTAACCGAATGAGTAGAGCTCGTGCAAGAATAGGGGAGGATGGATGCTCGTGGTAGCGGCATATTTTTGGGTATAGGCCTCGGTCTAGGATCGTTGCTCTGATACCATGTGGAGAAGAGAATGAGTTGTTATATTATTTCATGTGCCAAGGGTTTCTTATATAAAGTGAAACCCTAGGGAGCAAAAAGAGAGAATTACATACAAATCCTCGAAGGGTTACATGGCTCAAATAAAATAGAAAATACGACAACTCCAATAACTCTAACATAGTCATATAGAAGAAAATAGTTTACTCATTTAATAATGAAATACGAAACCTTGTTTTATAAAAAAGGCTTTTGAGTAAAATACAAGACAGAGACATGTATCGATCCCTAAAAATCTGAATATACCAACTCAAACGCATGAAAACTTTTATTGCATGAAATACAAAAATTATTCTCTTTCGAGGTTGTAGACATTGGTAGTCAGTACTCAGTCGGTCGGGTCACTTGTTAAGGATTAATCGGCAATCGAGCGACTAATCAGATTTAGTTGACCTTTAGTCATTTTTTTATTATTTAATTATTTAAATATATAAAATATTTTTATACATAGTTTCTTATGTATTTATCTTGGTTTGTACATTTTCTTAATATTCATAATGAAATGAAAGAAGTAATTTAATTTAAATAAGACATTAAGCATATTAGAATAAGTGTAAGAATGGTGAAGCCTTCTTTCACTATAAGTAGAGTCGACTACATGGATTCTTGCTCAAATCCATGTTGAAAGATTCGACAAATCTTTACACTAGCTGTCGACTACCTAACGCAACCCCCACAAGAGGGGGATTTGATCCCTGGTCTTTTAGGTGATAGATATACTACACTACCACCAGACCATTTAAGTGGGTACCATATTGGAATAAGTATGCTTTTAAAAAAAGCAATAAATAAAAAAATACAGATTCTCCATGCATAAATCGCGTGATCGGTTATTGACCGATTGGTCAGTGGCCAGTTCGCCACCCTTCCAACTCGATTAGTCGACTTAGTCGACCAACTTCTAAATCTATGTTCTCTTTTTTAACAAGTTGAAAAGTATCACACTGAACATAGTCCTCATCGATACACATAAAGCATGAAATATTCTATTCAAAGCTAGAAAGTGAATGGTCTAAAAACAAGCTTGAATGTGAAGATGACTATGCCTATTATGCTATAATATTTACAAATTCAATTTTATATAAAAGATAAATGAAATCAAGTTCATATTGTCTTGATTTTGTATGTCCATAGGATCAAGATTAGAGTAGCATCACTCTTTAATGGCAACAACTGGTATAGACACTTAAAAAATCATATACTCCTAATCTTCCATTTGGTCGCTAAACACCATGCAAAATATGACAAACCTTTGTAAGAATAAGTTCACAATTTCATTTTCGTGTAATCTTATTAATAGAAATATTGTTTAGTTAAAGACGAGGACCATAAAGAGCATTTGGAAATGTGAGGAACATAAAGATCATTGGATAAAGTGAAGCTATCACGAATTCGGATGTTCTCTTTCCATGCAACACTTACATTAAATCCAGTGTTCGGAAATGCGGCCCATGCAGCTGCGTATGCGTATGCAATTACTCTTCCGAACCTCATATGTCATATGCAGCCATATGCAGTTAAAGCGCATATCCGGTTCGAGTAATTTGCATATGCGGCCGCATATACAGCCACATATTAAATAGGACTAATACCCGATCTCGTCCATCATCCCCGATTACGCATCTTAAGAACCAATTTTTTGAAGCATCATATATCAAGTTTTTTTTGAATTCTCATCAACAATTTTTTTAGAACATTAGATTCTGGTCATAAATATGAATCGTTTGGTATTAGGCTTTATCCATCGACTTAGAAATTTTGGTGATGATATATGTTACCAATGTCGATAATGTATTTGCATGCCTTATGCATAAAATGAATATACATCACCGATTTTTCAATAGAGCATTTCTTTCTTTTATAATTTATTGTATTCATATGATTCAATTTAATGGATTGTATAGCCAACATCCATCTTATCCAACATTCCTTTTTAATGGAATGAATCATGTAATTTAATATTTTATCAACTATTTTTTATTATATTTTTATTATATTTTTATTATTTTAAATTAAAATAAACAAATAGCATAATCTGCATATACTTCCGCCTATCCGCTTACGCACTTCAGACCGTTTGACCGAATGAATACCTTATACTGACTTTCTGAACCTTGATTAAATCCATCCGCTAATGCCATATAAGCTTTGATTAGACTCGAAATTGTTCTTATCAAAACATTGAGTGGTCATTGTTATATTTTTAGTGCATCCTAAGCATAAGGCTAGATATAGGTTTTACTCACATCAACTTTCACATAATAAGCACTATGGGATTAAACACATGACTCCATATTAACATGTGGATTTTTCCATAAGGTCCAAGTATCAAATTAGCTTAGTGGAGGGGGCCCTCTCCAATAAAGCATGGACTGCAAATGCTAGGGTAGGGTCCGTTGTGTCTAAAGTCAGTCTTGAGACAAGTATTTTCTTGATTTGGTTGATAATTATAGTTGTGGGGGTTTGTTTACATGTTGAAGTCATTGATGTAATATTTGCATTGAGTCGACGTCTAGTCTCATGCATTTAAGATCGTTAAACTATGAAGTCTTTTCGATGATAAAAAAGATTCAAACAATTAAACCATATGATTATGGTGATTTACGTTTAACGGCAAGGAAAAGACAAAGGATGGGATGCCATAACATGTACATGCAGGCTTGTAGCTAGGGTCGTCTTTATTGTGGTGTTTACAACATTTAGAGGGGTAAAGGTTATCCGTTAAGAAATTCAATCGATCTAGATACAACATGTAACATTTATAGAATGGTACCATACGTAGGAACCAATTATGAAAGGTACATATATTTCATGATTGTTGAGGAGAAAATGAACGTCACATTCATCTAACCCTAGAGCTCTCTTATATAGGAGGAAAGCTCTATGGGTAAACTACATAAACAGGACAACGAAAAATAAACAATATATGAAAGAGCGATAGAGTAACACAAATATCTTAACACTCCCCCTCAAGCTGGAGCATATATATCTATCATGCTCATCTTGGAACAATAGTGATGAAAATGACCTCTAGCCAGAGCTTTAGTAAACATGTCTGCAATTTGATCTCCTGATGCAACATAAGATGTTGAGATAAACCCCTTTTCGATCAAGTCCGAGTGTAGTAACAGTCTACCTCGATATGCTTCGTCCTTTCATGGAATGCTGGATTATTAGCTATAAATAAAGCTGTCTGATTATCGCATTTGAGATGTGTAGAGATAGTTCGTAGTTTTATTATCTCTTTATGTAGCTTGTCGTTATTTCTTTATTTTCTATAGACCTCTCTGTAATTTACCCCTACGGTCTCTCCCTATATAAGAGAGCCTAGGATTTTCTAAATAAACAATGAAGACTCTTTTCCCAACATGGTATCAGAGCCGCCCTAGGGCTCTACACCCGCTGCCCCTCCTCTCCCCACCCGCCACCCTCTCCGCGGCGCATCTCCCTCGCCGCCAGCGCCTCCCCGGCGTCTCCAGCACACAGCCTCCGCCCTCCCCCCTCGGCAGTCCAGCCAGCCGCTAGCGCCACCCCGCCGGTCTCCAAGCCGCCGCCTGTGGCTCCCGGTGGTCCCAGCCCGCCACCTCCACGTTCCAGCCCGCCGCCTGCGGGTTCTCAGCCCGCCTGCGGGTCCCCTGCAGGTCCCAGCCCGCCGCCTGCGGGTCCCAGCCCGCCACCTGTGGTCGTTGCTTGCCGCCGAAGGTTCCAACCAGTCCCTCCAAGGGATGTAAGCCTTCTCTAAGGCGTGCCCTAGTCCTCTACTTCATCCGAGATATGGGTTTGGGTGCGTAAAGTCTACCTGCGCACTCAAATCCGATGCAGTTGGTGTAGACAGTTACCATTGTGTCTCCATACCCTTGTTCTTCTCCAAGCAGCAGTATATCAGAATCAAAAGCCGATATGCCCTCCACCGGCGCATTCAAAGGTCCTGCGCCAATAGTGAAGATGGACGGGTCTAACTATGAGCTCTGGGCTATGTAGTTCATGAGTCTCATGAAGTCTAATGGTAAGAAACACATTCTTACCGAGGATGAGCTTGCAGAGAAGACAGGGATCTATGCCTCATGGGAGGCTGACGACGCCTACGCAAAGGTCTGGTTGTCCGGTACATTGACGATGGGAGATTGCGAATGATGTCCTCCATCAGCCCACCGCAAAGGCAATGTGGGACTCTCTTGCCGCTACATATTCACAGGTGCGAAATGAGACAAAGATGTTGCAGCTTCAGCATGACATTTTCACAATGAAGCCGAGCGGCAGACCTCTCCATTTCCTGTACACATCCCTAAGAGGGATGTTTGAGAAGTTATACAGTACCATTCCTCTCACTGCTACTCCTGAACAGCAGAAGACGTTTCGGAATGCCACCATGGTGGGTGTTCTTCTTGCGGCTCTTGATCCTGAGTACGATGCCGCCCGGTCCCAGATTCCTCCAGTGGAGGATGTTTATAGAAGGCTCAGTCGCATTCCAGTTTCCTCCAACTCTTCTACTCCACCCCCATCTGCGATGGCAGTCTCGCGTGGGAGAGGTGGAACGCCTTCTGGTCGTGGTCGTGGACGTGGCCGTGGACCCCAAGGAAGGGGCGGTCGCTTCAGTCAGACATGCTCCTATTGTCATCGCACAGGACACTCCGAGGACACATGCTATTCTAAGCATGGATTTCCAGCATCGGCACGTGTTGCAGAGCACTCTCAGTCTCCATTAGCCTCTACTGCAGATAATAGATTTGACGAACTTGTGGCCCGTCTCCGAGATATTATGCCACATGCGTCTGGTGATTCGTCTGGTGGTTCTTCAGATATTGCTGCCACGGCCTCTGCCAGTTCATCCGCCGCTACGAGTACCTCAGGTAGATCTACTACATTCACAACATCTCATGATATATCTGACTGGGTTATCGATTCCGGAGCCACACATCATCTCTGCCGTGATAGAGGTAGATTACAGGCCTACAGGGACATTCCTCCCGGCCGTTCAGTGCAGATAGCAGATGGTACTCATTCGCCCCTTGTTGGACAGGGGGAGGTCTTTCTATCTCCTACTATGCAACTACATAACGTCCTGCATGCTCCTGAGTTCTCAATGAATTTGTTATCTATTAGTCATATTACGAAGGATTTGAATTGTCGTGCTATATTTGACCCGTCGTCTCTCATTTTTCAGGACATACTCACAGGCAAGGTGATTGGCTGTGGCTCTGAGCAGAATGGTTTATATCGACTGGTTCGGGATTCCTATGCTGGCATCTCCTCTCACTCTGCTGGACCAGTCTCTCCGTACATTTGGCATCTCCGGTTTGGTCACCTTCCACTTCAGAAAATGCGCCATCTTCTGCCCCAGATCTCTCCTAGTTCGTCATTTCGATGTGAAGCGTGTCAGTTGGGAAAGCATCACAGGTCGAGCTTTCCAAGTCGTCCGAGTCGGAGCAGTAGCTCCCCTTTTAAGTTGTTACATATAGATATATGGGGTCCGAGTCGTGTTCCCGATCATCAGGGACACAGGTTTTATCTTGTGGTAGTGGATGATTTCTCGCGTGTGTCGTGGGTCTTTCTTTTGAAAAATAAATCTGAAGCAGAAAAGGTGATCAAGAATTTGCTTAATGAAGTGCACAATGTTTTTTCTTCCTCTGTCAAATATGTTCGGACGGATAATGCCCTTGAATTTTGTACACGCTTACTTTCACAATTCCTTTCATCAAAGGATATTATTCACCAAACCACTTGTGCTTATACCTCACAACAAAATGGTGTGGCGGAAAGAAAGCATCGCCATCTCTTGGATATTACTCGAACACTGTTGATTCAGAGTTGTGCTCCTATTTCATTCTGGGGCGATGCTGTTCTTACTGCTTGTTATCTGGTCAATCGAATGCCATCCTCAGTCCTTGGTGAGAAGATACCTATCTCCCTTATTTTTCCAGACAAGGAGTTATTTTCTTTGACTCCACGTGTCTTTGGTACTGTGTGTTTCGTGCATCGCCTATCTCCCGGACTTGACAAACTCTCTCCTAAAGCAGTCAAGTGCGTCTTTGTTGGCTATTCCAGGACTCAGCAGGGTTACCGGTGTTATGATCCTGCAACTAAGAGATACTTCGTGAGTGCTGATGTCACTTTCTTTGAGTCTGTCATGTATTTTTCTCCTGCAGGTGACAGAATGGTACCATCCACTACCACTGATGATATTTATGTTCCTCCACCACCTACAGTGAGTACACATGGGTCGTCCCCTGTACCCGTCTCCACGCCAGCACCACCTCCACCACCTCCACCTCCACCCATTCCACAACCTATCATATCACCGTTACCTAGATTCTATACACACCGGTCAGGTCCTGCTCAGACTACACAGCAGCCGATCATCACGCCTCAGGTATGTTCAGATGGCATTACTACTGACGGGACAGGTTTGGTACATGTGCAGGATCCTTCAGTACAGGCAAACACTAGCCCATCCAGTACAACAGATGATGATCTTGATGTTCCGATTGCTATTCGGAAGCAGATTAGGCAATGTGCCACTTATCCATTTGCTTCACAGGTTTCTTTTCACCGTCTCACTGGTGATTTTCAGAGATTTGCCACAGCCTTGTCTTTCGTGGATATACACGGACATACCAGGAAGCTTTGCAGAATGAATGTTGGAGATTAGCAATGGAAGAAGAAATGAGGGCCTTACAATCTCTTGGCACATGGTCTTTGGTCCCTGCACCTTCTGATGCATCCGTTGTGAGCTGCAAATGGGTCTTCACAGTCAAATACCATGCAGATGGCACTTTGGATAGGTACAAAGCATGCTTGGTCGCCCGTGGGTCTACACAAACCTACGGTGTGGATTACATGGATACATTCTCTCCAGTGGCGAGACACTCCACCCTTCGTATTCTCCTATCTGTTGCCGTGGTATGCGATTGGACTATATCTCAACTAGATGTCAAGAATGCCTTTCTGTACGGAGACTTGCAGGAGGAAGTCTACATGCAGCAACCACCTGGGTTTACTGCTGAGTGGGAGAAGCAGATGGTCTGTAGACTTCACAAGGCGATATATGGCCTCAAACAGAGTCCGAGAGCATGGTTCTAGAAGTTGTCCAACCTGATTGAGCAACAGGAATTCAAGAGGTCAAATGCCGATCACTCATTGTTTGTCCAGAAGTCATCGGCAGGTACGGTTGTCATTATGGTCTATGTGGATGATATTCTTGTTACAGGAGACGATATTCAGGGCATAGAGAGGGTGAAGGCATTCCTAGGCCGTCAGTTTGTCACAAAGGATCTTGGAACCCTAAGATATTTTCTGGGGTTGGAATTTGCAAGGAATGCACAAGGCTTGGTAATGACGCAACGGAAGTATATTACAGACTTCCTGATTGAGACTGGCATGGATGGGTGCAAACCATCAAGTATTCCCATGGACCCTAGCATGAAGCTGTATGATGGTGATACGGATGAAGTAGATAAGAGGAGATATAGAGAAATGGTGGGAAAGCTCCTCTACATTACCATTACTCGTCCAGACATTGCATTTGCAGTTAGCAGGGTGAGTCAGTTTATGGAGCAGCCAAGACAGGTTCACATGGATGCTATACACATGATACTGAAGTATCTGAAGTCTTCTCCAGGGTCAGGGTTGCTATTCAGAAAGGGCACGGCCTTATCTGTCTCAGCGTGTGCAGATGCAGATTATGCAGGATGTCCTAAGGACCGAAAATCAACCTCAGGGTTTGCAGTGTTTGTTGGAGGTTCTTTGGTTTCTTGGAAAAGCAAGAAACAAACTGTTGCGGCAAGATCCAGTGCCGAATCCGAATATAGGGCCATGGCTCAAGCCATCACGGAAATGATGTGGGTTCGTTCAGTACTATAAGATCTACATGTAGCTGTACCCCTACCTATGAAGCTTCAGTGTGACAATCAGGCAGCATTGTTCATTGCCAACAATCCAGCTTTTCATGAAAGGACCAAGCATATTGAAGTTGACTGCCATTATACTAGGGACTTGATCCAGAGAGGATTGATATCTACTGCACATGTGAGCTCAGGAGATCATACTGCAGATGTATTCACCAAACCACTGCTCAGAGGACCGTTTCAGAGATGTTCATCCAAGCTGAGCATGATAGATTTCTATGCTCCACCTTGAGGGGGAGTGTAGAGATAGTTCGTAGTTTTATTATCTCTTTATGTAGCTTGTCGTTATTTCTTTATTTTCTATAGACCTCTCTGTAATTTACCCTTACGGTCTCTCCCTATATAAGAGAGCCTAGGGTTTTCTGAATAAACAATGAAGACTCTTTTCCCAACAAGATGCATAGGAAGAAGTACTTCAATCATTAGATCAGTCAGGACAAACTTGACCCACATCATCTCAGTACTATCTTGGGCCATTGCCCTATATTCTGATTCTGCACTGGATCGAGCAACAACAGTTTGTTTCTTACTCTTCCATGAGACTAGTGAGCTGCCAACAAACACAATGAAACCTGAAGTAGACTTCCTGTCATTAGGACATCCAACATAATCTGCATCTACACACCCTGTAACGGAGAGAGAAGTGTCTCTTCTAAACAGAGGACTTGCGCCTGGAGATGACTTCAAATATCTCAAAATCATGAATATTAACTGACTTACTCTACTAACAACAAAAGATATATCTGGCCTGGTAATAGTAACATACAATAATTTTCCTACCAGTTCTCTATAGCGTCTCTTGTCCACCTCCTTAGATCCGTCATCGTGAAGTTTCACATTGGCATCTGCTTGGATTCCCTGTGCATCACTGCCAGTGATAACAATGTCATCAATATAAACCAAGATGACCACAACACCGTTCTGGTCTCTCTTTAAAAGAGAGTATGATCTGCATTAGATCTGACGAACCCCTTCTGTTCTATCAACTCTGAGAGCTTCTAAAACCAAGCCCTTGGACTCTGCTTAAGGCCATATATAGCCTTATGAAGACGGCACACCTACTGGACTCCCCCTCAGCAGCAAACCCAGGCGCCTGCTGATGCAGCGTGACCCCAAATTATAGGGCCACATTTATTAAATTAATTAGTAGTCAATTATATTTACGTTTTTAAGTTGTCGTAAATTCCCAATTAAATAATTGAGATCGCCTGTGATCTCAACGTTATTTCGTAGATTTTAATTGCAATTTTGGTCAATTAATTAATTAGAGTCTAATTAGAGTAATTAGAGGTCAATTAGAATTTGTTAGAGTCCAATTAGGCAAGTCGGTTGTCAATTTAATTTAGTTTACTATTTTTGTAAACCCCTCTCTCCTATATAAAGAGAGGGTAGCCCATTGTTTTTATTCAGTCAATTATGAATTAGAAATTGAGATTGTTATCTCTATCCCCTCTCCCTCTCTCTCTCTCCCTCCACGCGATCTCCGCGGTTCTCCTCCTTCAACCTCTCGCATTCCCGGCGAGTTCTCTTCTCCAAACCCCTCGTTCCGACGAGTTTTTCTTTCTCTCAACCCCTCCAATTTCTCTTCTCAACCCATCTCGTTCTTCTACCAAAAACTCCACCATACCAAAAAAATATATTATTTTGTCGACGCCGATTTCAATCCACATCAATTGGTATCAGAGCATGGATATTGAGTCGTTCCTACGATTCAACGATCCCGTGGCATATTGGCGTCTCAAGCTTGATCTCAACCGCATATCCCATGGGCCGCATGCGCGTTCGCGTCAACGGAAGTACAAAAAGCGTCTTGCGGCATCCTTGAAGGTTCAAGCATGGTTGGACGCTCTAATCGACGACGATTCAACCGCCAACGATCAAAATCAGATCTGTGCAGCCGCTATTCCACCCGATTTCGAAGCAAAAAACGAAGAAAACTCCGTTGTGGAGGAAGTTTCGGTTGCTGTCCAGATTTTTGAAGACGAGAATCTCGCCATCAAAGACGATTCGCCTACTGTTCAGAACGTTTCGGAAGAGATCGAAGTCAACCTGCTCGCTGTACAGGTGATTCCCGACTCGAAAACCCCTCAAAATTCCATCTACAACACACGCACACCCTCCCTGGATCCCTCCAATCCCCTCGCACCTCCAGGTCCCCTTCCACTGCCGCAGCGACCCCCAGTTTCCCTCTCCGTGACCCCTGTCACGGCTGCCCCCCCCAACCCCGTCATCACCACCCCTCGAGGCCCTCCCCCGCGCTTCTTCGGTTTCGCCCCTCCCCCTCACGCTATTCCCCGCCCGCACCTCCATCGCCACCTCCGGTTCCTTTCCCCGCCCACACATCCTTCGCCGCCAGCGCCCTGTCGCCCGCGCCTGAGTTCTCCCTCAGCGCCCCGCACCCTGCCCTCTCCCTCCCGCTTGCCTTCACCACCCAGCCCTTCCCCACTGCCGCCCCACACCCCTGCCCCCAGATCCCCTCCCGCACGGCCACCTACACCGCCGCCAACACCCCCCCATCCTCCCTCCCTTTCCCCAGCACCCTGTCAGCACCAGCCGATCCCCCCAGTCACAAGGGTGCGCCGCCAACCATCGGGGAGCCGCTTTCTCCACTCGCGCGGGATGCGCACAACGCCCAGGCATGCCCTAACTAAAGAACCGAGGGTTACGGGATGCCACCTCCGTGGATGGTGGGATTGGAAGGCTAATTGGAAAAATTACAAAAATCAATTCCTCAAGTTCTCTATTTACAGAAAGATCCAGAGCCTTATGAAAAGAGAGAACAATAAAGAGGTGCGAAAATTATGGAGATGCCCCCCAATTGAAAAAAACTACAAACGTAACGCGGAAAGTGATCGCATTGGGGGGAAATTGAAGCCCCAATTCAAGGATGATTTCTCCAACGATCCACCTACATCACGCAATTCGTCGGGAGCCGAATTTTTAAAGCGGTGGAGAGTTGATGCAGCGTGACCCCAAATTATAGGGCCACATTTAATAAATTAATTAGTAGTCAATTATATTTACGTTTTTAAGTTGTCGTAAATGCCCAATTAAATAATTGAGATCGCCTGCGATCTCAACGTTATTTCGTAGATTTTAATTGCAATTTTGGTCAATTAATTAATTAGAGTCTAATTAGAGTAATTAGAGGTCAATTAGAATTTGTTAGAGTCCAATTAGGCAAGTCGGTTGCCAATTTAATTTAGTTTACTATTTTTGTAAACCCCTCTCTCCTATATAAAGAGAGGGTAGCCCATTGTTTTTATTCAGTCAATTATGAATTAGAAATTGAGATTGTTATCTCTATCCCCTCTCCCTCTCTCTCTCTCCCTCCACGCGATCTCCGCGGTTCTCCTCCTTCAACCTCTCGCATTCCCGGCGAGTTCTCTTCTCCAAACCCCTCGTTCCGACGAGTTTTTCTTCCTCTCAACCCCTCCAATTTCTCTTCTCAACCCATCTCGTTCTTCTACCAAAAAAATCCACCATACCAAAAAAATATATTATTTTGTCGACGCCGATTTCAATCCGCATCACCTGCTGCATATAGACCTCTTCCTGCAAATCACCATAAAGAAAGCATTCTTGACATCCAACTGGAAAAGTGGCCAATCACGGACTACAGCCACAGTAACGAGAATTCGTAGGGTAGAATGACACACCACAGGAGAAAACGTGTCCTGATAGTCCACCCCATATGTCTGTGTGAACCCACGAGCAACCAACCTGGCCTTGTATCGGTCCACTGTACCATCACTGTGATGCTTCACAGTAAAAACCCATTTGCTACCAACAACAGACGCACCTGGTGGAGGGTCGACGACACTCCAAGTACCCAGCGATTGTAACGTTGCCATCTCTTCCTCCATGGCTAAACGCCACTGACTGCTCTGCAAAGCCTCCTGATACGACCGTGGTATCTGTACAACTGACAACCCCACAACAAAATTCCGAAACTCCGTGGACATACGCTCCAAGGAAACATGAGAACCAAAGTCCACCCCATACTTGGGGTTCATCGTACGTGCACGTTTCTTCCTCCGAAGTGCAATAGGGATATCCAGATCATCGACAGAAGTAGTAGACATATTATCTGTACCCTGTACCTCATTTTGTACATGCAAATCACCCATGCCATTAGAAGAACTCAAATGCTCGGTACATACCTCGAGCATGCTGGATGATGGAGGAGGCGCAGGAGCATGGGGTCTTCGCCGGTAGATCTGAGGAAAGAAAGTAGGAGATGGTGGTGGTGGTGGTGGAGGAGGAGTAGAACATGGTAACGACGGAGGAGGAGGCATATAGATATCTTCTCTATCGTCTAAAGGAGCAAGCCTGTCACGTGTGGGAGAAAAATACATAATAGACTCAAAGAAGGTGACATCAGCACTGACATATTATCTTCATCGAACAGGGTCAAAACAATGATATCCCTTTTGGGTTTTGGAATACCCAACAAACACACATTTGACAGATCTGGGAGACAGCTTGTCATGACCAGGAGAGAGCTGATGAACAAATGCAACCGAACCAAAGACACGAGGCGTAAGCGAGAAAAGATCCTTCTCGGGAAACGCAATCGAGAACGGGATCTTCTCCCCTAATACCGAAGAAGGCATATGATTTACCAGATAACAAGCAATCAGAACCGCATCTTCCC
Organism: Ottelia alismoides; assembly: GCA_037367405.1. Taxonomy (NCBI): domain Eukaryota; kingdom Viridiplantae; phylum Streptophyta; class Magnoliopsida; order Alismatales; family Hydrocharitaceae; genus Ottelia; species Ottelia alismoides. The sequence goes on along the minus strand of JAZKJV010010266.1, from coordinate 914,591 downwards.
AATAGGAATGAGGAGCATGACTCTGAATCAAGAGGGTTCTGGTAACATCTAAAAGATGACGGTGTTTCCTTTCAGCCACCCCATTCGGTTGGTAGGTATATGCACACGATGTCTGATGCATAATGCCATGAGACTTAAGAAATTGAGAGAGTTGATTACTGCAGAATTCTAGAGCATTGTCAGAATGTATGTATTTGACTCTAGCAGAAAAGATGTTCTTTACTTCATTAATAAAAGACTGGATAACAGGACCAGCATCAGACTTATTCTTAAGAAGAAAAATCCAAGACAACCTAGAAAACTCATCAACAGCAACAAAATAAAAACTGTCTCTGATGATCTGGGACACGACTAGGACCCCAAATATCGAAATGAAATAACTCAAATAGACTATGACTACTTGGACCCTGACAACTCCGGAAAGAGGACCGGTGATGCTTCCCAAGCTGGCAGGCCTCGCATTGAAAAGTGGAGCGAGGAGAAATATGTGGAAGAACATGCACGAGCTTTTGCAGAGGAAGGTGGCCAAAATACCGATGCCACATGTACGGAGAAACAAACCCAGTGCCTAGGGAAGATGAGGCACCAGCATACGGAGACTGCATAATTCTGTAAAGGCCTTCTTGCTCATGGCCACTTCCAATCACTCTGCCCGTAAGTATATCCTGAAACACAAGAGCAGATGGATCAAATATAGCACGACAATGTAAATCTCTGGTGATTTGACTAATTGATAATAAATTCATAGAAAATTCAAGGGCATAGGGAATATTAGGCAGCCTCAAGGTAGGAGTCAACTGCACCTCCTCCTGACCAGTAATGGGGGAATGTATACCATATGCTATCACAACTGATCATCCGGGTTGGGCAGGACGAAAGTCACTAAACTGACCTTTGTCACCACAGAGATGATATGATGCACCTGAATCCATGATTCACTCTGACAAGTTCTCCCTGTAACAAGTAGTAAAGGCATACTTTGTACCTGATGTAGATGCTGATGCTGAGGCAGACACATCTGAAGATCCTGAAGGAGATCCAGTCGAACTGGTAGTGGGCATGATATCCCTGAGTCGAGCAACAAGCTCATCAAATCTCTGATCAGGAGCAGGTGAAGGGCTCCCAACTGGTTGTGTCTGCTTTGCAGCCCGGGCTGAAGCAGGAAACCCATGCTTGGAATAGCATGTATCCTCAGAGTGGTCGGATCTATGGCAGTAGGTGCACGGCGGACGGGGTCGACCACCCCCTCCTCTACCACGGTTTGTGCTCCCTATTCCACGATATGGAAAATGGCTTCCCCTGTCACGAGAGGTAGCCATAGCTCAAGATGTCTGGGACTGCAGAGTACCTCCTGAGGATATAGATAGTCTACTCAATCTACGATATGCCTTCTCCATTGGAGGTATGGTAGCGTCAGTAAGGATCTGGGCACGAGCAACATCATATTCAGAATCAAGAGCTGCTAGAAAGACTCCAGTCATCACATAATCTCTATATGCCTTGAGCTGCTCTGGCGTAGCAGTCAAGGGAATGTAAACATGCAGCTTTCCAAACATACCCCTCAAGGAAGTATAGAGGGTATGAAGGGGACGACCATTCTGCTTGGATGTGAAGATGTCGTGCTGGAGCTGGAGTATTGCGATTTCCCGCTCCCACGGATCTGGAATACCCGTTTACATATCACGCGTAGTATCATGTTCGCTAAGGATCACATTACAATACTGAAAATTAGGGGAAATTTTTTCAAATGACATTCACAAATTAACTAGTAAGCCACAGAACTACAGTATGTCACAATTATATTGCATAAATTTCCATATCAGTTTATATGTAGTATTGCATTATATACATGTATCCCAATTTTATCAGAAGAGAAATAAAAGCATATAATATCTTGAACAAACTGTAGCATGCATACCTGATAATTGTAACTGCAGAAGCTGATGTTCAACTCTCCCAATACAACGGTGCAGGTATTTTGCCTGCAATCCATGGAATAGAGAGAAAAGAACATCAACAAATGTTGAGTACATCTAATTAATTAAAATTAACAGGAATTCAGTGGTTCCAAAAGAAAGCAAGTAATTTGGCCTTGACAAATAAAATTTAGAGCTACTTGCAATAAAACAGGTTTTCTAGTTGTTTGGTATGTAAAACCCCATTCTACTCATCCTACATTAATTACCCATACTAATCATTTTTATACAAATATTATATATTCCATATTTAAGTCATTGACTTTTTATTAATTATAATATATATTTGATGGGTCTTGAGAATGTGAATGATGAGTCTCTGATATGATCATTATCTTTATTAAATGCTTATAATGATGTTTATGCATCTCGTAGATCAATCATAGTAAGAGTATATGATGCGTCTGGGGTTCTGGTTCTTTCTTGTTGAATTTCTCAAGCTTAGTGGATAGTCTGCGGTCTTGGTCTGAGTAAGACCTCACACTATGACTCTAAGGAAGTAAGGAAACCTTAGGATTGGGGTACCTCCGTAGGCATGCGGTGGAGTAAAATGCATCCTAGCTAAGTTCCCAACACGTCCACTAGCTATAACTAACAACTATGGTAGTAGCTCGTAGTCTGATAAGGATGATTTTCATGATATGGTCTTCTCTTTGCCAGGAATTATTGGCAGAAAAGTAACTAGTTCAATGGAAACTGTTGACGCATATAATACCTGTACCTCTTCGTTATGTTATTTTTCAGTTGTCTTCTTTATGTAATTTACTCATAGGCTACTCTCCTATATAAGAGAGCCTAGGGCTTATGGAATAATCAATCTCATTCATTTTTTCCCAACATGGTATCAGAGCGACGGTCCTAGACCGGAGTTCTCGAAACCCTAAACCTAACCCACCCCACCCGCCGGCCTCTCCCTCTCCTTCTCTCTCTCTCGATCGGCGCCACCTCCACGCCGCCTCTCCTCCTTCGCGCGGCGCTGCTCGCGCGCCTTCTCCAGTGCGCCACGCGATCCCGTTGCGCATCTTCCTGAGCGCGTAGCACGCCTGCGTGCACTCTCTCCAGCGCACGACTGTGCACGTTGCGCACGACTGTGCATCTTCTTACGCCTGCGCCATCTTCTCCTGCGCACGATTGCGCGCCTGCGCGTGAAGGACACCTGCGCGCATCATACAGCGCCTTGCAGCACATAGCGCCTGCGCGCATCATACAGGGCTGGTGCGGGTGTACGCCGTGCAACACATAGCGCCTGCGCGCATAGCGATCCTGTACACGGTCAACTGCGCGTAACCGTGCGCTCCTACGCGTAACCGTGCGCTCCTGCGTGCATCTGTGGGCCAGCCTACTGCACGCGTGCATCCCCGCGTGCATCTTCATCATTCTTGCGCGTGTGCAGACCGTAGCACGCGCATATTCATGGGGATAGTTGCTTGAGGTCTACACATGCAACTAATCCCATCTATGGTATTGTAGACAAAACAAATTGTTTGTCAATCGTTCCAGTTTTCATTTTTCAATATGTCGGAGAGCAAGGCAGATATCCCATCTATTGGCGCATTCCGTGGTCCAGCGCCTATTGTCAATATGGACGGTACCAACTATGAACTGTGGGCAATGCAGTTCATGAGCATGATGAAGTCTACGGGTAAGAAGCACATTCTTACCGAACCAGAGCCTGCTGAGAAGACTGGAACCTATGCCTCCTGGGAGGCTGATGACGCATATGCCAAAGTTTGGCTATCTGGCACGTTGGCAATTGAGATTGCCAATGATATCCTCCATCAACCCACAGCGAAGGATATGTGGGACATTCTGGCGGCCACATATTCCCAGGCGAAGAACGAGACAAAGATTCTGCAACTTCAGTATGATATCTTCACCATCAAGCAGAATGGTCGCCCCCTACATTCTCTCTATACATCACTGAGAGGGATGTTTGAGAATCTATATAGCTTCATGCCCTTGACAGCCACGCCAGAGCAGCAGAAGACATACAGGAACGCTACTATGGTGGGCGTGTTCCTAGCTGCACTTGATCCTGAATACGAGGCAGCACGATCGCAGATTTTGGCCGATTCTACAATTCCGCCAATGGAGGAAGCCTTCCATAAACTGAGTCGGATCACAGTTCCATCAACTGCTGCAAGTCAGAATTCTTCAGCCATGGCAGCAACCAGAGGTCGCGGCTTTCATCACCAGGGCCGTGGACGTGGACCCCGTGGGAGGGGTGGCCGCACTAGGCCAACATGCACCTACTGCCACCGTGTAGGACACAACGAAGATACATGCTATTCAAAGCACGGATTTCCTGTATCCGCACGAGCTGTTGAGCAGATAGAGCCCCCATCTGCTGCTACCTTGAATCAACGGTTCGATGATTTAGTTGCCCGTCTGAGGGGCATTATCCCACCATCTGGTCCAGCATCGACTACAGAGAGTCATTCTGATGCCGCTGCCTCTACCTCTGCATCTACCAGTGCTTCAGGTAGTATACTTGCACCCCATAGTAGTAGATCTGATACACTGCCATGGATCATGAACTCGGGCGCGACACATCACCTATGTGGCGACCAGAGCCTACTTACAGGATACACTCAGATCCCTCCAGGACGGACAGTAGTGATTACCAATGGCACACATTCCCCCATCACTGGTCAGGGGGAGATTAGACTGACATCTTCTATGCAGCTCAAGAATGTGCTACATGCACCTGATTTTTCAATGAATTTGTTGTCAATTAGTCAGATTACGAAGGACCTCCATTGTCGGGCAATTTTTGATCCATCTTCTTTGATTTTTCAGGACATCCGTACGGGCAACGTGATTGGTCGTCGCTATGAGCAAGGAGGCCTTTACTGTCTGAATCAGACCCCATTTGCCGGAACCACATCCTCTCCTGCTGGACAAGTATCTCCTCTACCGTGGCATTTGCGTTTTGGTCATTTACCGCTTCAGAAGTTGCGTCGAGTTCTACCCTATGGTCTCTCACACACACCTATCCAGTGTGAGGCATGTCAGTTGGGAAAGCATCACAAGTCGTCCTTTCCCAGTAGTCCAGGTCGGAGTAGTAACTCCAAGTTTGAGTTGTTTCATGTCGATGTCTGGGGTCCGAGTCGTGTTCCCGATCATCAGGGACACAGGTTCTATATTGTATTTGTGGATGATTTCTCTAGAGCGTCATGGGTGTTTCTGATGAAAAATAAATCTGAAGGAGGAAATACTATTATCCACTTTCTTAATGAAATTCAAAATGTTTTCTCCACATCTGTCAAGCTTGTGAGAAGTGATAATGCTTTAGAGTTGTGCACCAACATTCTGGCCAATTACTACTCCTCAAAAGAGATTATTCACCAAACATCTTGTGCTCATACATCTCAACAGAATGGGATTGCTGAAAGAAAACACCGTCACATTCTTGATGTCACAAGATCACTCCTTATTCAGAGTCATGTTCCCTACTCCTACTGGGGTGATGCAGTTCTTACTGCATGTTACCTAATCAACCGTATGCCTTCGTCTGTCTTGAATGAACAGATTCCTTTTTCACTCATTTATCCTGACAAGGATTTGTTCACTCTTACTCCTCGTGTGTTTGGGTCAGTCGCATTCGTCCATCAGTTGTCGCCTGGTACTGACAAGCTCTCTCCTAGGGCTGTCAAGTGCGTCTTCGTTGGGTACTCCAGAACTCAAAAGGGGTACAAGTGTTTTGATCCTGTGCGTCGGCGGTATATGATCAGTGCAGATGTTACATTTTTTGAATCTGTTATGTATTTTTCAGCATCAGGAGAAGCAGCTACCATCTATACCTCCTGATGCCATCTACATGACACCACCACCACATATACCGACACCAACGCCACCAACACCACCGCCACCACCACCACCGCCACCACCACCACCACCGCCACCGCTCGTCTCACCACTACCATTCCATTACACCCGTAGGCCTCCTCCAGCTCATGGTCCTGACCCGTCAACTAGCTCGCCTATGGTATGTAATGAAAACATTAATATTGATGGATCTGACGACATTTCTCAGCAGGATGTACTGCAGGAGCCTGATACAGATGATTTGGATGTTCCAATTGCTCTAAGGAAGCCAAAGAGAAGCTGTGCCAAATATCCATTATCAGCAGCAGTGTCTTTTGAGAGGCTATCTGGAGACTTCAGGACGTTTGCGTTGGCACTTTCAGCTACAGACATTCCACGGAATCATCATGATGCTTTGCAGGATGCTAGATGGCGGCTAGCAATGGAAAAAGAAATGGCGGCACTTCAATCCAGAGGAACCTGGAGCTTGGTTCCTATACCTCCAGATATCAGCCCGGTGAGTTGCAAATGGGTGTTTACAGTGAAGCACAATGCCGATGGCTCCATTGATAGGTAAAAGGCACGCCTTATTGCACGTGGCTTCACACAGACATACAGGGTAGATTACCTTGACACATTCTCGCCTGTGGCACGTCATTCCACTCTGCGGATCCTGTTATCAGTTGCAGTTGCTAGAGACTGGCCGCTTTATCAGCTGGACGTGAAGAATGCATTCCTGTATGGCGACTTGCAGGAGGAAGTCTATATGCAACAACCACCTGGTTTTGTTGTTGAGGGGGAGTGTTCCAAGGTATGCAGGTTACATAAGGCCATCTATGGCCTTAAGCAGAGCCCCAGAGCGTGGTTTCAGAAGCTTTCAGATCTTTTTGAGAAACAAGGATATAAACGCTCCAATGCTGATCATTCCTTGTTTGTACAGAAGACGGATAGAGGTATCATTGTAATCATGGTTTATGTTGATGATATCTTGATTACAGGAGATGATGAGCATGGCATTAAGCAGGCAAAGGAAAGGCTGGGGACTGAGTTTGTCACCAAGGACTTGGGAGTCCTGAGATATTTTCTGGGGCTGGAGTTTGTTGGAAATCCATATGGATTAGTAATTTCGCAGAGGAAATATGTTACAGATATATTGAGTGAGACGGGTATGCTAGTGTGTCGACCTGCTACGACACCAATGGATCCCAGCATGAAGCTCTATGATGATGACACAGAAGAGGTGGACAAGGGAAGGTACAGAGAACTGGTAGGCAAACTACTGTATGTCACGATCACTAGACCTGATATATCATTTGCAGTGAGTCGTGTGAGCCAGTTCATGGAGCAACCACGTCAGGCCCATATGGATGCAATACACATGATTCTGAGATATTTAAAATCATCTCCAGGTGCAGGCTTGCTATTCAAGAAAGGAAAGGAGATCTCTATCACGACATGTGTTGATGCAGACTATGCAGGATGCCCCAAGGACAGGAAGTCCACATCAGGATTTGCAGTCTATGTTGGAGATGCCCTAGTCTCGTGGAGAAGCAAGAAACAGACAGTGGTAGCTAGATCCAGTGCTGAATCCGAATACAGGGCTATGGCCCAGGCTAGCACAGAAATGATGTGGGTGAAATCTTTACTTACAGATCTATGTCTTGATATACCTCTTCCTATGATGTTGGAATGTGACAATCAGGCCGCCTTGTTCATTGCAAACAACCCAGCCTTTCATGAGAGGACCAAGCACATTGAGGTTGACTGTCACTACATACGTGACATGGTTCAGAAGGGGTTCATTGCTACATCTCACGCCACATCAGAGAATCAGACTGCTGATATTTTCACCAAGGCATTACTTCGAGGCCCATTCCAGAAGTGTGCGTCCAAGCTGAGCATGATTGATATCTATGCTCCATCTTGAGGGGGAGTGTTGACGCATATAATACCTGTACCTCTTCGTTATGTTATTTTTCAGTTGTCTTCTTTATGTAATTTACCCATAGGCTACTCTCCTATATAAGAGAGCCTAGGGCTTATGGAATAATCAATCTCATTCATTTTTTCCCAATGGAAACCAACTCAACTGTAACCAAGCTTCCATGTAACCAATTCAACTGTAATTCAACTTTAGCCAACTCAATTGTGACTCAATCCAATCTCAAATGCAACTTTTTCAGATTCAACTGTAACTGATTCATGTGTAGCCATAGAGGATTCAGATGTATACATGGATGATTCGGATGTAGCATCGCCAAGTCTGCTGGCAAAAAATAAACAAAATTCAAGCGGTGAGGTAGCCTACAAAAGGCTCTTCCGTCTCGCCCTCTAATTGGAAGGGCGGTCCAATAGAGGGATAGGTCTACTCCAAAACTGCGCCACTGAGACAGGTGAGAGAGACTCTCCGGAAAAGTCACTCTAAAAGAAAAACCGGCCCGACCGGTACGGGCTAACGAGCTCGAAAAATAACCAAGGGTCCTCCAGCCTAGGTACCCTAAAGAACAAGGGTCAGCGGAACTGGTCTTTAAAAGAAAACCCGTAGATCCCAGAGAGGCGTAAAAACTGCGAGCGCTCGCGAAAAACCGAGAAGGGACTGGGATCCTAGACCCGCGCATTAAGCGGCCGCTGCCCTAACTGGGCTTCCTATCTCCCGCCCAGCTGAGGGTCACCGCACCCTCGCACAGTCAGGTGTAAAGGTCACCGTGACTGGCACTCTTAATTATTAATCATCAATGACTTGATTCCTCATCCTTTCTTAATCCTTTCTGTGGTTGATTGTACAGATCTAGGTCTTTTTGATCAATGATCTTATTAATATAACTGATTTATCATTGATTTCACTTATCCATCTACCTCATCCTTTCTCAATCTCTTCAATGGTTGACTCTACAAATATGGGTATTTTGTCACTACCTATCTTTGGCGATATGTATAAATAGTAGAGTATATCTAAAAGATTAATTTATGAAGATGATCGGTCTTTGTGGTCACATGTTATTATTTGTAAAATCATAAGATTATCATCCATGCTTTGGATATGGATCTAGCTAGTCTTTACCATTTTGTTTTATATGGTACCTATACAAGAGTCGTGTCTCAATTGTACTAGTTCTAGTTGAGACATCGAAGGATGGGTGTTTTCTGATCATTTGCCATAACATCCTATATATAAGAGATTATATGAATAGTATATTATACTTTGTTGAATCTTAGCTGAGCAACTTTTGATAATGGTTCCATGGCTCTCTTGAAAACTTAAATCAATAAGACTCCTAAAGTGCAAGTGCAAAAATTTTCTTCCTGATACATTTAATAATATTCTATTGATTCTCTAATAGGTGATGATTTTGGATTTCCATTGTTTTGAAACTGGAAAACACTTTGCAGTAACGGAATTAGCTATTTTATTAACGATGATGTAGATGGAGAGCCTAAGGATATCAAAATATTGCCTATGAAATATTTCAACTATTTCATAATGAAGTGCCCACACCATATGATGCAAAGATAATAGATTTGTCATCAAAAATTTTAATGCTTCCACTTCTATTTCAATCGTATGGCTACTCGTTTCCTTTTTCCTATCAGATGTTTTGGAAGTTGTATTCAATAAATGATTTACTAGGATTCGAAGTGGGATTTATATTGGGTGAATTGGATTTAGATATGAAATTTGGTCTTAATCTATGCCAAAAACACCCCAAATCTTTCTTTTCCAAAAATGAGATCAATATAAGTCTAGTGAATTTCCACTATTTACTCTTCTCCTAGTAACAGTTAGGTAATAAATGGAAATCTAATTTAGTTTAGTAAAGTAATGACAAGTTAATTATGATTAGTACGAATCATATCTCTGTATCCACTCATTGGCGCACACTTCATATAATATAATGAAGGAACTTTAATTAATACATTGCATAGTTATTCCTAGATTTTTTGACATGATCTGCATATGACATATGATTGTATAATGGTACTTAAATCATAATATTGATCCCCTTAATTAGCATGGGTGCGTATAATGTCAGTCTCTATGCTAATTATAACATAAAGTCTCTGTATAATGACATTTTCACTTTCAGATAATCCTTTTTTTAAACCAGAAATTCTGATTGTCTTTGTAGTTTATATTTACAGAAACTGGTTTCAGATATTTCATTCTTTTTAGGACTGATATATATGGAGACTTTATTCTTCTCTTGATTTGTAACCATCTATGTGTATTAGTTTATATCTTTATATAAATAAAAAAGGTGGAATAATTGTTCAAGAACATGGATTGCAGCAAGAGATAGGTAAAGATGTACCTCTTGAAATCTCTCACTTTTGTAGATTTAATGCATGCAACAACAACCCTAAATGATTTGTTTGTTCTTGGAGAGATGCTGGAAATAGCTCCTGCAGCTTCAGGAGTTTAAGGAGGAGCAGTTGCAACTCTTCCTTGCTTGGACAGCCCACCTACGGCTAATAGCAGCAAAAATTCCAGCAAGCTGTTGGCAGTAAAAGAGGGGAAAATTTTTGGGTTTCTCTTGTGATGTTTCTTGTGAATTTGGAAAAGAAGGAACTAAAGAAGAGAAGGGAGGGGGAAAGATTGTACCTTTAGATCATGTTGCATGCAAGGTTGGAGAGGATCTTGGTGCATGCAAAAATCTTCCTGAAATCCAGGAGCACATCAGCTTCAAGATTTGACTCCAAGAGAATAAGTAACAACCTTTGGATATTTCCAATTTGGGGATCCAACTTGTATCCCTGTAGCTTCAATTTCCAGCAAGAAATAGAAGAGAAAGAAGGCTCTTGGGTGGAAATTGGGAGAAACGAAAGAGACTTCTCAGTGGAGAGGATTTGGAGAAAAAAAAGGGGTGATTTTGGGAGATATATATAAGAGAAGGGGGCTTCTTGGGGTGTTGACAAGTGGTGGAGAGGAAAAATCCAAGTGTAAAGAGGGCAAGAGTCCAAGTGCAGGTTACTGTTCTGCTGTGCTGGATATAAAAAATTTTATTTCATTTTTTTAACTTTTGTCTCTCTTTTTAATTGGAATACCAAAGTCGCCTGCATTCGCATGTCGAGTCTCAGATTTTGATGTGCAATAGCTCATTTTGATCGTCTCTAAATGACGATCGAAATGAGTATAATATTCATATACTTCGGATCAAAGATGGATTCCCGAAATTCCGAGATACGGTCTTGATTAGTTATTAAATTTTGCGATTTTAAAATATCAAATGACCTCCGATCGACGAACGGTCGATTCCGTTGGTCTTATTTTGTCGAATCGGATTTTTGGGTGGTCTCGATTTGTTTCGCGGTTTCCGAATTTGCGTCGTGGCTTTTCGGGAACGCATTACGATGCGATCGATTTTTGATCGATTTTGCCGGAACGACTTTTGATTCACGATCAATTGATCGATTTATGTTATTTAACATTGATTGATAACTTTATTGAGTTATACGGACCCTAATCGGGTCGGGTTCGGGTTTGTGCAGATCCGGATGTTACACGTATCTTCGACTCATTCTTCGCCGATGAGTATATGGCGGAGAGAATGTCCCACAGCCTTCGCCGTTGGCTAGCTCAGAATATCGTTAGCTATCTCAGAGGACACAATCCCGGATAGCCATACTCGTGCATAAGCATCATCTGCCTCCCATGAGGCATTTATCCCAGTCTTGTCACTTGGTTCCTCCACCGTGAGGATGTGCTTCTTGCCATTACACTGCATCAGACTCATGAACTGCATGGCCTACAGTTCATAGTTCGTACCATCCATTTTGATGATGAGGGCTGGACCTTTGAAGCCCCCCATGGATGAAGCATCTACTTTGTTGTCACCCATAACAACGACAATCACCAAGACTGGGATTTACAACGAATAAGACTTGTGTCTACACAAGCATATGGGAAGATAGTTGTGGGTGTAGACCTATACCACAACCTCTTCCATTCTTCGACGCTGCCTTTTGGTGGCTACGGTGTTTTAGATGAACCCGTCACACCCTAGAGGTCCAAAGAAGGACCTAGCTCTCGATCAAATGAGGATGGCGAACATGCAGGGCTTTGGCAGCCCTAGAGGGACGGTGGCGTCACCCCCCTCCCCCCCGCTTGAGGACGGCGGCACAAGGAGACCGTGCATGAGAAGGCCTGGCGGCAGCGGTGAGGGGAGCCCGGCGGCGGCGAGGAGGCCCGGCGGCGGCGGCATGGGGAGGCCGCGCAAGGAGAGAGGGATTTGTTGGGAAAATGAGAAAACTTGTTTATTCCATCCGCCCTAGGCTCTCTTATATAGGAGAGCAGCCTATGGGTAAAATACATAAAGAGTCCAACAGAAAAACAAAATATGAGAAAAATACAGAAGTGACTAATATATCTCTACACTCCCCCTCAAGGTGGAGCATAGATATCAATCATGCTCAGCTTGTACGAATACTTCTGGAACGGCCCTCGAAGTAATGCCTTGGTAAAAATGTCTGCAGTTTACTCCTCTGAGCTAACATGGGATGTAACAATAAACCCCTTCTGAATTATGTCACGTATGAAGTGACAATCAACCTCAATGTGCTTGGCCCGTTCATGAAATGCTGGATTATTTGCAATGAATAGAGCCGCCTGATTGTCACATTCCAGAGCCATAGGAAGCAGGACTTCTATATATAGGTCTGCAAGCACAACCTTTACCCACATCATTTCTGTACTGACCTGGGCCATAGCCCTATATTCAGACTCAACATTGGACCTTGATATAACCGTTTTCTTCTTGCTTCTCCATGAGACTAGAGAGTCTCCAACATACTTAACAAACCCAGTGGTGGACTTCCTATCCTTGGGGCACCCTGCGTAATCTGCATCTGCACAAGCTGATATAATAACCTCCTTGCCTTTCTTAAACAACAGACCTGCACCTGGAGATGACTTAAGGTACCTGAGTATCATATATATAGCATCCATGACGTGGTTGCTCCATAAACTGGCTCACTCGACTCACAGCAAAGGAGATATCAGGCCTGGTAATTATAAAAAAAGAGAAGTTTGCCCACCAGTTCTCTGTATCTTCTCTTGTCCACCTCATCAGTGTCATCATCATATAATTTCATACTGGGATCCATAGGTATAGTGGCAGGTCGGCAACCAAGCATTCATGTTTCACTCAACAGGTCAGTGACATATTTCCTTTGGGTCATTACCAACCCATGAGGATTTCTGGCAAACTCCAGTCCCAGAAAATATCTAAAAACTCAAGGTCCTTGGTGACGAATTCACGACCCATCATTTCTTTTGCCCCCTGGATTCCCTGTTCATCATCACCTGTAATCAGAATATCATCTACATACACCATAACAGCAATAATACCTCTGGGTGTCTTCTATACGAACAGAGAATGATCAACATTAGAACGTCTGTACCCCTGAGAGCTTCTGGATCCAAGCTCTGGGGCTCTGCTTATGGCCATAGATAGCCTTATGAAGTCTGCACACCGTAGGACACTCCCCCTCAACAGCAAAACCAGGTGGCTATTGCATGTAGACTTCCTCCTGTAAGTCACTGTATAGGAATGCATTCTTCACATCTAACTGGTATATCAGCCAATCACGAGTAACTGCAACAGAAAGGAGGATTCGTAGGTTGGAATGGCGAGCAACCAGCGAGAATGTATCAAGATAATCCACCCCATATGTCTGTGTGAAGCCACGAGCAACAAGGTGAGCCTTGTATCTGTCAATGCTGCCATCTGCATTCTGCTTAACTGTAAACAACCACTTGCAGCTAACTGTAGACAAATCAACAGGTGCAGGAACAAGGCTCCAGGTGCCTCTAGACTGAAGAGCTGCCATTTCTTCTCCATGGCCAAGCGCCATCGACTATCCTTCAGTGCATCTTGATAATTCCGTGGAATATCCACTGCTGACAATGCAACGACAAAGTTCCTGAATTCTCCAGTGAGACGGTCAAACGACACAGAAGATGCTATAGGATATGACGCGCAGCTCTGCTTCTGCTTTTGTAGAGCAATAAGTACATCTAAATCATCTGTCTCCTCAGCTGGCCTCTGTAACACATCCTGCTCAGGAAAATCATCAGATCCATCAATAGTAATATTTTCAGAACATACCTCAGGCGAGCTAGATGATGAGCGGTGACCATGAGCAGAAGCAGGCCTACGGGTGGAGTGGAATGGCAACGGTGAAACATGCACAGTGACAGAAGGTGTAGGAGATGATAGCGGTTCTGGTGGTGGTGGTGGTGGCATGTATATAGCATCAATAGTGTCAGAGGGAGCCAACTAATCACCTGTAGACGAGAAGTACATAACAGATTCGAAAAAGGTGACATCATCACTGACTAAATACCTCCTACGCAAAGGATCATAACATTTGTACCCCTTCTGTGTTCTGGAGTACCCAACGAAGACACACTTGACAGCCCTAGGAGAGAGCTTGTCAGTCCCGGGAGACAACTGGTGAACAAAGGCTACCGAGCCAAACACACGAGGAGTAAGGGAGAACAATTCTTTGTCAGGAAAAATAAGAGAGAATGGAATCTTCTCACCTAAGACAGATGACAGCGTTCGATAAGATAGCATGCCGTAAGAACAACATCACCCCAGAAAGAATGAGGGGCATGACTCTGTATAAGAAGCGACCTATTGACATCAAGTAAATGACGATGTTTCCTTTCAGCAACCCCATTCTGTTGGGAAGTATAGGCACAGGATGTTTGGTGGATAATAGCTTGAGATGAAAAATAACTGGATAGGGTATGAGTACAGAATTCCAGAGCGTTATCACTTCTCACAATCTTAACAGATGCAGAAAAAACATTACAAAATTCATTAATGAAATTGATGATAATATTCCCCGCTTCAGATTTATTCTTTAACAGAAATACCCACGACACACGAGAGAAATCATCCACAATAACTATACAAAACCTGTGTCCCTGATGATCAGGAACACGACTAGGACCCCAGATATTGACATGAAATAACTCAAACTTGGAGATACTACTCCGACACTGACGATTGGGAAAAGTAGACCGATGATGTTTTCCCAACTGACAGGCCTCACATTGAATGGACGTGTGAGGTGAAACCTGAGGTAACACATGACGTAGCTTCTGAAGCAGTAGATGTCCAAAGCGCATGTGCCACAATAATGGGGAGATGGGTCCAGTAGGTAGAGTTGATGTTCCAACATAAGGAGTCCGACTAAGGCGATAGAGGCCCCCTTGCTCATAGCCACGCCCAATCACGTTGCTCGTAAGGATATCCTGAAAAACAAGAGAGGATCAAAAATTGCTCGACATTGTAAATCCTTTGTAAGTTGGCTAATGGACAATAAATTCATCGAAAAATCAGGTGCATGTAACACGTTCTTGAGATGCATGGATGGTGTCAATCTAATCTCCCCCTGACCAGTAATCTGGGAATGTGTTCCATTAGCAATAACCATTGTACGGCCTGGAGAAACCTGTCTGTATCCTGTAGGTAGACCTTGATCACCACACAGATGATGTGTGGCACCAGAGTCCATAATCCACTCTAAAGTATCTGATCCACTACTGCTAGTGAACGCATAGGTGCTACCTGATGTACTGGTGGATGTAGATGCAGACACGACAACGTCGGCGTGACTCTCAGAAGTAGGTGCTGATGCAGCGGGACCAGATAGTGGAATGATGCCCCTCAGATGGGCTACAAGATCATCAAATCGCTGATCCATTAATGATGCAACTGGGGGCTCGATCTATTCGGCGACTCGTACAGAAGCCGGAAATCCATGCTTTAGAATAGCATGTCTTCGGTATGTCCAGAACGATGGCAAAAAGTACATGATGGCCGAATACGGCCTCCTCTGCCGCGACGTCCACGGCCGCGGAACTGATGATGGCCTCCACGACCTCGATTGGCTGTCATGGCTGAGGCTGTCAGATTCGTAGCAGACGAGGGAACAGTGATACAACTCAACCTATGAAAAGCTTCCTCCACAGGAGGAATAGTAGAATCCGCCAAGATCTGGGAACGTCCTGCATCGCACTCAGGATCAAGGGCAGCAAGAAAAACACCCACCATAGTGGCTTTCCGATAGGTCTTCTGTTGTTCTGGAGTGGCTGTAAGAGCCATGAAGCTAGTGGAGAGGCCGTCCATTCTGCTTGATTGTAAAAATGTCATGTTGAAGTTGCAGAATCTTCGTCTCCTTCTTTGCCTGTGAATAGGTAGCAGCCAGAATGTCCCACATTGCTTTGGCAGTGGGCTGATGGAGAATATCGTTAGCAATCTCAATTGCTAATTTTCCGGAAAGCCAGACTTTGGCATATGCATCATCTGCCTCCCACGAGGCATTAACCCCTGTCTTCTCAGCAGGCTCCTCCTCAGTAAGAATGTGCTTCTTACCGGTTGACTTCATCATGCTCATGAACTGCATGGCCCACAGTTCATAGTTTGAACCATCCATCTTTACAATAGGCGTTGGACCTCTGAAGGCGCCTGTAGATGAAATATCTGCCTTGCTTTCTGACATTGTGATATAGGACGACTAGGGGAGTAGACTGAAGAGATGTTTTTGTCTACACAGACATTTGCGGGTTTAGTTTCATGTGTAGACGCAAGCAACCAAACCCATCAATCTGGAACCGCGCACGCGAAACGAGGCTGAAGTCATGCGCTGGCCTAGGGCTGCACGTGCACGGAAATCACGCACGTAGATGTGCTCGCAGATGCGCGTGCAGGATCACGTCAGGGGCACGCACAGGCGCACAGACGCACTGGTACGCAGATGCGTAAGTGCGTGCGAGTGCTGCGCGAGTGCTGCGCACAGATTTGTGCGCTGGTGATGCAGCAGACAGTGCGTTGATGCGCGGTTGTCCCTACGCACAGGCACGCACAACGCGTGCGCAGGAGAGGCGGCGCACCGTGCAGGAGATGGCGCTCAGATGCGCGGTGTTCCTACGCACAGACGTGCACAACGCGTGCGCAGGAGAGAGACGGCGCACCGGAGATCACCGCCGCCGCATGCGCAGGACCAAGGCGGCGTGCGGCGTGGGGCTTGAGGGTGGAGGCTAGGGTTAGGGTTTGGTTCGAGAACTCTGGTCTAGGACCGTCGCTCTGATACCATGTTGGAAAAATGAGAAGACTTGTTTATTCCTTCCGCCCTAGGCTCTCTTATATAGGAGAGCAGCCTATGGGTAAAATACATAAAGAGTCCAACAGAAAAACAAAATATGAGAAAAATACATAAGTGACTAATATATTTCTACAGGATTCTTGGTGGGAAGGGGCTAGGGTTAGGTCACAGGCTCCGGTCTTGGACCGTCGTTCTGATACCATGTTGAGGAGAAAATGAACGTCACATTCATCTAACCCTAGGGTTTCCAGATTGATAACCTCGGTCTCTAGCACGTGCGGCCTGTGCCTTTCTAATGTGGAAACTCTCGACCATCTGCTATTCCTGTGCCCCATGGTCCGGGCGATGTGGGACGACCCCTTCGTGAATTGGATGCTCGCGCGTGATGTGGAATCCTTCTGCGTCTCCCTCTTCTCTAACAGGCGGTTGGAGAGAAGGCGTTTTCTGGCACCGGTGGCTTGCTTGTGGTCGCTTTGGCTTGCTCGCAACGAGGCCCTCTTCTCCGAGCAACGGTTTTACCTGGAGAATGTCTTTTGCCGTGCTAGGGCTTTGGTTGCTGATTGGTGCCTTGTATGATTGGTTTGTTTTCTCCTTCTGTTTAGGTGCTGGTCGCCACCCTCGGGAGGCTACCAGCCTCCTTCGCGGGGGGCTGTGTTTCTCTTTCTTTTCTTTTTGTAACACCTTCTTTCACTCTTAATAAATTGGGGTGAGCACCAATGAGTGAATCCCCCTCTTCTTGGCTTCAAAAAAAAACATTCATCTAACCCTAGAGCTCTCTTATATAGGATAAAAGCTCTATGGGTAAATTACATAAACATGACAACGAAAAATAAACATATATGAAAGAGCGACAGAGTAACGCAAGTATCTTGACAATGATCAAGTTTAGAAAATAGTAATAATTTATATTCAGATGTTGAGTCATAAGTTTCGCTCTTAATCTATCTATATCAAATGCTCAATGTTAGAAATGAACCAATAACTGAATACTCACTTACATAAGGCTTACCTATAAAAGGCTCGTTTTTTGGCTACTTGATCTGAAAAGCTTATGGAATAAAACTTGATATTAATAATGAGAAACTGAATAAAATGAACCAGCAGATATTCCACCCCAAGAGCATTAGTAGCAGAAACTAGTGACAAGCCCCCATGGATTCCTTACCAATGTCACACCTCCAGTAATTGTTGCTGGCTTTGTAAATAGATTCAGAGTAGGGCTATGGTAGAACCCGTTTAATGGTTTGATGGTAATGCAGTGTGCCTACCACCCAAAAGACCATGGTTCAAATCTTGAGGTGGGCACCTGTGCGTGTTTCCCCCTCTTGTTTCAAAAAAAGAGAAAAAAAAGAATAGGGCTCTAATGTCTAAATAGTATGTTATTTCTCATTTCTTGGCAGTTTAGTTGCATTAACTTGTATATAGGGGTTTGTTCTTGGATATTGGAAATTGGTTCTTATTTCTCATTGCGGTGAAAATGGATAGCATATTTGAACCTAAGTAGCCTTATGACACCCTTCAATATGAACATCTCATTAAAAATTTTCCTGTATCTAATGCAGATGAAAGGATTGACTGTGGCTATGGTAGGGGATGGGATCAATGACTCGCCGGCCCTTGTTGCAGCAGATGTAGGCATGGCAATTGGGGCAGGCACTGACATTGCAATCGAAGCTGCTGATGTGGTTCTTATTAAGAACAACCTTGAAGATGTCATTACTGCCATTGATCTCTCCAGAAAAACTCTGAGGATCAGGCTAAACTATGTTTGGGCACTTGGGTACAACGTACTCAGTGTGCCAGTTGCTGCTGGCGTGCTTTTTCCTTTCACTGGCATCCGACTACCTCCTTGGCTTGCAGGTGCTTGCATGGCTGCATCCTCATTGAGTGTTGTCTGCTCCTCGTTGATGTTGCAATCCTACAAGAAGCCTCTGCAGGTACAGGATGCTCGAGCGCCTATTGATTATTCAAATTCGGTATGAGTACAGATATCTGAGTTGGGACCCTTTTGGCATTTTGTATAGTGGTACCGTATGGCTCTTATAAGCCTTATTGTCATGTGATTTGTTGCCAATTCAATGAGCTAGCTACCTACGAAAATCACGCAGGTCAAATTTGTTTCCGCTGAGCTGATTTTTGCTTCCCATTTCCAGACTGTTTTATGGATCTAATTGCTCGGATTAGGTTTTGGTTTTTGGATTTCTTGCAGCTGTCTCGGTATCTTGTTTATGATATTTAGTTTGGATGCATGACTGAGACATTAAACTATATGATAGTTTATCAGAGCTTCATGCACAAGCAGCCTTGGCTAAGCTATAGGATTATATTTAGGGTAATTTACATATCAGGTCCCCATTATGGACCCGATCTCAGTAGCCCCATCTTTTTTTTAACAAATATCAACATTGTTTTGGAACACGAGAGGGGAGCCTGCTGTTAGGATATTTATGTGGCTTGACCTAAATACACCTTTAAATGAATGGAACGCCCATATCTCTCCCCCTAATCGCATCTCATACAAAACCCCTTTCCCTTTTATCTGCCATTACGAGGGCTTAACACTTCTCCATCTCGCTGATCTTCCCCGATGATCATGTGAGCCTTTAGCTTGAGGGCAACGAGCTGTGGTGGCACGATCCGAAGCCTCCTTGAGTTTTGTTGCAGTGCTCGTCGGAGTTGTTGAGTTTCGTAGCTCCTGGCCAGCTACTGAGGCGAAACCCACTGTGCTTCTCTGAACACGAATACCATCAGGTGGACGTTCTCCATATGTCCAGTATCCCTTGTCCCATCCCCATTTTCCTTGGTCTGCTCCGCGTTTCTCCCTTTCCCTTGTTATCCCATGTTTTCATCCCATTGTTCTACTTGTCGTATGATAAACTGCTGAAGAACTCCCGACGTGCAGTTTCTTGCCATGCATCCTGAACAGACAGTCGAGATTCAACAATCACATCTAATCTTTGCGTGGAACTCTCGCAGCTCCCTCTAATCACGAACCCCTCTTAACTCCCTCCCGACATCTCCCCTCTGACTGCAGAAGGGGAGCCCCGTTGTATTAAGCAGCTGCAAGGGGGTTCACGTTGGCCGCGTTAGGGGAGTTCGGGAGGGAGCTGCTCAGGGAAAGGAAGAGGTAGGGCTGGCTATTGATTCACCGTTCGATTCACGGTTCGATTAGTCAGACTTAGCTCGGCTCGATAGCTCGGCTCATTAGACTATTGAGCCGAGTTCGAGTCAGATTTTTGGGTTTGATAGCTTAACGAGCTGAGCTCGAGCCGATCCCTGCTCGGCTCGATAATTCAATAAGGAGCTCGATAAGGAATATATATATGTATATATATTCTATCTGTTAAATTGTAATGATGTTTATTTTTATTTGTATTAGTTTTACAATATTGTGAATGGTGAACTATGTGTCTATTAGTTTATGTAATGACAATATTGGGTGGACTATGTTGTAGACTTGGACCTCCTATACTTTATCTATGTTATTTTATGTTATAATTAGATAATTAATATTTTTTCTTTTTATTAGAAAATAAAATGTTACAATATATATTATAATTTAACTTTTATATACAATTGGGAAGTGGACTATTGGTAAGGAAGGCAATTTTCAGAGATGAGGTTGTTTGTTAGAACCCAGGCATCAATACTTTTCCACCAAAAAATACTTTTTTTCCCTTAACGAACCTGCCTAGGCTCGAGTCCAGACCAAGCTCGATAAGGGGCTCAGCTCGAGCCTTATTGAGCCCGAGCTGGCTCGATAAGAGGCTCGAGCTCATCGAACCCGAGCTTGAGCCAGCTCGGCTGGGCTCGAACGAGCCCTGACCCAAGTCCAGCTGGGCTTTTCTAGCCCGAGCTCGAGCCAAGGCCTAGCTCGACTCGTTGGGCTCAATAGCCAGCGCTACGAAGAGGTCGGGTGGGGAGGTGTGTTCTTAAGAGGGGTGGGGTGTGGGAAGCGTGGGGTATGAGCTGATAGATTGGTGGTAATCAAACTCCCAGCCTTTCTGTTAAGATGGGGATACATATTAAAATCGGGTCCATAGTTGATGACCTAATATGTAAATTACCCTTATATTTTTTAAGATACGATATTGATAGGTTCTACACATGGTTCTTCACAACGTATTATTTATTAACATGGGCCTTATCGGGTTCTAAGATAACGTTCGCCACAAAGACGATTTTTTTAGTGGACTTATTCTACACTTTGGTGGTTGCAGGATAAAATTTTAAAGGTGCAAGAGATTTGTTGATGTAATTACCCTACATTCTGACATTAGTGTAGAATAAAAATTTTTAATAGAATTGTGTTGAATAGATCAAGCAGAGAAAATGCTATTAACTTCAAGCGAGTTCCTATTGATATCTGGTTTCACAACTTATTGTTTTTGAAAAACAAATCCAAAGGAACTATCAAAATATCAAACCTGAAGCTTTAGGTAGCAAGTCTGAGCTCCTAGATTAACTTTTATGTAATACTAGTTGATTGGAACTCACGACTTGATTTCCTAGAGAACCTAATACATCTTTATATACAAAGAGGACTACGAATGAAAATACATAGAGATACTCTTACTTGGAGATGAAGCAAACTGAAGATGGAAAAACCAATTCAAATACATGTGAAAATAATTTGGATTGACTTACACAATAAGCATTATCATCTAGCTATCGGCACACTTTACAAAGTCGATTGCAATGGCGAAATCACTTTCTGGGAGTTGTTCATTGAGATGTCATCCGCTTATTGTTTTGTGTTAACGTGAATAATCCAGATTAGCATTTACATGCATGATCCTACATAATTTGAGAAATACATTGTAGCCTTTGCATACTTTACCATTACACAACCTTGGTAATGTTCTCCATTTCAAGACACATGGCTCCTACCACTATATATAGTTCGTCCTTCACATCATTAAGTGAATGAGGTGAAGAGCCCCGATTGAGCCTTCATTTTGCTCCGACAACTCTGCGAGGAGCCTTTACAACTTGGAGAACATACTTGGGGCTTGAAGAGGGTGCTAGATTCTTGTATAGACGTTGGAGCATAATGGGTAAGGCATGAGTAGTGCTCCTAGTTGATCTCCATAATTGCTTAGGAGGGAAAGAAATCAAGGAAAAATGAAGGTTATTAACAATCTCTAGCATTCTTTATCCACTAAAGAATACAACTGAGTGGACGAGTGTTGGGCAACTTATGAGATATGACATACTCTCTTAGCTACGTATGTGATATGAATTACTTAACTCTTAAAAGATATGATATATGATTTATTTAACTCTTATATAAAATCTAATAGGAAGTTATCTTGGTATTGTGGAACTAGATGGTGGAATCTTCAACTGGAGCAATCAAGCTTTAGGGAGAAGGTTTTAGAAGACTTATCTTGGGATTGTAGATGAAGTTCAAAGGAGATGTGGGAGGCGGTAGCATCTTGTATCCTAAGGGTAGCCAAAGAGATGCTAGGCGAGTCATAGGGAGGAGTTCTAGGCCAAAAGGTGGTTTGGTGGTGGAGTGGAGGGGGTGCAAGAGAAGCTCAAAATTAAAAGAGCATGCTTTAAGGCTATGTATAAGGATAAAACAAAAGAACTGTCGCAAACTACAAAATAGCGAAGAAGGAAACGAAGAAGACTGTGAGAGAAGCTAAGTTAAAAGCTTATGAAGTTTTGTACAAAAATCTCGACGCTAAGGAGGGCTAGAAGGATATATTCAGTTGGCCAAAGCAATAGAAAAAAAGACCAAAGAACTTTCTCAAGTGAGATGCATTAAGGATGTGGAAGATCACATGCTTGTTACTCAGAAGGATATATAGACTAGATGAAAGTAGTATTTCCATAAGCTTTTCATTAGGGAAGGAAATAGAGAGGTAACTCTAGGTGATCTAGCTAGTAGTGAAAGTTACCTAAATCGTTCATGCTATAGATGAATACAAAGAAAGGAAGTAGAGGAGGATTTGAAGGGTATGAGAACTGGGAAAGGTGTAGGATCTGATGACATTCCTATAGAAGTATGGAAAGTTTTAGGTGAGCATGATTTGACTTGTCTTATAAATTTATTCAATGTTATTTGATGAAGCAAGAAAATACATGAAGATTGGAGGAGAAGTAACGGGGTGCCTCTTTATAAGAACAAAGTGATCATTCGAAATTGTTCAAATTACGAAGGTATCACACTATGAAAATTTATGAATGTCTGATTGAATGAAGGTTGAGGAAAGTTTCCAAATTAAAAGAAAAACGATTCGGAATCATGCTAAGTTGCTCAACTATTGAAGCCATCCATTTGCTAAGGAGAACAATGGAGATTTATATAGGTAAAAGGAATAACCTCCATACGATTTTCTTTTATTTGGAGAAGGCTTATGATTCTATTCCATGAAAGATATTGTGGAGAGTTTTAGAGAAGAGACAAGTACATGTCCTATACATTCACCTCATAAAAGATATGTATGATATTGCTTCATCTTGTGTAATGATAATGTCTGGGAAGACTGACTATTTTGACATCAACATTGATCTGCATCAAGGTTTAGCTTTGAACCATTATTTTTTACTTTGATTGTGGACGAGTTGACAAGTCACATTTAGAATGAGATACCTTGGTGTATATTATTTGTTTATGATATTGTGTTGATTGACGATACTTAAAATGGAGTAAACGAGAAGCTTGAGGTCTAGAGACATGCATTGGAGACAAAGGATTTCATATAAATAGGGTTAAGACTGAATATACAGAGTGCACTTTTGATGGAAAGCAATGATGAAGGAATCAAGGTGAAGATTAGTGACGATAACATTAGGAAGAGATATTCTTTTAGATACCTAGGATCTATTTCGCAAAATGATGGGGAAATTGATGGAGATGTTACTAATAGAATAAATGCAAGATGGTAAAGTGGAGAGAAGCCTCTGTCGATCTCTGCGATAAGAAAATTTCTTTAAAAATCAAAGGAAAGTTCTACAAAGTAGTCGTATGACCTACTATGCTCTATGGATTTGAATGTTGGACTGTGAATGATAGACATGTGTAGAGAATGACAGTAATAGAAATAAAAATGCTAAGGTGGATGTATGGACACACGTAAAGATCGGTTTTGGAATGATGCAATCAGAAGGAAAGTCGGTGTAACTCCGATCGAGGATAAGATGTGAGAAAATCACTTAAGGTGATTTGTCCATTTGCAAAGGAGGTCAGTTGATGCACCAGTTAGGAGATGTGGCTTTTGGGATGTTGAGCCAGCTAAGAGATGGCGAGGATGACAAAAGAAGTGTTGGAATGAGACTACGATGAGATCTTAGTTTTTTGGATATAAGCTTGAGATTGACCCGAGATAGATCTGAATGGCAGTAAAGGATCCATGTAGCCGACCCTACTTAATTGTGGGAAAAGGCTTTGTTGTTGTTCATAAAAAAACTACTAATAAGAATACAAAGCTAAAAGAAGAATACAATAAAGTAACTCTAGAGAAATATCTCTTAGAATTAGAAGTAAATATTTTTAGAATTAATATTACTAATATAGACCAAGAAGTACTTCATTGAAAAGCTAATACTAAGAAACTAGTAAATGATTTATCGAAAATTTCAAAGAGAAAAATAACTTATATAAATGATTAGGAACCAAAAGCAATATTATGAAAGATCAAAGGATTATTCGAACGCTCTTGTTTTTTTTAACTTAGATGAATAGGAAGAAAATTTCTAATAAGAAATGACCCAAAGAATAATCATCAAAATGTATCATGCAAAATTAGTTTATAGGTGTAAAGGGATATATATTTTGAATCATGGACCTACACCGTATCAAAGAATAAGATAAGAGATGTAAGATTGATAAATAAAATCACAATTCAACTATCCATTCTTGTATATAGACCGCACGAGAGTATGATGAATAATAGATTCAAGTTGCTCCAAGTACGATTGAAAGTAAAGAATTATTCACAAGGAGAGAGTACGAGGAAGGAGAGCAATCACATCCAGTAACAATCATAATCATTACATACTAGATACTAGTAAGATTGACCAAGGTGAGTCCTCCTTAGTGATAGAACTTTGGAAAAGGTTATAAAATATAATGTTCTTAGTGTTTGAGAAATTTATAATAAAGGTTGCAACATTGTATTTTCATTTCAATGTTTTATAGTTATTGATGTCTGATGAATCTCATATTCATCATATTTATTTTTAATAATTATTCCTCCATCTTAAACTAATCAATTAACTTAACAACCAATTAACATGATTTAACATTTAACACCTTATAATTAGTTAAGACTAATTAGTGTACATAAATAAAAGGTTTAAATATTGTATATATTTGTTTAAAGTTACCTTTGTTTTCCATAATTTTCATTATTAACAAACTCCTATAAAAATAGTTTAATCGTGTATATATTATATAATATATTATTCATTAAATAAAATACAAAAAATAATAAAATAAATAAAAGAAAAATTCAATGATTTTTAGTTTTGCATTTTTTTAATTTTCAAAAATATATTTTTCAAAATAAATATCTACGCAAAACAAATTCAATTTTTTTGATTTTTTAAATATGACAAAAATACTCAAAAATGTCCAAATAAAATATTTTTGTATTTTTGATGAATTTTACTATTTTTATAATTTTCAGATATTTTTAGATTTTTAGGATTTTTAAAAATGAATAAAAATAGGGAAAAATATAAACAGTGAGCAAACATGATTATGTTTCAATTTAAAAATACCAAATAAATGCAAAAATTATGAAAATTATTTTTCCTATAAAGTAAAGGAAATTATTTACAAACAAGAACTGGAATAACTATTTTTGTATTTTCCTACATATTTCTGTGATTTGTTTTAAGATTTTAATGATTTTTTGAGTTTTAAAAATAATCAATGCGTAAAAATTGGACAAGAAATTAAAAGGACAAATTTTTTTGGAATTTTTGACATAATATGTGAATTTTTATGATTTTTCAAAGCACAAATAGTAAAAAATGATGTTTTTGATTTTCTACTAATAAAAATAAAAATAAAATGCGATGAAATTTTTACAAAATGAAGATGCGCACAACAGGAGTCTAACTTGATTTTTGGGAAATTTATTGAGCAACAAATGACCTTTATTCCAATGATATAAAACATGCCAAATAAAGTCTGTAAAATAGGGACTAAAATGTAAATATTTAAAGTTTATGAATGAAATGCTAACAAGAAATAAAATAAGGATGGAAACTACAAATTACCCAAAATAGGCATGCAAAACGTGTGACTTGAAAGAGGCAGGGGCCTTCTTCCAATTATTGGAATCTCCAGGGTGAAATTGTAAATTTCCCAAAAGATATTATTGTCCTGCTAGGGTTCAGGCTCCATTCTTTTCTTTTCACACATACTGGGGGCAAAGGGGGCCGCCGCCCCTACGATCTTCATGCCATGGGAAGGGCAGGCGGCGGATGGCGGTCAGTGACGTGCTGCGGTGGTCGGCGAGCGGGCTTCCCGCGAGGGCACGCGCTGGCTGTTGCGGTCGCGATTGAAGTCTGCGGAGATGGTTGGTTCACGCGAGATTGCGCAGAGGATGATCGATAGAGAAGGGCAGAGGTCGGCACGCGCTCCCTGCGGCGCTGGTGTTCGGTGGACTCAACGCGCGACAGCCATTGGTTAACGACTGGCTGCTTTAGCGGAGGTGCTGTGTGGAGTCAGCAACATGTAGATCTTGAAGGCAGCGGGCCACGATCAACGGGGCTCGGTGCAGTGCTGCCTCGAGTAGTCGTGGAGAAGCTGGTGGATGGCACACAGGATCCACAGGTGGAGGACGATGGGGACACGCTCACAGGGACTGGCATGGGAGACTCTAGGCGATGGAGGTGTTGCTGCCTAGTCTTTTCTTTTTAATTTTTTTTGTATTTTTTGGTAGAAAAGCAACTATTTTTTTCTTTGAATATTCTATACATGAAAAATAAAAAGGATAGACCGACTCGAGCACGATGGCTCGGTCCAACAAGATGTAAAATAAAATAAATAGAAATAGAAATGTGAATGGTGTCGGATCTGGCGAAATGGAAGATAGATCCGAGTCTCCGGTCACCGTGAATGAACGAAGTTGAAAGGTCATGTGAGGTAGAACGTGAAATGTAGAGATCGAGAATGCGATGGTGATCGGTGTCGGATTCGAAATCAATTTCGAGGATGATTAAGAACTACGATTAATGAAGATTACAAAAAAAATGAATGGATCTCACCGTGGGAGGGGAAAGTTTCCGTAATCGCCTCGACGAATGTGGCCTCACCTCTTCACTAGATGGCTCGGAGGTTGGGCGCCCTTCTTGAATAAGATTGCTCTCAAAAATTAGGCTCGTCTCACCAAAGATTGATCAAATTAAAATGAGGGAGGAGGAGCCATATTAATAGGAAAAGAATTGAGTTTTGAAATTCAAAATTTGAAATGAGAGGAAGAAAAGGAAGGACGTTAGTGGTTAATGGTGGATAAAATTATTTACATTATCTACATAATAAATTAAATTAATTAATTTCATCACTTTATTAAATAAAATAGTAAATGTTAATTATCTATTTTTTCGATGCGGTTATTTAAGGAAATTGATTATATACATATACTATATACATATGGTACATTATATACATAGTTAAATAAGGAAATTTGTTTTTTTATATTTTAATTTTTGTTTTAAATAATTATTAAAAATATTTACAAATACAATATGTATAAAAATAAATATGGATATATACAATAAATAAATAGTAAAATTGTACAAACCACCCTAGAAAATTGTCTTTCAAACCGTAATTCCAAAAATTATGAAACAACCATTCTAAAGATAATTTAATTTAGAATACAATGAAAGTAAATTTGATTCAATTTGAGTTTATATGGAGCCGGAATTGATTTTTCAATTATCGCTTTATGTCTTTTTCTAGATGTGGTTACTTTTATTCTCTACAAGATTTTATTTTGCAATTATTTTTATTATTTACAAAACATTTTTACTTACAACTTTTGTTTTGAAAATTATTTAATTTGAGGTCAATTTATGTACAAATAAAATAGTGTTAGTTTTATACCAATATATATAGAAAAGTATTTATAAAACATTTTTTGGATTTTCTGATTAATGACCCTATCTCTCCTACTTTATTCTGGTCTATCAGGTCAAGTTTGACCTTCTCTCAGGGTTTGGGTCAGTCCGTATCTATTACATATATAGTCTTCTTCTCTTCTTCTTTTTTATTTTCTTTATTTTTTCTTTATTTCTTTCTTTATTTATTTCAGGTTACAATAATAATATATGTATAATATTTACACGTAGATGCAAGTTAGTAAGAATATGGATTTATCAATATATACATGTATTTTATAAGGGATTTTAAGCTAAAATAAATGAATAAAGATGATGAAATGCATATTCATCACCCCCCTATGCTTTGTCTTTGCTAGTTCCTTAACAAACACTTATTTGAAAGAATAAGTGAATAAAAGATTAAGAAAAGAAAAATAGAGAAATTAGGACAATATTGAGTATTAAACTTATTTTCATAAAATTGCAGTATGGAACTCGATCAGACCTTTGGATTATTAATGTGACAGAATCTTAATGGGAAATGGATTTAAAACCTAAAAACCTCTAAGTTCTACAAGACTCCTATTTAGGTCTCCACAATAGTCAGGTCAGAACAAGTCTACATACACAAATTCTTATGACTATAAATCTTTACTTGTATTGTGTAAGTGAAATGTAGCTCCCCATCTCAAAAGTAGCAAAGAAACAACCTCTCTCAACAAGGTAACTCTATTCCCCTGGTCTAGCAACTCTTTCCTCGAGGAACGGGGGTATTCCCTTTTAAGTTCCAATACAAACAACTCAAGAAGAGGATATGGAGAAAAGAATGGACGGTAACCAGTGTAGCTACCTATCCTTGGATGCATGACCGGTGTAGTCATGTCATCCAGCTGCCAGCTTACAAAAATGACTTTAAAACTTTTATTTCTTTTTTTATACTTGTATATACACTCTGATAGTTATTTTACTTTTCAATCAGGCCTGTCCACTTTTGGAGATTATGCATTTTATTCTCTCATTTTTTTACAAGGAGCAACATGTACATAAGGAGTTTTTCCTCTTGAGCTAGTAGACTATCCCTATTTTGAAGAATTATTGCAACCCCACAGCATCCTGTCTTTACACCTCAATGCTACTAGATCAGGTTGAGATGCATTACCCTCCCTAGAGGAAGATGAGAGGTTCCGCCTAGATGTACTACCCTCGTATGCTACTCCAAGCTAAGAGATTATGCCTCCTCACTACCTCCTCAATGAAGAGCTATGTGTAGAGTGCTTGTCCAAGATAAGCCACGATCTGAAAAAATCATGCGTGTGTTATTAAATATTCTACATAGATTAATCAATACGACATGCGAACATAGTCTTATGGACTCAAAGAATTAAGTCGCTAGGACCTGAAAAGTCTTAACTCCAGTTCTTATAAGGTTCCTCTAAAATTAAGTGGATTAAGGTCCAACTAAGCTCCATTCTTGCTACCAATGCTGCATTCGTGCTAAGAATATCTATGCTGCCGAGTCCACCGGGCCCCCGCAAGGAAAATAAGATTTATATTAGAGAGATAAAAACAAAATATATACAAAAATATGAAGAGAAATAATTGAAAGGAAAATGGATTAATTACAAGTGGCTCGGGGGTCAGACTACCCGAGTAAATGAAAATCTAAATCCAAATTTTTAAATTAATCCCTAAGCCGTTTGCCTCTCCGGCAACGGTGCCATCCAACGAGTCGCTAAATACGATGTTTAATTTGTGTACGTTGTAGTATGTGTACTTAGCGAATTAGTCAGAACCGAGAGAAAATCTCCGTGAAGAGTGTCTCGGCTTAATTTATATCCCGGGCAAGTCCGGGGTCGAACACAAGGAGGCAAAGGAACAATTTTAGGGTTAATGCGAAATTAAGAACTAGATTTTCAATGCGGATTTTTCTATATTTTTTAATGCAAAATGAATGCCAAAAAAATAAGATGCGGGTGAATCAAGACACTAAGAATTCATACAATTGGCCAAATTAATTTTAATGTCAAATTAGTTTAATTCAACCAAATTATATTTTTTCTAGGATCTTAATTCAGTGAGGAACACAAAATATATTTTTTTTTGTATTTTTAGGAATTAAAATGCAACAAATAAAAATACACACTTTTTATGAGTTTGTTCGCAATTTCTCACAAAACAGTAAGCAAAAATTATGAAAACTTTACTGGAACTAAAACACGATGAATGGAAGCTACAGTAATATTTTTGGAATTTTTTGATAAAATATGATTTTTTATGGATTTTATAGCGAAAATAGAGTGATAGTGAGTAAATAATTCCTAATAAATCCATAATTGAAAATTATCCAGAGTGTGAATTATCACAAATAGGTACTTTCATATGGAATACAGAAGACTTGAAATTTCGCAAAAAGGATGTATGTGGACTTATTTAAAAATCAAATAAAAATTTTACTCTATGATTTATTTTAGACACAAGACAACTCTACTTTGGATGAAATCTGGATAGTAAATCAATCACATTTCAAGGCATCATTCCTTATTTTTGTGGAATTTTTAGAGTAACTGTATGTGAAATATAAATTTAAGAGCTAAATTTAAGTAAAATATGCAATATTTCAGTTGAACATTTTTAATTAATTCACAATATCTCACAAAAATACAAATAAATTTTTAGATGACAGAGGATAAGTTGCTCAAGAATATGCTATTTTTCATTTAATAAAACAATGCAAAGTTTAGGTCTAAATTGATATGCAAATACAAGGTGGTCTGTGCAATTCAACGAATAAAATAAACATAACAAAACATGAATAATGGTACAGTTGTAATTACAGAAAACTACAGAATGAAAGTTGCAATTTTTACAAATAAAAAAATGAAATAAAGAAAGACCTTCTTCTTCCTTGGTCACGGCTAGGGATGAACCCAACAAGGGTTGTGGTCGGCGGCGCGGGGTCGTCGGCGGCCGCGGTGGGCTGAGGAGGGAGGGGCGGGTGTGCTGGAGGTGTCGCGCGTGGGCGCGGTGAAGGCGGCGGTGGCGTGCTGCAGTGGAGGGGCACGAGCTGCTGGCGGCGAGCGACGGAGGAGGCCACTGAAGGGGCAGTGCGTGGGCGCAGCGAAGCCGCACACGGCAGCCGCGTGGTTGAGGAGGGAGGGGCGGCGGGCGGCGCCGCTGCCCGTGGAGGAAGGGGGGCGGCGACTGCCTACTGCTCTTTTTTTTTATTTTTTTGCTGTGATTTAATTTTTTTAGATTTTTATTTTTTAACTTTCTTTAAATATGGAATGAAAATGATGTGAAGAAAAAAATGTGATGATGGAGGTGGAGATGATTATGTAGAACAAATGGAGATGTAATGGTGGTGATATGACAAAAAAATTGCAAACAAAATAACAATGATGACAAAATGAGAAGAAAAATACTTATAGTGGAAACGATGGCCTATAATGTGCTCACGAGAGCACGGTCTTCGCTCAAATCACTGGCGAGCGATGAGCTCGAGCAGCGCGCGGTTGCGGCTGCGATGTTGGCCAAAAGACCAACGGATCTCACTGGAGAGAGGGCTGTCGTCGCTCGACCTCGGTTGCGTCGCTGTCACCGATTCAACTCTGGGAACTAAGCTCTCCTCACATAAAGATGGATCAAAGACAAAAATGAGGAGAGTGAGATGTATATAAAGAGGAAAAAATGAGAGGTTATAAAAGTGGTGGAGTTGAATGGGAGGTTGTATTATTAATGGAGTTGAATGGGAAGTTGGAAAAAATGGTGGAATAATGGAGTTGAATTGGTGGTTATTATAGAGAATAGAAATTAAATAATAAATAAATAAAATGTAAAGTAGGCTACTTTAAATACAACAATAATAAAGAAGGAAACAAATAGTCGTGAATTTACAAGTGAATACATACAACATGTACATTTTTTTTGCTTTTCTAATATGTAATTTTTTTTTATCTTTTTAATAAGAGATATTTACAACGGAAAAATACAATAAAATACTATAATTAAAATACAATACATCAATGATTTTTTTGGATTTTTATGTAATTGAGAAAGATAAAATAAAAAATAAAGAAAGAAATATACACATAATATACAATGTACATCTAGGTCCCAAAACCCAACTTTTGCAAACGAGCTCCGATTTTAATGAAACTACTTCCATTGGATAGATAATTTTCTAACTTGAACTTTAAAAGTGAGTTTGGTGAATTCGGAGTTCATACGGAGCGGGAATTTAGCTTGGAAGTTGGACTTTACAACTTTCTATCTTTGGGATCTAGGAGCATTTATTTGAGGTGAAATTTATTTTGTATTTTTGTATTTTTATACATTTTTATAAACAAGTTAGAGAAAGAATTAGCCAAAAAGGAGATGAAATAAAATTATTAAAAAAATATGAAGTTTTGGGCTATTTACAGGTGAAAAACTTCTTTAATTTGCGGCTTTTTAGTGTTAATTTTTTT
Organism: Ottelia alismoides; assembly: GCA_037367405.1. NCBI lineage: Eukaryota > Viridiplantae > Streptophyta > Magnoliopsida > Alismatales > Hydrocharitaceae > Ottelia > Ottelia alismoides. The sequence continues at coordinate 882,160 of JAZKJV010010266.1, read as the reverse complement.
ATACAATCTAATATACAACAATCGATGTATTTTATTTACAAGAGTCATTTTGTTAATTTATTGATTTTATAGACATTTATTAGGGAATTTACTCATGGATTTTGCTAAGATCAAGATATTGAGATGATGAATCGTGGATTCATCACCCCCCTATACTTAAACTTTGCTAGTCCTCGAGCAAATAAAGAATGAATAAGTTAGAATAACCCCTGACTGTGCATGTGAATACAAGACTTGATTCGTTCAAGAACTCTCGATTTTGGAGATCCTAAAATTCTAAGGTGAACCAAGCTCTAGTAAAAAGGTATCCAATTTCCCTAATCATCAGACTCTCTTTGTATACATATATAAGGGATATGACTTTAATTGTGGACTGCAGTTACAAGAGTAGAGTCGCAACGTCACCCAAGGTTCCGATCCAAGAGACTCTCCTAAGAACCCAATCCTCAACACTAGGGAATAAACCATTTCTTGCATTTAATCCACCGTCTCTTTAGTTGTCAGACTTGAAAATGTAGATGGAAGGCCAGATGATGGAGGGCATAGGATTGTGTCATTTCTTCTCTCCCTCTCATTGGAACAAGGAATCTCTCAAGTGCCTTAACACTCAACGCATTTTTTTGTGTTGATCAGTGTGTCCGTCAAGAGAAGTTGGAGTCGTATGCACTTGTTTTCCTGGGAGTACAACGGGGTGTGCCTTTTTTGAGTACCTATCGTACCTTCTACACCCAGACTTGTAGCATTTACGACGCAGAGCACTTTTTTGGTGCAAGCCCGACTCCTGGTCCTAATAGCGGTGGTCCAAGTGGACATTTTGAAATGGTTGGGAGCGCTCGCCTTTTGTGGAAGCTCTTCGATATTTGACTTTGTGGAATGAGAGCTTTTCTTTGACATTTCATTGCTTTGTAATATTTTTGGCTAGCTCCACTGCTTTTACCAAGAGTTGGCGCACACTGATCAGCATTTTTTTATTTTATATCAGACCCTGGCACATAGGTAAATATCAAGAGATAGTACAAGAACCATGTTCTCATATTGGCTAAAGGTGCTGACACTCAGGTTTCATGAAGCCTTCATTGATTTTATCCCATCCTCGAGTATCATCAAATCAGGTCCAAACTAAAATCCCTCATCCCAGTTCCTCAAGTGAAATCCCAACTCATCTCATCATAACTGCAGTCGTGTATGTGAGGTGTTGATCATATTCTTAAGGTAGAGACTAAGTATGCAATATAGCACACAAATCTTTCTACTAGGAAAATGTGAATAATTAAGTCAAAGACCCTAATGACTAAGGCTGGTTAACTCAAAATCTCAAGAGCTCATAAACCAAGTGTTCTTAAACATCACTAGTCCTGTGTGAAAGTGTAAGTGTCAGGGACCAAACCAACTTATTAGCTAGTTTTTTGTGGTTTTTATTTGTATTTTTTTGTTTTTGTTTTTTTGTTTGTTTTTTAGATTTTTTTTCAAAAAGTTTTTTTGAAAAATAAAGGAAAAGAAGAATTTTTTTTGAAAAAGTTTTGCTTTTTTTTCAAAAGTATTTTTTTACAAAGATAAGAAAGGACTTTTTTTGAAAAAGTTTTTTTAAAGCAAATAAGGAAAAAGGGAAAAAATTAAGGTTTTTTAAAGAGATTTTTTTTAAAAGAGATTTTCTACCCACCTCGTAATTATTGTATAATATATACAAAAATACGTGAAAGTATGAGCTATGGGTAAAGTATATATGTAATATATACATGCCCCCCTATACTTAGCATGTGCTATATCCTCAGAGCACAAGAAGCGAGAAAAAGACATAGCCCGTGCTAAGCGTAGGATGACTAAAAAAAGTATAGAAGTCGATCCACCCCCTATACATAGGCTCTGGTCAGCCTAAGTATAGGGGAAGAGCAAAAATGGGGCGGATGAGGTCAAGAGGAGAAATGGATGAGTATACACACAAGGTGGGCATCGGTTCCCCCCTATACTTAGGCTCTGGTCAGCCTAGGTATAGGACATGATTAAGTGTGAGAACCGATGTGATCTAGAGAATATACAAGGAAAGGAGAATGTACAAGAGTGATTGAATCTTCTAAGCTGCTGAATCTTGGTGCTACATCTTCATGAAGAGTAATATGATGTATCTGCTCTATGCTCACTCTGTATGAAGTTGATGACCTCGTCTTGGACCAACTGCTCTTTCGAATCTACAAAATGCTTCAACAGTTGTCCATTTACCACGTGAGATTGTGCACCATCTATGAGATCAGCTATCTCTACACTTCCATTCTCGTGCACTTTCTTAATAACAAAGGGACCCGTCCATTTAGATTTGAGCTTCCCATGGAACATCTTCAACCTGGCATTGAACAACCATACCTTTTTTCTAGGGACAAAGTCTTTGGACCTAATGTGCTGATCATGCCATCTCTTTACTTTATCCTTATAAATCAAACTGTTGTCATATGCCCTGTTTCGGATTTCCACGAGCTCGTTCAAAGTCAAATCTCAACAAAGCTTCCCTAGGTGACAACTCCAATTAATCTGCTTAATTGGCCATTCAGATTTGTGAATCAGCTCTGCGAGAAAATGACATGGCTTGCCATAGATCATTCTAAATGGTGAAGTACCCAATATTGTCTTGTAGGCTGTCCTATAGGCCCATAGAACTTGGTCCAAGAGCTGGGACCAGTTCTTCCTATCGGGACGAACCAATTTCTGCAAAATACTCTTCACCTCTCTGTTCGAAACCTCTGCCATGCCGTTGGACTGTGGGTGGTAAGGACTAGTAACTCTATGCTCAAATCCATAGTCCTTAGCTTAAGATCTCATATCTCGGTTCATAAAGTGGCTACCCCCATCAGATATCAAAACTTTTGGCACCTCGAACCTAACAATAATATGGTCTCTAACAAACTTACATACAGTCTTGTTGTCTACGGTTTGGATTGGGATAGCCTCCACCCACCTAGATAAATAGTCAACTGCCTACAAAATGTACTCATATCCTTGGCTGTTGGGAAAGGGACCCATAAAATCTACGCCCCATGCATCAAAAACATCACAAATAATCATCGGTTGCATGAGCATCTCATCTCTCTGTCCAACTGTCCCTCCCATCCTTTGACAGATCGGGCTCGACTGTACAAAATCAATAACATCTCTAAACAAGGTCGGCCAATACAATCCACATTGAAGTGCTTTGTGAGCGGTTCTCTTTCCCGAATGGTGTCCTCCAGCCTCAAGTGAATGATAATATGTGAGGACACTTTGGTACTCCTCCTGAGGAATACACCTTCTCCATACACAATCCGGTCCTTCGACGAAAAGGAAAGGATCGTCCCAGTGGTATCTCCTCGAATCCGACTTCAGTCGGTCAATGCTGCTCCTAGTCCAACCATGGGGAACCTGCTTGGAGACAAGATAGTTTACCATGTTGGCATACCACTGGAGTGAGTCAATAACACAAATTTACTCATATGGGAAGGTCTCTCTAATCCGCTCATAATCAGGAGAATCCTTAAGTTCAATCCGAGAAAGGTGATCATCCACAACATTCTTCACTCCAGTTTTATCTTTTATCTCCAAATCAAATTCATGGAGGAGTGAAATCCACCTAAGAAGATGCGCCTTCGCATCCTTCTTTCCATTAAGTATCGAATGGCTGTATGATCAGTATAAATTGTCACCTTAGAACCCAAAATATATGATCTGAACTTCTCGAGGGCCCATACTACCGCAAGCATTTCCTTTTTAGTCACTGTATAAATCTTCTGTGTAGGATCTAATACTTTTCTCGCATAGTGAATCGCAAATAGAATCCCCTGTCATCGTTGTCCTAACACAACTCCTATAGCGAAATCTGAAGCGTCAGTCATGATCTCAAAGGGGAGAGACCAGTCAGGAACTTGTAGGATAGGCGAGGCACAAATCTTCCTCTTCAAGAGCTCAAAGGCCTCCAGACATCTGTGATCTACAACGAACTCTGTGTCTTTCCCTAAGAGCTCAGTCAGTGGGCAGGCGATCTTTGAAAAATCCTGGATGAATCTCCTATAGAATCCGACATGCCCTAAGAATGACCGCACTGACTTCACGTTTGTAGATGGATCGAGTTTCTTGATCACCTCCACCTTGGCAGGGTCAACCTCCATTCCCCTTTTGGAGATGACATGCCCCAACACGATACCCTCCATCACCATAAAGTGACTCTTCTTCCAGGAGAGTACCAGATTCACCTCTCTACACCTCATGAGGACTCGGTCCAAGTGTGCTAAACATGTATCAAAAGAATCACCATGGACCAAGAAGTCATCCATGAACACTTCCAGGAAATCTCCCACCATCTCGGTAAATATGGCTATCATGCACCACTGAAATGTGCCCAGGTCATTGCAGAGCCCGAATGGCATGCGCCTAAAAGCATGTGTCGAATGGACATGTGAATGTGGTCTTTTCTTGGTCCTCAGGGGCTATGGCCACCTGGTTGTAGCCTGAGAACCCGTCAAGAAAACAAAAGAACTCTTTTCCTACGAGTCTCTCCAAGATCTGATCAATAAAAGGCAAGGGAAAGCAGTCTTTCTTGGTCGCGGCATTCAGGCGCCTGTAGTCGACACAGACGCGCCACGACGTAGGTACTCGTGTTTGCGATCTCTACCCCCTCCTCGTTGGTGACCATCTGAATTCTCGACTTCTTCGAGACAACATGAAGCGGGGCCACCCACTTGGAGTCAGAAATAGGGTATATAAACCCTGCTTTGCACCATTTCTCAATTTCTTTCTTCACCACTTCCCGTAGATTGGGGTTAAGTCTCCTTTGGAACTCACGGGAAGGTCTCACATTATCTTCAGTAAAAATGTGGTGCGGGTAGAGAGCGGGGTTGATGCCCACGAGATCCGACACTGTCCAGCCTATTGCTTTGTGGTTCCTCTCTAAGACTTCTAACAACCTAGACTCCTGTTCTAAAGTCAAGTCTGAGCTAATGATGACAGGATATCTCTCTTTGGGTCCCGCAAGAAAGGCATAATTGAGTGTAGGAGGTAGTGATTTCAGCTCTGGCAATGTGATGTCATCAAGTAAATCTGGCTGAACTGAATCTGAATCTGGTTCCGTGCTGCATGAAGGTGGGCTCAACTGTGTAGGACTCTCCACCAAATCAGAAGTATCAGGAGTCGGATCGTCAAAAATATCCAAACAATTGGCAAAAGCCACGTCCGACTCGTCATCTATGTCCCATGATTATTCTGAAGAGGATGGAACTGACAGATCCAGATGAATCTCTACATCATCACAGGAATAGGTAGATGCATCTCTAACAAGATCAGACAACACCTGGCAAACTGCATCATGCACTATATCCTCTCTAGATGAAAGGATCTCGCTCTGTCCTGAAGGAATCTGTCCCCAAATCCCAACTGTGCTAATCATACTACAATCTGCCTTTGAAGATGAGTACTCTGTGCTACTCTCTGAATCAGGTCGCTGACACTTGGTTTGCTTCATCTCAAGGTTCACTTCTCCGCCTGGAGAACGGAACTTCATCATTCCCGTACCATAATTAAAAGCTGCGCCTGCGGTCCTAAGGAAGGGCTTCCCGAGAATGATCTGAGATTCTCTCCAATGATTGGGGGTCTCCATGTCCAAGATTGTGAAATCAACTTGATAGTTCTATCCCTCAATCGAGATAACAACATTCTTCACTTCTCCCTTAGGTCTCTTCATTGAAAGATCTGCAAATTGGAGTAAAGCTGTAGATTTGCGAAGTGGTCCCAACTCCAATTTCTGATATAATGCTAAGGGAAGTAAGTTGATTGAAGAACCGTTATCTAAGAGTGTGTGTGCAAACGCAATGTCGTCAATACGACTCTCTACATAGTGAGCACCCACGTCTCTCTTTTTCCTTGGCAAAGTCTGATTCTTGAGACAATAGGTTGTGGCTACTGATAAGACATGTGTCTTTATATTTCGGTTTTCTTTCTTCCTGCTAACCCTTGCAGGTGTGCATCTCACCTTAAGGTATTTTTAGAATGCATTATGGTTAGCCACATATTCATCAAATGGAACCTTTACAGTGATGTTCTCTTTACAAAATCGTGCCTTATCGGGGTCATCTTTCCGAATCTTTTTTATGCGCTTTCCTGCCGTAAGAGCACAGGGGAAATGGATTGAATCTAGGGAAACAGAGGATGAAGAGTCTGAATCATGAACTGAAAGATCATTCTTTGCATTAACGAAAATAGAGTCCTTCATACATGAATCTTTTTGATGCAACATGGGATCGAAATCAAAACTATCTACTATAGGTTGTGGAATAGAAGCTGGAGTGGTATCCGCCACAACCGGAGATGCAAGGTCCTCCGTAGACTCAAAAGAATATCCATCCTGCCGATTCTGCATTCGTTCTCTCCTCCTCCTCTCGACTCCCTGAGTAGGTATCCTCAAATGTTGCTGATGGGGGTCCGAAATATGATGCCTCTCCTCCTCATCCTCTGAAGACTCCTCAGGTAGAGCTCCAGAGATGCCCCTCCTCGTGTCCCTCGCCCGGTCAGGTACAGTCACGGTCCTTCCGCTCCTGAGTGACATGTGGTTAGCCTCGTCACACAAAAGAATCTCATGTTCACATCTAGGAGATGCTGAATATTATACCTGACCAAAGTGCTGCTGAGAACTAGATCGGTTCAGGCTATTGGGGTTAGCCTGAACTTGGGCTGGGATAGAGGTAGAAGGTGCAGTCTGCTCGTCTCGCCATTTGGACAGACGATTGACATCCACCCGTAAGTCATGAATCTCGTTCCTGTAGGAACGGAGCTCGTCGAATATCTGCTGCTGAATATCCCAGGGACTAGACGAAGAAGGAAGTGGATAAGACTGTGAAGAAGAACGGGAAGACTGGCCCTGTTGGCCAGGGTACTACCTCTGCTGCTACTGCTACTGGGGTTGCGGGCCCTGCTGGCCTGCCTGGTAATGGCCCTATCGGCCATACTACTGGTACTACTATTGCAGCTGCTGGGGTGGCTGGAATCCAGGGCTCTGTTGTGAAGGAGGTGGTGCAGAGGTGAACGCGGTGTTATGAAAGGTCGGGGGACGCTGGAAGGTCTGTCGGTCCCCCGAACTTCCCTGCATGGCAGGGTCCTGAGTATACCATACTCCATTCACCTCCCAAACCGGTGGAGGCTCCTCCTGAACTGTCTCTGCTAATGTAGGTGGCTGCTGGAAAGAGCGGGTGTAGGATTGGTCCTGCTCCCACGGCTAGGGTTGCCCTGACACCAACTGCTCCTGAACATGGTGAACTCGGTAAACGGGAGTAGAGGGTGCAGTCACGCGGGTATCCTTATCTTAGATACCTTCTCAGTCAACTCCTCCATCTGTTTTGGAACTTTGGAGACGCTCCGGTCTAACTCGTCAATCCTTCTGTCAATCTTCTCAACTACTGTAAGCTTGTCTGTAAGGAGTCCCATGCTAGGGATCACGTCCTGAGAGAGATCGACTACAACTGATTTTCCCCCTCCAAATGAGAGTGAACTGGGGGACGGTGTATAGGCTCTGCTGGCCATCTGTGAGCGGCTAGTTTCAGCCTTCTGCTCGAATACCTTCCAGATGGTATCCGCTCCTCGTGATGTATAGCTGCCTCTACAGACAGCTCTCACTAAACCCTGCATCTCAGAGGAGACCAGTAAAGAACGATTGGACCAAGATGTTATCATCTAAATTGTGACAGGGACACTTCTGCAAGATGTCCTTGAATCTTTCCCAAGCATCACAAAAGGCTTCATGGGGTAATTGGGAAAAACTCGTAATGTGCGTCCTCATCATCTTAGTTCTACTCAATGGGTAGAACTTCTTCAGAAACAGGTCCTTGAACTGGGCATAAGTGGTGACTATAACTCCCAAGTTTTTTACCCAGTAGTCGGCTTTTCCACCCAAGGCAAATGGAAGGGCTTTGAGCCTAATATAATCCTGGCTAACATTATGATGTTTGAGGTTAGCACAGATGAGCTCAAAGTCCCTTAGGAATGCATATGGCTCCTCAGAAGCATTCCCATCAAAGTGTGGCAGCAGGTTCAGAAAGTGCGTCTTCAACTCAAAATCAACATTGGGTTCTGCCGGACTCAAGTAGTTCCGAATATGATATAGTCTGGGGTTGTACATCGCATCCATTAGTGGTTCGACCCCAACATTGAGCTTTCCTAACTGAGCTCTGAGAAGTACGTCTTGCTGCTCAGATGTAGCTAATATGGCTAGTATCATTCTCATTGGGTCTTTATGGTTCTCTTCTTCCTCTTCTTTCTTCTTTGGAGGCATTTTTCTTGTATCTTCTTTAAATCCTGAATTATCAAGGTGTTCTTGATTAGAAGAGGATTTATGAATCAAGATATTCTCACCGAGGTGAAGGTCTTCCTCGGTGATGTGGGAAGAGAGAAAGGGAATGGTTTGAGAGTAACCATCCCCAGAGTGGGTGATACTGGGCTCAAGAGGGTCATGAGTCCAGGTTGGTCCAAGTTGCGCTTGGACCTTTGAAGATGTACTTTTCGGAGGGTTCAACGAGAGATTCACAAAGTCTGAATAAATATCCCTCCAATTAGTCATCTTCGATGTCAAAAGAACCGATTAGAACACGATATTCAATGAGGTGCTAGTTCTACGGTGCACGTAAATGTGCGGAGCAAACTCACACAATACAAACACAATTCAAGCCCTCAATTTCACCAACTCAACACGTGATGGCCATAAGAGTTCGGCCGAATTATCTGGTCAATTTTAGTTGGTGAGGATACAATCTTGGAAAGATTAACGAGCTGTTAGGTGCCCATATTTTCCTACAGATTGGCCCGATTCTTACGACTAGTTTGACCTACTTACAACCAGTATAAGAGTAAGTATGGACCGTATAACTACGGCTACCCGTTCCTTGAGGACTAAGGCGTCCTCTAAACCTCCACTCTGCCAAGGAAATCAGGACCGTTTACCGGCTACCCGTAGATCCTCACTGAAGAGTATCTAATCGCCTAAAAATAAAGAACCAGTAGTAAATAAGAAATCCAGGCGTGGCTCTATCCTAGGGTCATCTCTCTCTCACTTGCAAGTAAAACAAACAATGAGGGCTTTATGCACCCGTGAACAGGGGTTCTTTTTATTCCAATTATTTAATCAACCTGCTCAATTCAGTCCTAATTTTAGAGTTCAGTTATCACTTGGAATTTAATTTGAGCACAAAAACACGTCTACCGTTCAGTTCAAATTTTCTTTTGACCTTAAGTTGTAAAACAAGAGGGGAATCGGAAATCAGAATGCAAACGAGAAACTATGATGCATGCTCAGAAGAAGGTATACTTACAGTGAATCCCAGCACTCTCCATGCGTTATGCAAAACTGAATTTGTAAATATTACACTAAATACATGCAGATCGAGAAAACCACACCTAAACAGTATACTATTAACGGGGAAGAATTGATTGAATTTGAGCTAAGTAGTACGCGTCTATGTGCGTCTCATTATGAATCTTATTAGATGTGTGAATCTTCTAAGATATGTGTTGCCTAATTTACGATGGGCATGAACAATTTTGATGCTGAACTACCGTGTACCTAATCCTTAATTTCGCCACTGAAGTCGAACCCCACCCTCACCGGAGAGTGAAACAAGTCTCGACACAACACAAAACAATGTCCAAGTCTTTTTTACATACGCGAGCTCTCAAACAAGAGCTTCTATGAAGAAGCAAATTACCTAAATAATAACAACACGATAATTACAAAAAATCACAAAAACTCTCTCAAAGATAAATTAATTCTCCTAACTCCTCAGCAGTCAGCGCGCGTCGCGTCCGTCGACCTCCGATGTACTCAAAGTCCATCGGGCCCTCGTAAAGAAAATAAGATTTATATTAGAGAGATAAAACAAAATATATACAAAAATATGAAGAGAAATAATTGAAAGGAAAATGGATTAATTACAAGTGGCTCGGGGGTCAGACTACCCGAGTAAATGAAAATCTAAATCCAAAATTTTAAATTAATCCTTAAGTCGTTTGCTTCCCCGGCAATGGCACCATCTGACGAGTCGCTAAATACGATGTTTAATTTGTGTAAGTTGTAGTACGTGTACTTAGCGAATCAGTTAGAACCGAGAGAAAATCTCCGTGAAGAGTGTCTCAGCTTAATTTATATCCCGGGCAAGTCCGGGGTCGAACACAGGGAGGCAAAGGAACAACTTTGGGGTTAATTCAAAAATTAAGAACTATATTTTCAATGCGGATTTTTTTAATATTTTTTAATGCAAAATGAATGCCAAAAAAACAAGATGCGGGTGAATCAAGACACTAAGAAATCACACAATTGGCGAAATTAATTTTTATACCAATTTAGTCCAATTCATCCAAATTATATTTTTTCTAGGATCTTAATTCAGTGAGGAACACAAAACATATTTTTTTGTATTTTTAGGAATTAAAATGCAACAAATAAAAGTACACACTTTTTATGAGTTTTTTCGCAATTTCTCACACAAACAGTAAGCAAAAATTATGAAAACTTTATTGGAACTAAAACATGATGAAAGGAAGCTACAGTAACATTTTTGGAATTTTTTGACAACATATAAATTTTTTATGGATTTTTTAGTGAAAATAGAGTGACAGCGAGTAAATAATTCCTAATAAATCCACAATTGAAAATTATCAAGAGTGCGAATTATCACAAATAGGTACTTTCATATGGAATATAGAAGACTTGAAATTTCGCAAAAAGGATGTAAGTGGATTTATTTAAAAATCAAATATGAATTTCACTCTATGCTTTATTTCAGGCACAAGACAACTCCTCTTTGGATGAAATCTGGATAGTAAATCAATCACGTTTCAAGGCATCATTCCTAATTTTTATGGAATTTTTAGAGCAACCGTGTGTGAAATATAAATTTAAGAGCTCAATTTAAGTTAAATATGCAATATTTCAGTTAAACATTTTTAATTAATTCACAATATCTCACAAAAATACAAATAAATTTTTAGATGACAGAGGATAAGTTCTCAAGAATATGCTATTTTTCATTTAATAAAACAATGCAAAGTTGAGGTCCAAATTGATATGCAAATACAAGGTGGTATGTGCAATTCAACAAATACAATAAACATAACAAAACTTGCATAGGGGTACAGTTGTAATTACAGAAGACTATAGAATGAAAGATGCTATTTTTACAAATAAAAAAATGAAATAAAGAAAGACCTTCTTCTTCCTTGGTCACGGCTAGGAATGAACCCAACAAGGGTTGTGGTCGGCGGTGCGGGGCGACGCCACTGAGGCGCGGGGCGGCGCCGCTGAGGAGGCGTGGGGTCGTCCACGACCGAGGTGGGCTGAGGAGGGAGGGGCGGGTGTGCTGGAGTGGCCGCGCGTGGGCGCGGTGAAGGCGGCGGCAAGCGGACCTGCGACGGAGAGTGGCCTGGAGCGGATGGAGCTCGACGGTGGTAGGGGCGGCTGGAGTCGCTGTAAGCACAAGGGGCGGCAGCGCGGGGCGGAGCTCCACTGAAGCGCGGCGGAGATGCGCGTGCAGCCGCGCAAGCGAGCGGAGGGGCGCTGAGGCGGCTACAGCTGCGGTGGGGAAGATGGCCGGCGACGACGTTGGGGGAGAGGGGGGTGGGGCGGCAGCGCTTCTCCACCCTCCTTTGATTTTTTTTTCTTTTTTTCTTTTTTTTTTGTTGTTGCTTGTGATTTTTTTTTAATTTATATATTTTTTTTTAAATTTTGTTTAAACAGGGAAGGAAATGAATGTGGAAAAAAAAGAGAAAAAGTGATGATGATGGTGTATGGTAAAGATAAATAAATGGAGAATGGGTGGTGTTATGATGTGCTAAAAAAATTGCAAAAATGACAAGATGATAAAATGAGAGGAAAAATTACCTACGATGGAAACAATCGCCTATGATGTGCTCACGAGAGCACGATCTTCGCTCAAATCGCCGGCAAGCGATGAGCTCGAGCAGCGCGTCGTTGCGGCTGCGATGTTGGCCAAAAGACCAACAGATCTCACCGGAGAGAGGGCTGTCGTCGCTCAACCTCGGTTGCGTTGCTGTCACCGATTCGACTTTGGGAACTAGGCTCTCCTCACATAAAGATGTATCAAAGGCAAAAATGAGGAGAATGAGATGTATATAAAAAGGAAAAAATGATAGGTTATTAAAGTGGTGGAGTTGAATGGGAGGTTGTATTATTAATGGAGTTGAATGGGAAGTTAGAAAAAATGGTGGAATAATAGAGTTGAATTGGTGGTTATTGTAGAGAATAGAAATTAAATAATAAATAAATAAAGTAGACTACTTTAAATACAACAAAAATAAAGAAGGAAAAAATAGTGGTGAATTTACAAGTGAATACATACAACATGTACATTTTTTTGCTTTTCTAATATGTAATTTTTTTCTTTTTAATAAGAGATATTTACAACGGAAAAATACAATAAAATACTATAATTAAAATAAATCCAACAATGTTTTTTTTTGTATTTTTATGTAATTGAGAAAGATAAAATAAAAAATAAAGAAGGAAATATACATATAATATACAATGTACATCTAGGTCCCAAAACCCAACTTTTGCAAACGAGCTCCGATTTTAATGAAACCACTTCCGTTGGATAGATAATTTTCTAACTTGAACTTTAAAAGTGAGTTTGGTGAATTCAGAGTTCATACGGAGCGGAAATTTAGCTTGGAAGTTGGACTTTACAACTTTCTGTCTTTGGGATCTAAGAGCATTTATTTGAGGTAAAATTTGTTTTGTATTTTTGTATTTATATATATATTTTTATAAATAAGTTAAAGAAAGAACTAGCCAAAAAGGATTTGAAATAAAATTATTAAAAAACATGAAGTTTTGGGCTATTTACAGGTAAAAAACTCCTTTGATTTGCGGCTTTTTAGTGTTAATTTATTTTGTACAATCTAATATACAATAATTAATGTATTTTATTTACAAGAGTAATTTTGTTAATTTATTGATTTTATAGACATTTATTAGGGAATTTACTCGTGGATTTTGTTAAGATCAAGATATTGAGATGATGAATCGTGGATTTATCACAGACTTAGTTTAAATGTAATACCATCCTAAAAAATGCACATGCAAATGAAAGAAAATATGTACAAAGGAAAGAAAGCAAAATCTTTTTTTGAAACAATTTTCTAATTTTGAATTTTTTTATGGATTTTTGGAAAAAAATCCACATGTAAAAAGAGTTTTTTTTGAAATTTTAATTATGCACATTTTTATAGACTTTTTGGTTTTGTAGTTTTTAGGGAATTTTTAAGGGAAAAGGGTTAGTAAAATATATACAAGTATATACATGGATTATACACATTTTTTGGTGTTTATGCATTGTTGTTTTTTTTTGTTTTTTGTTTGTTTTTTATTTTCTTTTTATTTTTTGTTTTTGTTTTGTTTTTTTAATAAAAAGGTGATCAAAATCTATATATAAAAGTACAAGTTATGTCCAAAATATATATACAATAGATATGACACCCCTCTATACTTAGCTCAAACTATGTCCTCATAGTGATCAGAGAGCGACAAAGGAAGACATAACTCGTGCTAAGTATAGAAAAGTGAAAAGACTCCTATGCTACAATGACACAAAGAAAAGACGAAAATAATAGAAGCCGGTAATCCCCCTTTACTTAGGATAAAAAATCCTAAGTTTAGAAGATTGTACAAATGGGGAGAACCGAAGAAGAGAATGTATGAACTCAACGGCTCGACTTACCCCCTATACTTAGGGTAGAATACCGCTAAGTATAGAATATCAACAAGTTGGGGGACAATCGAGAGATCGGAAAACACAAAAAAGACGATATGAACAACATCACTCCCCCTATACTTAGGGTAAAGTATCCCTAAGTATAAGCAACAACAAGAGTGATGAACATGACGAATATGAACAACACAAATCATTCACCCCTATACTTAGGATAAAGCACATCCTCAGTATAACATATATACACATGAGAAAGGGGTGAATGGGAAAACAGAAGAAAAAAGAATGAAAAATGAAAGGATATACAAGTGGAGTGGATGTACAAAGGTCAAGAAGGTCGAAAGCAGACTTTCTTGCGAGATTGTTGAGGAACAGATCTGAGAAGGTGTAGGTCGATATTGGGGGTCAACATTAGACATAAACTGATCAGGATTGACCATAAATGTATCCTCAACAATCTAAGAGTGTTTAGGCATGAACCGGTCAGTGGAAGTAGTGTGGTCATGTCCTGCTTGGGAAGTCTCACAGATATCAAAGTAAAAAGGCTCGAACTCATTATCAAAGAAAGTAAGATCAATTCCAGCTTGGCGAGCCCATACTGGATTATCATCTTTATAAAAAGGCCCGAATTCCTTTATAAAAGCAATCATATCAAATTTGGCCTTATCAATGTCATCTAAATCAAGGTGAATGGGAACATACTCATCAGTGAAAGTAGTCAAATCATGTTCATCCTGTCTATTTTTAGAGTATGTTTTTCACTCTAGGGTGACTATAGTGTAAATCTCGCGGATGTTATCAATGCATTGCCACATACTAGAAGGAAGAACTCCAAGGTCTATGTTTTCTGAGTCTAACTCATTGAAGAGGAATTCTTGGGTCTCAGTATCATCCAACATACAACAGAAATATCTGATATTATCATCAAGGTCAAAGTCCTTGGAGTTGGCTAACACAGGCACACTCTCATGGGATGCATGTCTCTGGCCAGTAATGGGTGTAGTCATCAATACATCGCTCCCTACATTAGAATGGAAGCGAATCTCTTCTGACCCATAATCAATAATGGCTCTCGTAGAGGCAAGGAAAGGCGGTCTCAGGATTATTGGAGGGTGCTCCACAGGGGTGGAGGTCTCCATGGGCAATACAACAAAATCATAAGTGAAGTTCATGCCTTGAATAAGAATGACATCATTTTCTAGAATACCCTTCGACCTCTTGATAGATCCATTAGCAAATTGAACTATCATCCTGGTTTTTTTAAGAGGTCCAATATGAAGAGACTATACCATAGAGAAGGGTATTATATTAATTGAACCACCACCATCAAGGAGAGTGTTATCACAAAAATAGTCAGAGATGGAGCAACTCACATGAGGTGTGACAGTGTTCCCTTTCTTAGAATGTGGACGGTGAGAGATGGCATGGGCAGTGGCCATGGTCAAGATGTGACACTCAGATCTGCTCCTCCACTTTCTCTTCTTGTGTTGAGGAGCAGATAAATGGCTCATGTCCTGGTGAAGTGGGGATTTAATGATCTCATGAATGGTGGCCACCACTTCAGGTTCACTCAACATTTTTTTGAACTTTTGGACCTCCTCCATACAAGGGAGGACATCGGAATCAGCATATACACGAGGTATGCCAAGAGCAGTCTGTACAGTGGTATCCTCGGGGTCAAAGTTGGGACATGTCGTTAATGACTGTGTGGGAAAATGATTTGGCATGGGTGCCCTCTCCTCACAAAATGAATCAACAATGTGTCTCCCGAAATCTTTTTGGATTTTTAAAATTTTCTCATTTTTTGTATTTTGGACGATTGCAAGCTCTCATGATTATCCTCAAGTTAATCCATATCCGTACTATAGTGGAGTAGCATTCTGGCTCTTATTTATGTTAAATAGGTTGCTAATCCTCGTATTCATATGCTCCATCATCTGGTTCAGGATCTCAAGCGTGGACATCATGAAAGGTGACTCCAATATTCCAGGACTAAGTGAGTGGAATGAGGGTGGGTGAAAATCAGAGTCCGATTCCTGAAATAATGGGTTAGGCGGATATATACAAAAATCATGAGGAATATCCCCTGGAAAAAGGGAGGTGGATCGACTGGAGGGTGCGAGGGATTCGTGAAGGTTTGATAAAAATCACTCCAGTCGGTCATCTCCGAAACAAGAGAAAATGATCGGGAGAGCACGATGGTCAAGTCAAACGATGTGAAGAAAAAGTCACAAATGAGCAGAAGGATCTAGTATGCACACAGGCAATCACAAACAATATATACAAAGCAAAACACACCCCTCAATTCACCTGCTCAACTCGGTGAAGACCGTGAAAGCTTGGTTTCTTAATCTTGTCTGTTTTAGAGTTACATGAGAATCACAAAAATTGTGCAAACACTCCGGTTGGCTTATGGGACTTGGGCACTAACCTTAGTGTGTACACGAGCAATTTAAAATGAATACAATGAGGGGATTACTTGCCCCAAGACAAAATATTTTTCTTTACATTTATTTTAGGGTCTAGTAATTTCAGCAGTCCCAAATTTTAGGCAGTTGTCACTTGGTTTGAATTTTTTAAACAAAGCACCTACCGAGTGTACAATTTCTTTTTAGATTATGTGAGTGAAAACTGTTGGACATGCGAGCCCACGGCGAGCCATTATGCAATAAATGTTATTGCAATTCACTCCTTAATCTGAAATAAAGAGTACATAATTTGCATAATAGGTCCCTTAGTGCAATTAGGGTTATGTACCATGGCCATCTTAATAATCATACAGCTATTGAATCATAGAGGCTGGTGCTTAGATGAATATCTAATGAGTTAGATTGAGGACTCATCAAGCACCGTCAAATGATTATTAAGAGATGATCTCCAGCCTGAGTAGGAGATGGCAATCCTATCTCATTTAGGTTGATATCTGACCGACCTCTTGATGCAGGTCCTCTGCATAGGAATAGAGATTCAGAGGTGTCAGATGAGTTAGGTCAAAGAGTTGACTTAACGAGATCGAGATAACCAAAGTCCTATATCATATGCTGTCATGATATAGGCACACATCCTCTGACCGGAGACAGATGTGTTACTATATGTCTGAGTATGTACATTTGGAAGACCAATAGGTTGATGGCCTAATCAAGGTCTATACAACGACGCGCTGGTGTGCATATAAGGGCATATGAGTAATACGATCTCTCAAAGGGATCATACAGGTTCACTACTGAACCGGAAGACATGAGCTCACTCATGAGATATTGGGAAGAATCAAATTCCGTGCGCACGGTCGTCTCGCTTTGGAAGCTTGACTGAATTTGTTGGTTTGATATATACTTTTGGAAAGTATATGATCACGACCTAGGTATGATATATGCTTTTGGAAAGTATATGATCAATACCGACTCCCAATGATCGAATGAGAAACTTACTGATAAAACCCTGAAGTAGACAGTATAAAGTTGATCTAATACTTCGGGTTTAATCTGAGTCTTCAAGTATGCAGGATGTACAGGTATTAGGAATACCTGAGGGTGATGTGATCATAAACGATTGTATAACCATGATGCTTCCATTCCTAGGGAGTGATGAAACGGGTCTGGATTTTAGTGACTCCTCTCAGTAGAGAAGTAATCTGATCTTAGTCCAAATGTTGGACATTGATCTGAATGTGATTCAGATTCAATGAGAAGATTAGATTTACGGTCTTGATTTAATCAAGCATCTATGGGAGGCCCGAGATCTGGATTTGAGATGTGATCTCAATATCCATGTCACTATACGTGGAACAATACAATCGCCCTGTCCTTATCTCCAAGTATTCACGGAGAAAGCGCATTATCCTTGAAAGAGTTCATGGATAATTCTATTGTTGATATATGTATCCGAGCATTGAGAAAATGGATAATTAAATGTGATTTAATTATCATGAATAATATGAATTTGATTCATATTATAAGGAGAGTTATCTTAGATACTTAAATGTGATTTGATTATCAAAGATGTAAATAATATGAATGTGATTCATATTATTTGAGCACATGAGAATAAGTTATCCAATATAATTAAATGTATTTAATTATTATGGATAAGAATAATGTGGATAGTAATATCCAATTATTCATAATATATTATAAATGTGATTTATAATGTATTAGAGAGAGTTAAATATAATTTATATTAGTAGATTAATTATTAATGTGTATTGGATACACATTGTCTAATTAATTGAAAATGTAAATTACATTTTGTTTTGGGTTGTGAATATGATTCACAATATTCCAATGTCAAGATTACAATATTCCCAAATTTAAATGAGAATTATTTTGGTGAATAAAAATCCCAACAAATAGTTGTTGGAAAATAAGTAGAGAGAAAATCAAGGAGATATGCAATCTCATGGGAATCCATGAGATTGCCCTCTAAAGGGGAAGGTTGATCTCCTTTGTATTTTCTCTCCTTATTTGATTGATTTAATTTGGTATTAATATTTATTTGATTTATCAAATATATTTTATCAAAATTAAATCACAAGTTGTTGGTTTTTACCAACAATAATCTTGACCATTGGATTGACATAAATCAATCTCATCCATTGATTTTATATGTCACATGGATTGAGATCCATGGATCCCAAAACCCTATAAATAGAGAGGCATACCATGCTCTCTATTTCACACACAATGCTTGAGAAGCATCTCTCTCTCTCTCTCTCTCTCTCTCTCTCTCTCTCTCTTTCTCTTTAGAGGTCAGCCCTCTCTCTCCCTCTCATGGCCGTCCACCATGGATGCCATGGAGAGGTTCTCCATCGCCGCGGCATCGTCGTTATGCTGCCCGTTCTTCTGCTCGTGGATCTCCGTCTCCTTCGGTGCGCCTCGCTCGTGAAGAAGACGTCGGATCTCGTGTGTCGAGATCAGGAGATCCACCGCTTGGATCATCAACATGGATTGCGAGAAGCACGCGGTTCATCCCCGCGCTCGCAAGCGTCTTCTCCGTCGGATCGGACTTGAGACAGGAGGTCTCTTCGTTTAGAGACTTGATCGCAACCACGCTTCAAGAGGTAATCCTATTACTTGTTTGTGGTTTAGACGAAACGATTCGAGAAGTGTTCTTGGATCATTTGGTTTCGTCGTATAATTTTTTTTTAAAATTCCGCTGCATCGAGCAACTAGTCCGACTAGTCGCTCCTTGTCGTATTCGATACAACGAACACGCTTCCGTGATGCGCTTGAGGATCAAACCATATCCTTCAAGTGGTATCAGAGCCTTAGGTCGACGGTTTCGAATAGTGATTCGTTAACCAAGGACGACTTGGGTTCGTTAAGGTCGCGAAAGTTTTTTATCGCATTTGATTTCGCAGATCTGTTTAGTGTATTTTTTCGGCCAAGTTTAAATTGTTTAAACACGAAAATAGCACTTGGATTTTGTTCCCCATTAAATAAGGAAACCATAGGATCTGAGTTTGCGTAAATCGGATTTCGTATGCTCGAGATATGGTCGTTTTAATGAACCTGTATGCACTGTTGCGGAGACTGTGAATCTGAACGTGATTAAAATGTTAATTACTGTTTAGACTTGCCTCGAAATGCATGAAACATCACTTAGGTTCTGTCCTAAATCAAATTAGCAAACTTTAGAAATTGACTTTGCTTAATTTGGATTTAATATGATTGAGATATGCCAATTTTAGTAAGTAGGGGTCACTGCTGAAATTGCTTTCCTAATCTAGAACCAAGTGATTGTCAATTAGTGAAATTAATTGTTAATTTCGTGAAATAATCTTGAAAAATATTTGTGAAATAATGAAACATGATTATTTGCCTAATTGACTTGGCCCCAACCAATTAGTTGATTAGATTTGATCTAAACCTTAATTGGAATTACAATCATCAAACTTCTTGCTTGAATATGACTTGGGAATTTGCCTAGCAAATTTCCTTAAAATCAAAATTGTTTTGATTACTATATGGTATAATTTCGGTTGAAGAACCGATGATCATCTCAAGTACAAAATAATCAATTTGGCATTATCCTTTCCCGAGGTGGATATGGTGTCTAGTCGGGGATCGCTGGTCAGCGGGTTGCAACGTATGTGGTCCACCCCACTCCCGTCGGTACTGGCCATGACAGCGGGTAGGGCCGGGACAATGTCCGAGGGATTATGATGTATTAAAATATGAATTAATACGTATTTTGAGAATAATATCATATATATTCAAGCATAAAATTAAGTTTGATTGATTGAATTGGATTGATAATTAATTTAATATGATTTATATGAATGGAATTCATAGTAATTAATTAAATTTGAATAAGAGATGGAGGATCACATAAGTGACATCCATGGTCTCCCGTCAAGGCGAAGGGTTTCGTCGCCAAATATTATATGTGGGAGACGCCTGTCCGAAGTGACAGCTCCCACATATGATCCGTTTGGATCGGGCTCGTCGCTTCTCGAAAGAGTAAGGACGTATGCGTAGTGACCCCAATATCGGGTCCTCATATTATTGGGGCGATATTGGATTGCGCATAGCGAGTTGTATTCCTGTTGACAGTTGGTTCAATTAATGACGGGTCAACATCACCTTAGGGGTGGTGGGCCCGGGTATTAAAGACCGAATTGGGAGATGCAAGTTGGACTTGCAAGGCGGAATGTGTTCCCGCTTCTTTTTATCCGAGTTGTAGGTTCTCATATTATTGGGATGCAACAAAGATAAGGAAGGAGATCCCAGATCTTGCTTGAGATATGATGGTAAGCATATCTCTTACATTGAAAGTGATTAAGGGAATGAACTTTCATTGTTGACATGGCAAGACAACTTTGATATAAAATTCCTAATTCAAAGTAAAACATGTATATACACTCATGCAAATTTCTTATTTCAGATAATCCTTCATTAAACCCACTCAATATTATATACTCAATAATAACCAGTAAAATATCGTGGATTGGACCCTATAATCCAGATATTGTACTTGCAATTGGACACACTATGTATGTGGTTGCAATGTGCAAGTTTCCTCATAACAATGAGAAGTGATAATTAAATAGACAATAGGACTAAAACCCTAGGGTTTGTATGTCTCTATAAGTCTTGATCTTATCGAATGTACTTTTGAAGTGACATGTCGATGATGATCGTAATTATCAAATTAATCCTTATAAAATCAATAAAGATATTATGGCATACATACGTGCTCTCAACATTTAATCATGAATGATGTGGTTCTCTACATCATGCAGAATGGTAGCTCTATAAGAGATGATGTATTCAAATTATTTGAATACCTACCTGAACCTATGTTTTAAGAGTTTAGATGGATGTAGATGATGAGTGTCATCATTCTACTATCTATACTCTAGTCATTCATGAAGCTTCATAATATTCATATTGTATGAATTGGGTGAAGCTTGTATAAATGTTAAAATACTCTTATATTGAAATTTTTGATTTTAACATAAGAGATCCTTAATCTTAAGCAATGGTTGTTTATAGATAAAGGGAGCGCAGTGGAAGCATGGGTTGGACTCAAGCAAGAAGTATAATCAAATAGTTGACTGTACTTCTGTGACTTCCATATGACATCCAAAGAGTTGGATGAATGCCAATGCTGCAATAAGTTGATGTGTTGATAGTATGACTATCAAGTCAGTCTAGAATCCTCAGAAAAGGACTCGGATGGAGCATCAGTATAGTCTACATATAATCATTGAAATTGACTTACTTATTTGATAAGGTAAAGTCTAATAATTGTATCTCAATCTTCTAATAACACTTGCAATTGGTTGCATATGTATTAGAATATTATAAATTTGATCTTAAGGTTTATTGATCATCCATGTTGAAAGTGATACAAGTGTTGCAACAGTTTCCATGAGATCAATAGACTTCATATTTTCAGTGGGAGCCCTTAGTCTTAGAGAATGTCTCTATGACCTAGATATTAGAATACACTCATTGTTTATTTCTAATTGTTGGATATAAACATGAATTCTGTAATAAATCTATCATAAAGAGTTATGATGGAAATATTTCAGATAGTAATCTAAAATCTAGTGGACTCTATTAAATTAGAAAATTATTGAATGGTTCATTAAGATTTCTAATACTGAAAATTAAACCTTTAAAAGATCAATAGGAGGATAAAGATCATTTGACAATGATCTGGCATCAAATTTTGGACATATGTCTGTTGATGAAATCAATGGACTGGTAAGACATGAAACTTTAGATTGTCTAAAGATTCAAATCTCACATACTTGTGAATATTGTATTCAAAGTAAAAATGTCCAATACACCCTTCCTTGGGAAAGGTGTAAGGTGTCAAGGTATTAAGGATCTCATACATATTGATGTATGCAGATCATCTATATCATAGTAAACATTATGGATATGTGATATCTGTTAATGATTATGTATGATATGAGATTTCTTCTCTTCACCTAAGAAACCCGTTGAAATGTTCAAAGATTTCGCAATTTTGGTTTAGAACCAATGTTTGAAAGAAGATGAAATGAATTTGATCTAACCAAGGTAGCATGTACCTATTAGATGAATTCAAGGACCTTATAGAGATGTGAATATCATTCCTATTTCAACCCTCCTGATGAACCTTAACTCAATAGAGTTGTAGGGAGATACAATTGATCATGCGTGACATGATTTGATCAATGATTAATCATAGCATAATTATCTCTTAGTTTCCAGGTATATATATGTGGTAGAGACTACATTATATATCCTTAATAAGGTTCCATGTGATTAAGCTGGAATCTGGCACTAGAGAGTGCTACTTCATTAGGAAAATAAAGGATGGTATTGGATACCTACTCTATGACCTTGAGATTCTTAAAAGATCTAAACTTTGAGAATACGATTCTTATAGGATGACTCTCTTGAGAATCAAGATGAAAATGAAGTAAAGGAACTCATTTAATCTTGAAAAGATAATGAGGCTCCTGAAATCGGAAACTAAAATAGATAATTAAAGATGAAACATTAATACCTCTTCAAATAAGTTTGAGGATGGATTCCATGTGTCAGTTAAATCTGAAAATCATCGAACTTCATGTGATGAAGCTCCTGAGGATCATGACATGGAAAGATGGATGTTAGCAATAAAAGTCTAATGTAGACTTCATATACAAGTGTTGTATATGGACCCTCGAGGATCCACCTATATGGGTCAGACCCATTAAGGTGTAAATGGATCTTCAAGAGAAAGAGGGAACCTGATGAGAAGGTAGAGACCTTCAAATCACGGTTCGTAGTCATGAGCTACACACCGAAGAGAAGACATCGCTCGCGATGAGACTTGCTCTCCGGTGACTTTGCTTTAACCCATCAGAATATTGCTAACTATGACTACACAACTTGTCTATGACATCTTCATGGTGTGAGTCAAGATTGCATTCCTCTATGAGTACCTCTCTGAGGATATTCATATGAAGTAGCCCCAGGGCTTCATGGTTGAGGAAATCAAGGTGTGCTAGCTGAAGAACTCCATCTTTGGACTCCAATAAGTTTCTTGTAGTTGGAACATAAGATTTGATGAAATTATAAATGTTGTGATTTCAGATAAAATCTTGATGAACCATATGAAGCTTAGTAGGAGTGCCATTGTGTTCATCGTGCTAAATGTAGATATTATTCTAATCATTTAGAATGATATAGGAATAAATAATAGGTGTTTTAAAATTTGGTTGTTCCATACTTTGAGATATGATCTCAAGGATACCTCTTAGATCTTAATTCTCAAGTTGTTCAGAAACAAAGAGAAGAGGATATTGGGACCGTCACATTAGTAATACACCTTGGACTTATTCCATTTTCTGGAAAATTCCAAGAGAGGCTTCCTTCCCTTAAGATGTGGTAGTGACCTGTCTAAAGGATAGCACCTCAAAAGGTTGAGGAAGTGAATGCTAGAACTGCTTGCACTTGTGCATCAGTTATGAGAAGCTGGGTATATGCTAGATGTGTACAAGAGCCAGATGTCTGCCATGCAGTGGGAGTAGTAAACTGCTACTAATCCTACTATGGAGATAAAACACTTGATTGCAGTAATAACAATATCTTCAAAGATGATGAAACTTAGAGATAGTGATCTCAAAGTCTTATCTTCAAAGGTTTAAGACCTTGTAGATAGTGATCTATAATGGTCTTAACTGTAGATACCTTAGGAGATAGAGATCTCCAGGAATGAAAGTATTCTAATAAGGATTATGGGAATACTGGTTATGATAATTAATAAGATGTAGTGTCAAGGACACTATAACCAACAAAATTGAGTATCGGTTGCATGAGATGCAACATTCGCATTGGATGCGAGCACTGTTACTAGGAGATATGCAAGTGCCGTAAAAGTACTTGGTGTAGTCTCTTGGGAACAGAGTGACTGATCAGCTTACCTAGCTATTTTCTAAATAGCCTATGATTGTCACATGAGTGTGGGTTTAAATGATTAGCCCATTAATGGCTCTTTGGGCTAGTGGGAGATTGTTGGACATGCGAGCCCACGGCGAGCCATTATGCAATAAATGTTATTGCAATTCACTCCTTAATCTGAAATAAAGAGTACATAATTTGCATAATAGGTCCCTTAGTGGGGTTATTTACCATGGCCATCTTAATAATCATACAACTATTGAATCATAGAGGCTGGTGCTTAGATGAATATCTAATGAGTTAGATTGAGGACTCATCAAGCACCGTCAAATGATTATTAAGAGATGATCTCCAGCCTGAGTAGGAGATGGCAATCCTATCTCATTTAGGTTGATATCTGACCGACCTCTTGATGCAGGTCTTCTGCATAGGAATAGAGATTCGGAGGTGTCAGATGAGTTAGGTCAAAGAGTTGACTTAACGAGATCGAGATAACCAAAGTCCTATATCATATGCTGTCATGATATAGGCACACATCCTCTGACCGGAGACAGATGTGTTACTATATGTCTGAGTATGTACATTTGGCAGACCAATAGGTTGATGGCCTAATCAAGGTCTATACACCGGCGCGCTGGTGTGCATATAAGGGCATATGAGTAATACGATCTCTCAAAGGGATCATACAGGTTCACTACTGAACCGGAAGACATGAGTTCACTCATGAGATATTGGGAAGAATCAAATTTCGTGCGCACGGTCGTCTCGCTTTGGAAGCTTGACTGAATTTGTTGGTTTGATATATACTTTTGGAAAGTATATGATCAAGACCTAGGTATGATATATGCTTTTGGAAAGTATATGATCAATACCGACTCCCAATGATCGAATGAGAAACTTACTGATAAAACCCTGAAGTAGACAGTATAAAGTTGATCTAATACTTCAGGTTTAATCTGAGTCTTCAAGTATGCAGGATGTACAGGTATTAGGAATACCTGAGGGTGATGTGATCATAAACGATTGTATAACCATGACGCTTCCATTCCTAGGGAGTGATGAAACGGGTCTGGATTTTAGTGACTCCTCTCAGTAGAGAAGTAATCTGATCTTAGTCCAAATGTTGGACATTGATCTGAATGTGATTCAGATTCAATGAGAAGATTAGATTTACGGTCTTGATTTAATTAAGCATCTATGGGAGGCCCGAGATCTGGATTTGAGATGTGATCTCAATATCCATGTCACTATACGTGGAACAATACAATCGCCCTGTCCTTATCTCCAAGTATTCGCGGAGAAAGCGCATTATCCTTGAAAGAGTTCATGGATAATTCTATTGTTGATATATGTATCCGAGCATTGAGAAAATGGATAATTAAATGTGATTTAATTATCATGAATAATATGAATTTGATTCATATTATAAGGAGAGTTATCTTAGATAATTAAATGTCATTTGATTATCAAAGATGTAAATAATATGAATGTGATTCATATTATTTGAGCACATGAGAATAAGTTATCCAATATAATTAAATGTGATTTAATTATTATGGATAAGAATAATGTGGATAGTAATATCCAATTATTCATAATATATTATAAATGTGATTTATAATGTATTAGAGAGAGTTAAATATAATTTATATTAGTAGATTAATTATTAATGTGTATTGGATACACATTGTCTAATTAATTGAAAATGTAAATTACATTTTGTTTTGGGTTGTGAATATGATTCACAATATTCCAATGTCAAGATTACAATATTCCCAAATTTAAATGAGAATTATTTTGGTGAATAAAAATCCCAACAAATAGTTGTTGGAAAATAAGTAGAGAGAAAATCAAGGAGATATGCAATCTCATGGGAATCCATGAGATTGCCCTCTAAAGGGGAAGGTTGATCTCCTTTGTATTTTCTCTCCTTATTTGATTGATTTAATTTGGTATTAATATTTATTTGATTTATCAAATATATTTTATCAAAATTAAATCACAAGTTGTTGGTTTTTACCAACAATAATCTTGACCATTGGATTGACATAAATCAATCTCATCCATTGATTTTATATGTCACATGGATTGAGATCCATGGATCCCAAAACCCTATAAATAGAGAGGCATACCATGCTCTCTATTTCACACACAATGCTTGAGAAGCATCTCTCTCTCTCTCTCTCTCTCTCTCTTTCTCTCTAGAGGTCAGCCCTCTCTCTCCCTCTCATGGCCGTCCACCATGGATGCCATGGAGAGGTTCTCCATCGCCGCGGCATCGTCGTTATGCTGCCCGTTCTTCTGCTCGTGGATCTCCGTCTCCTTCGGTGTGCCTCGCTCGTGAAGAAGACGTCAGATATCGTGTGTCGAGATCAGGAGATCCGCCGCTTGGATCATCAACATGGATTGCGAGAAGCACACAGTTCATCCCCGCGCTCGCAAGCGTCTCCTCCGTCGGATCGGACTTGAGATAGGAGGTCTCTTCGTTTAGAGACTTGATCGCAACCACGCTTCAAGAGGTAATCCTATTACTTGTTTGTGGCTTAGACGAAACGATTCGAGAAGTGTTCTTGGATCATTTGGTTTCGTCGTATAATTTTTTTTTAAATTCCGCTGCATCGAGCAACTAGTCCGACTAGTCGCTCCTTGTCGTATTCGATACAACGAACACGCTTCCGTGATGCGCTTGAGGATCAAACCATATCCTTCAAAAACAAGGAAGGATATCAGAAATGCCAATGCACGATTAAACACAATTATGCATGCATGGGTTAGAGATGCGTACCTTATCGCTAGTACTCTACATACAGGGTGATCCGTGCCGAATTTAAATACAAAAAAATAAACTAACCTATATGATGCAAATGAACAATCCTAGTAGTATCTTCTATTAGCGAGCAAGAACAAGTTAATTTGACTAAGTTCAATATGCTCTACTCTATAGGTACAGAAATTCTTGTTAAGGGATTTGGACCAAACTAATTACCTGGCTCAAGCAAGCTAATAAAGAAATCAATAGGTGGCTCACGAAATCTGTGTGAAACAAATAAAAATAAAGCGATGAAACAAAACCGGTGAGGTCCCCCAAGTGCACCAATACTTGGCGAAACAGACCCCCCAACAAATGAATGTCCTTTTACAAGAGTTCAAATGCTAGAAATAAATAAAAGAAAGTTTAAATTTTTTTAGTTGGTCTTCTTCAAATCTTCTCCTCCTCCTCTCACATTCTCCTGTGGCTTCGAGATGAATCAAGCTGCCTCCGCTTTGCTTGGGTGCTTCGGCTCTCCTAAGATCGCCTCCTTCACTCCACGGGCCCTCAGAAGAAAAAGGAAAGAAAGATGTGTAAGAACACAATTATAAAAAAAAGCAAGAATAAATGAGTGAGACATAATGAATATGAACAATGAATGACTGTAGAAAAATATAGACAAAAATGTACAACTAAGATCAGTAGGTCAAAAAAGAAACCTAACTACCCTCGCCGTGCCTCCCTGATAACGTCACCATTTTGTTATCATGCTTTTTCACGGGTTTTTATTTAATTGAATTATGAACAAGTCGTTACAACCCGATCAAGCGTTAATAAATTTTTTTCCTTCTTAAGCTAATAATTATAGAAAATATAGCAAGAGAATTTTTTCCTATTTAATTTACCTGTATAGCTAATAGGATCGAACTCAGTGAGGATACATTTCCCGAGGGTTATTCAAATAATCGAAAAAATCAACTAAAAGAGAAAAGAGAATCTCAAATGCTAACTATCTTGGTTTTTTGTGAATTTTTTATCTTTTCAAATTTTCAATTATTTTTATTTCAATTATTTTTATTTTTTTATTTTCAAATTTTTAATGATTTTTAGTTTACAATTTTTTAAATTTTCCAAAATATAATTTCTAAAACAAATTTCTACACAAAAGAAATGCAATTTATTTTGGATCTTTTTAAATATGATAAAATTCTCAAAAATGTCTGAATAAAATTCTTTTGTATTTTTTGATGAATTTTTACTATTTTATAATTTCAGAGATTTTTGGATTTTTTAGGATTTGTAAAAATGAATAAAAACAAGGAAAAATGCAAGCAATGAGCAAATAGGATTATTTTTCGATTTAAAAATACCAAACAAATGCAAAAATTATGAAAATTATTTTTCCCAAAAACTAAAGGAAATTATCTACAAATAGAAACTGAAATCACTATTTTTGAAATTTTCTACAATTTTCTATGATTTTTTTTTCAGATTTTAAGTATTTTGCAATTTTTTTCAGTTTTAAAAATTGTTAATGCATGAAAATTGGACAGGAAATTAAAGGTATAAAAAGTAAACCAATCTATTTTTTTGGGATTTCGACGTTATTTGTGAATTTTTATAATTTTTCAAAGTGCAAACAACAAAAAATGATGTTTTTGATGTTTTACTAATAACACATAAAAATAAAATGCAATGAAATTTTTACAAAATGAAGATGCACACAACGTGAGTCTAACTTGATTTTTTCGAAATTTATTGTACAACAAATGACGTTTATTCTAATGATAAAAAGCACGCAAAATAAAGTCTATAAAACAGGGACTGAAATGTAAATATTTTATGTTTATAAATAAAAAGCTAACAAGAAATAAAATAAGGGTGGAATCTACAAATTACCCAGAATAGGCATGCCAAACATGTGACTTGAAAGAGGCAAGGTCCTTCTTGCAATTAGTAGAATCTCCAGGGTCGAAATTGTAACTTTCCGAAAAGATATAATTGTCCTGCTAGGGTTTAGGCTTCGTTCCTTTCCTTTCACATGCATAGGGGGCAAACGGGGCCGCCGCCCCTGTGATCTTCACGCCAAGGGAAGGGCAGGCGACGGATGGCGATCGTTGTCGTGTTGTAGTGGTCGACAAGCGGGCTTTGCGCAGGGCACATGCTAGCTGCTGTGGTCGCAATTGATGTCGGCGGAGATGGTCGGCTCTCTCGAGCTCGTGCAAAGGTTGATCGGAGGAGAAGGGCAGAGGTCGGTGTGCGCTCCCTACGACGCTGGCATTCGGTGGACGCGATACGCGGCGGTTGTTGGTTGGCGACGGGTGGCCCTGGCGGAGCTGCTGTGTGGAGTCGACAGCGTGTAGATCTGGAAGGCGGTGAGCCGTGGTTGGCGGGGCTTGGTGGAGTGCTGCCTCGAGTAGTCGTGGACAAGCTGGCGGACGACACGCAGGATCTAGAGGTAGAGGACGATGGGGTTGCGCTCACGACGACTGGCAGGGGAGACTCTAGGCGACGGAGGCATAGCCGCCTAGTCTTTTTTTTTATTTTTTATATTTTTGTTAGAACAACAACTATTTTTTCTTTTTTTCTTTGAAATTTCTGTACCTGAAAAACAAAAAGGATAAACCGACTCGAGAACGATGGCTCGGTCTAAAAATATGTAAAATAAAATAAAAATAATTAGAAATGTTAATGGTGTTGGATCTTGTGAAATGGAAGATAGATCCGAGTCTCCGGCCACCGTGCGTGAACGGAGTTGAAAGGTCGTTTGAGGTAGAACACGAAATGTAGAGATTGAGAATGCGGTGGTGATCGGTGTCGAATTCAGAATCAATTTCGAGAATGATTAAGAAGTACGATTAATCAAGATTACAAAAAATGACAACAAAATTTAAAACACAAAAAAATCCACAATTAACCTAGATTAGAAACAAGAAAAATAAATGGATCTCACCGTGGGAGCGGAAAATTATCGTAATTGCCTCGACGAATGTCGCCTCTCTGTCACAGGATGGCTCGGAGGCTGTGCGCCCTTCTTCAACAAGATTGCTCTCGAAAATTAGGCTCCTCTCACAAAAGATTGATCATATTAAAATGAGGGAGGAGGAGACATATTAATAGGAAAAGAATTGAGTTTTGAAATTCAAAATTTGAAATGAGAGGAAGAAAAGGAAGGAGGTTAGTGGTTAATGGTGGATAAAATTAGTTACATTATCTACATAATTAATTAAATTAATTAATTTCATCACTTTACTAAATTAAATAGTAAATATTATTTATTTAATTTTTTAATGTAACTATTTAAGGAAATTGATTATATACACATACTATGTACATATAGTACATTATATACATAATTAAATAGGGAAATTAGTTTTTTTATATTTTAGTTTTTTTATTTTTAATTTTTATTTTAAACAATTATTAAAAATATTTAAAAATAAAATATGTATAAAAAAC
This sequence comes from Ottelia alismoides, assembly GCA_037367405.1. Taxonomy (NCBI): domain Eukaryota; kingdom Viridiplantae; phylum Streptophyta; class Magnoliopsida; order Alismatales; family Hydrocharitaceae; genus Ottelia; species Ottelia alismoides. Next base: position 851,846 of record JAZKJV010010266.1, on the reverse strand, counting down.
AGGATATATACAATAAATAAATGGTAAAATTGCACAAACCACCCTAGAAAATCGTCTTTCAAACCGTAACTCCAAAAATTATGAAACAACGATCATTTTAAAGATTGATTAATTTAGAATAAATGGAAGTGAGTTTGATCCAATTTGAGTTCATATGGAGCCGGAATTGATCTTTCAATTATCGCTTTATAGCTTTTTCTAGATGTGGTTACTTTTATTTTGTACATGATTTTATTTTGTAATTATTTTTATTATTTAGAAAACATTTTTATTTACAACTTTTGTTTTGAAAATTATTTAATTCGAGGTCAATTTATGTACGAATAAAAGAGTGTTAATTTTATACTAATATACACATAAAGTATTTACAAAACATTTTTTTGGATTTTCTGATTAAGGATCCTATCTCCCCCTACTTTATTCTTGGTTGATCAGGTAAGTCTTAAACTTCTCTCAGGGTTCGGGTCAGCCTATATTTATGAAATATATACAATCTTCTTCTCTTCATTTTTCTTTATTTTTCCTTTATTTCTATATTTATTTTTTAGGTTAAAATAATAATATATTTACAATATTTACACATAGATGCAAGTTAGTAAGAATATGGATTTATCAATATATACATGTGTTTTATAAGTGATTTTAAGCTAAAAACAATGAATAAAGATGATGTAATGCAGATTCATCAGCCACGTGGCCCAATCTCTTCATTCCATGTCGCCGACTCCTCATTACAATCCACTGCTCATGTGAACCGTCTAATCTCCTAATTAGATGGTTCAGATTCCATCAGATCCGTTGTTGCTTGTGGCCATTTGATCTTTTGATCAAGTGGATCACGCTCGTCCATCAATGCCTTTGCCTCAATTGTTGGATCTACTGATCCAATGACTATTGCTTATCATCCTCTTCGTGCCTCTTCATCTCTCGCATCGTTGGTTGTGTAATCGACCATCTTTGCCGATTTAGGTTCGCATCCACACGTGTCCTCTTCGCATGAAACTTGTGTTGTTGAAGAGATGCTCCATCCTCTTCTTCGTTAACCTCCACAAGAACACCATCTCCTTCACATGAGGTAACATGGGGCAGTTGAAGCCACCCCCATGCAATTGCATGGACCTTACAAAAAGACCTTTCCGACCAATCGTCATGCTATCTGCCCTTTTTTGATAGAAGACACCGATGCCACCATGTATTCCTTTGCGTCAGAGAGAGAAATAGGTCGAGATAAGAGCATCATCTTCTCCGATGTGCTACATCCACCATTGAAGGCATCTTGACCTTCATATTCAAGCCAGATACATAAAGCGAGGATGAGAAGCTTCTTGGAGCTTCATCCCCATGCGTCCGACCAGCATCTCTGTTCATCTCCTTCATCTCAGGAAATCTTAGTCTTCTTCGTTCCATGTCTTCTATTTTATTACACAAGCATTCACACCATTTCACTCATCATGTTATATCATCACCTTCTCCATTCGTCTTTGATCCACATTGACAACACCTGTAGTATTCTTCTCTTCTCTGCAAGCCTTTCTGTCTCGATCCACTTCACTTCCTTATAAAAGAAATGAACCCATTAGGGCATCAGTTCCTTCATCTCCATAGCCCTCCAGCCATCCCATTTCTAGATCAAACAAATCCCCTCGCTTTAGCTATATTTACTAACACATGCAATTCTCAAAGATGCCTTGAGTATCCAGAATATTTAAGGAGCTCTGACCTCGTGCTCCGCCTCCTACAAGCGTGAGTCATCCCCCTGAATAAGCTAATTCAGAGCCTCCTCTGACCCTCTAGCAACTTCGTAGACCATTGGGAAAGCTTCCTCAACTTTCAGGTAGCTTCCTGGACCACAAAGGAGTACTTAGAACCTCGTCGAAGCCCAGTCATCTCAGCCACATCGCAGAGGAGGAGGAGTCCCTATATAGCATTTATCGTTCGATCAAATCATTTCCCTCTGATCTTACGACTCAAAACAGATCCAAACCACTCCCCAAGCCTCCACAACCTTGGGTGATACGAGCCCTGATCCGAAGCGCTAGGCACTACCAAGTCGCTCGAACCTTCCAAGCATCTAGATCCTCCTGCCAAAGCCATCCCCGCATGTGCCTCACGTGCAATCTTGGGCTTTTTTCGCATGCAACCCATCACTCCTTGATAATTCATAAAATACCCCTCGCACAGGGGGGAATTAGCAAGATAAGCCCATCAGCTTTGCATATTTATATTTTAGTCTATTTTAAGACTGTTTTCAGAGACTTTGGAAATTATTTCAGTGTTTTATTTGCATATGGACCATTGGATTGAAACTTTGATTCTTTGAACACTATTTATCTAATTAATGTGGTTTAAGCTTTGTTTAAAAACTCTTTTGATGCTCTTTAATGTGACACACTTATCTCTCTGAAAATGATTTATATGTTACAAAATGAAAATGTGAGAAATATGTTGTCTAATTAATCTTGTTCCGAGTGTCAATCATTCCCATTAAATATAATTAATGTGTCTCTTTCACCAAAAAATTGATGAAGTAAATAATATTCATTTTGTATCATTATCTCTAGAATAATTCCTTAATTTATAGAAAGTGAAGTAGTACTTTCATTAATTAGAATTGGATTATTTATCTGATCTTTCGATTGGGTCTTATTTGCAAAAATCAATGTTCATGTTATGAGTTAATTTTGGAGCATATACAAGATATAACATTGTTGTGTATTGTATGCATATTTGATTAAATTGCATTCCATTCTATAGCATTTAATTAGTTTGACTTGCATTTATAAAACCTTATAAAATTATGCATAGATTCTGTTGTGCATCCTTGACTTAGATATCACTCTAATAGAATTAACATATGTATTTTGAGTTTAATTAGATAAACTAATATATTGCATCCTTGTGTTCGATCTTGCACTTATCTTAGATAAATTAAGACAAGCTCTCTTCGTAGAGACACTCGGCTTAGTTCTATTGACTTGTTAATCGACCATATTACAACAAATCAATATTAGAATAAACAATTACTAATTCATCAGATGGTGCCATTGTCGGAGACATGGCATCATTAGTGTATTTGATAAGGTTTAGATACTTAATTAAGTGATTTTTACTATTATTTAAGTGAAGCATTCATTGTGTTGACTTTTATAGTTCAGTTGACTTTAACTTGTGTTGTTTCTTTTTCTTCTTGCTATTTATGTGTTGCTTATTTTTATTTTGGTTGGAGCTTTTAGCTAATCATATTATTGTTGTGATAGGACCTACGAAGCCAAGCAATCTGTGATGATGCAAAGGCGAGTAACTAGGAGTTCCAGCTGAACATAAGTTCACAATAGCTAGAATAGAGAAGAAGCAAGAGATATCTAGTTTAGTTATTTGATTAGAAATACTTTTTGTAATTATTATTTGTAGTAATTTCTTTGTAATGTAATTATGTCATAGACAATGGTTTTCATTTTATAATTCGTGTCTATAACAAAGGGCTCTTTAAACTTTTAACTTGTGTGCGTCGAGACTTATTTCATCCTCTCCGAGGGAGGGGCTCAACTTGAGTGGTGATTTAGGGTAGGAACCCATGATATTAGCGCTGCCTTTAGGTCAACTTGTTTGTGCCTTCGTAGATTAGGACACACTTGCTTATCTCAAAGATTCACTTAACACTATACTGACTTAACATATTCTACTTAGCTCAAATCTAAACTAATTCTATGATGCTAATAGACCTCATGTATTAGGTACGGTTTTCGACTTGCATTACGTGTAGTGTACAACTTTTCATACAGTCTTGCATCCCATATGGGGAGCGTTGTCAGTTATTGTGAGTATAATATTTTCTGAGCATGCATCATTGATTTCCCACTTGCATTCAGTTTTCCGAATCCTTCTCTTGATTTATAACTTGAGGTTAAAAAGGAAAAGAAATTGATTGTTAGGTGATATATTTCACATGCTCACATTAATTATTAGTTATAACCAAATCTTAAAACTAGGATTGTTAATCAGGTCGAGGTTAAATAACTTGGAATAAAAGCAATCATGTACTACGAGTGAGTGAAGCCCTCATTATATGCATGCATTAAACTCCTGACAACATAGGTGAGGATGTATTTATAAGGGTTGAGCCCAAATCCCTTTACTTGCCCCCCTAAGTCTCCATTTCCGGCTCTTGTGGATTTGGGAGTTGCAAGGGCTTGCCTCCGACCTTTGTTTACATTCTCGTTGTGTAAGCCTAGTTGTCTCCTTAAGGGTGTGATATTGAACTCGACAGCTGATGAATGCGTGATTCATCATAATAAAAGATGAAATTAAAGATTTGTCCCTGAGTAATTAGCTTCATTTCATCATTTATAATGTATTTTTATCATTCATGCACTTTAAATTAATATTTGCATTTTATCACTCATAATTACATGATAATCATCTTCACATTTGCTCCTAATTTCATATATTTTTAACTAATTCATGATAAATCCAATTGACCCCAAATAACCTTCATTCTATACATATTACTAACAAGATTAAAGTAAAAATATAAAAAATTAATAACTCAAATAATAGGCTCGTGAGACAAACCCCAAATCCGAGAATAGACGGACTAAAATGAACATATCTTCCTCATATAGTGTCTGAATTATGTCTACTCACTTTAAAAGTAATATACATTCAAAGACATTTAAAACAAGACCGGTTTCATAAAAATCAGAGCTCATATTTGAAAGTCGGGTTTTGGGCCTCTTTTGCATATTTTGTGTTTTACCTGATTTTGACCTATTATTTTATGTACATACTTAACCCTTTTCCCATCATTTCTTTTTCATTTGTATTCTTTTATGAAAGTTTTAATAAAATTCATAAAAATCCAATTCCAAACTAAGACTGAAATCAAAGAAACTGATCGAGTCTGAGTGTCCCTTGTGAGTCTATACAATTATCTTCCATTTTCTTCTTTATTTTATTCTCCTATTTTCTTATTTACTAAAAATACAAAAAAATAAAATAATATGTATATATTTATCTTTTATTTTATCATATTTTTCTTGATTTTCTCTTAATTAAAAATAAAAAATTACAAAACCCCAAAAGATAGGTATTCTATGTACATAGAGTACCCCAAAAATATCATTTTGCACAAAAAACCTCTTTTGTTCTTGATACCTTCATTAAAGTTATAGATCTCATCGAGACGAGCAACTTTTGTGAAGAAAACATTTCGATTAGAGGTCATTGGCTATTTCTTTTGGATTTTTCTTTTCTTTTTATTCTTGAATTTTCTGGGAGTGACACATGGCAGCTCCTAGAGCCACCACGTGTCACCCATTTTTGGCATTTATTATCTATTATCTTGCAAAACAAATTAATAAACAATATAAAAAATGCCATGTGGCAAATTCCTGGTCGTCCGATCTCCGTCAGTCGGACAACCACTGCTCTTCCCTCTCTATGCACGCCCCATGCGTCCCCAACCCCCAGCCTTTTCTTCTCTGCCTAACCCATTCCCAACCAACGACCCTACTGGCAATCACCTTCCTTGTGCAGGTTCGCAACCTCCGATCAACCAACTGCGGTTTCCTCCATCCGTCCCTCATCGACTAAAACCACCAGCTACTCTTCTCCTATAAAAGGCATCGCCACCCAGAAGAATTCCCCATCCACCATAGCAACTACACGAGGAGCCTAGGAGTTGGCTGGTGACAGGAGCAACGTCCCCGGTGAAGACCCCGTCGATGAGATCTTCGAGCTTCAGGACCCAGCCACCGGTCCTTTGAAGTGAGAACAAGGAGAGGAGGGATATACCCCACTCCGACTTCAGGCAAACCCCATATCCACTTTTTAATCTGTTTCTTACCAATTCCCATGTTTCCTGCTTCTTTCTTCCATCTTCGATTCAATCGTGTGATTCCCCCGCAACCGGCATCATCGACTTCAGTCACCGCCCCCTGCGGCGAGGATGCAGCACATCCTTCATCCTCTTACTCGCACCATCTCTGCCACTGCCTTGCAGCCTTTGTCGACGTCTGCACCTCGCCATCACCTCTCGTCACGTCATCCAGCAGTACACCCCAACCAACCACGCCACCCGCACCTCTGCGTCCCTGCTCCACCTCCAACCACGGTCCCCCGTGGCTGAATAGCGGCCGCCTCTATGACATCACCTCCAGGCGCCCCTTCTGTGGCTGTGTTCCTCACATCTCCAGCCACCGCCCACACCACTTGTGGCTGCCGCTGCCCCTGCCTCCTCGTGGATGCGCCTCTACCAGAAGCTCGCACTTGTGCCACTACGCTCGTTCCACCACTCCACCACCCGCCGCCATCGACCTCCGCTCTCGGCCCGCCTCCCTGTTATTCGACAAAAAGCATCGATGGGAGAAGAGGGAAAGCCCTTCTCACGTAAGGGACCCTCTCCCTTTTGGGAAGTTTGCAGAGGCACCCCCATGTTTCCACCATTCGCACAAAATGCCCTCCCTCCACGTGATCTGCACGTGCTGAAGGGGGGCAATTGCAGACATGCCCCCCAAGCTCCAGGAATTAATGCCATAGCCTCCCTATCTCCCTCACGTGAGAGACAAATGCCCATGGGGATAAGTTGCATCTAGACCCAATAATTATAGGTAATTGAATCTAAGTCTTATCAGCATGTTTATTTATGAATTTTATTTCTGTATTTGCATTTAGGCCCCTGTGTTAGGACATTATTTTGAACCTCATTTTGGCATCATTTTATTAGTTAAAAAGTTATATTTTGTTCTATAATTAATTCTCTACATTGCTTCGTGCTCATGATATTTTTATGCTATGCGGTTAATTAATTATTATTATTATTCTAGTGAGAATTCACATATTTCGCCCAATCCGTGCTTAGAAATTAATAGTTAATGAACCATTGCTCCAAAAATTGCCATAGATTCACTAATATTAGAATTAATTGCATTTAACATTGAGCCCAAAAAGAATTGCATTTGCATAGATAGTTTGCTCTGTAAAATTATTTTGTGAATTTTAGTAATTAAATTCTAATAGATATGAAATTCAATATTTTTAGGATTTAGGATTTTTCTAAGATATATTACTAGTTATATATTTTAGATAATTTAATTTCCCGAAAATAATTAGTTTTAATATTTATTATAATTAATTACTCAAAATCACCTAGTCCACATTTTTTAATTCATAATTAATTCATTTTGCATCCAAAAATTCCAAAAAAATTACAGCGTGTTCATTTCATATTATTAACCTCTGGGCCAAGTTTCATAATTTTTAGACCACGTTTGATCATTGTTCACATTTTAGTCCTTACAAAACCACCAAAATTTCATATCGCCCATTTATTGCATTAAAAAAAAATGCCTCTCTGAAAACTTGAATTCTAGATAGACTAAAAATCAACTTTAGGAGATAGTCGCCTCCCTGAGTTTGACCTTGGGCTTCCCAAGTAAAAAATGTTGACCACTCGCTTTAACTGACACGATAATTAAGAAGTGGTTTTTGATTTCCCGACTGCAATGAACAACTTAAACGTTACTTTCGACAAATTAACAAGGGCATTTCAGGGTTCTTCAAATGGCTCCAGTGTTGGGGAGGCACGACTTAGGTTATTTTTAGAAAATCAAGTTTTTAGGTTTTCCACCCTAAGTTGTCTAGCCCCCGATTTTCTTGTATTTATTTCTCTACTTATTTTTTTCAGCATTTACTTTTCCTTTTATTTGTATATTTTTTTGCGAATCTTTCTAATATTTTATCTTCTATTTTTCGTGCGATGTACTCAGTGGACTTGGAGCTGCTTTTTGGAAGCTGATGCAACTCGAAGCGATCGGACACATGAAGAATTTTATTTTTGATGAAAGAGCATTCTTCTTTAATTTGTAATTAATTGCTAATTTCTAGCGGTTCTCGATCGGGTTCTCGCATGTGTAAAGAGACTGGACTTCTCATTGTGGTGTGTCGGACCTGTTTCACTCTCCAGCAAGGATGGGGCCCGACTTGAGTGGTTCGTAGTTCTAGGACCACACATACGGCTATTAGAGATATTAGGATTTGTTGTGCTCGTAGGACTAGGACCACACTGCATTTAATTATACGTACTAGGTCGATTTTCATTTAGCCAAATTAAATTGATCTATCACTCACTAATAGATATTTCTGCTCAAGGTGCGATTTCCCATGCATGCATTAGATTTATTTTTCTAGGGAAATTTCAATTCTATTTAGCATATTGCATAAATATTGCGAGGAAGCACTGTAAGTATCTCTGACTCAACATTCATCATCCTGTTTCCCGCTGCACGACCTTTTCATTCTCTCTCAATTTTCATTCACATAGGAATAAAGGAAATTGGAATCCTCGTGTAGATGTGCATTAATCCTCAATCAACTTTAAAGTGATAATCAAACTAAAATAAGGGGGTTGCTAACATTATTGATTAATTAAAACCAGGTAAAACTAAAAATCATTGTTTTCGAGAGAGCAACCCTGTCATTGTTTGATTTTAACACTAGGATAGAGCCAAGCCAGGATTTTCAGATTGATTACGGATTCTACCTAAAATGATTAGCTTCTTCTTAGTGAGGATCTACGGGTAGACGGTAAACGGTCTGGATTTCCTTAGCAGAGTGGGAGGTTTAGAGGACATTACGTTAGACTCCATCCTTAAGTAATGAGTATTTGTATTTATATGGTCCGCACTTACTCCCATACTAGTTGAAAGTGGGTGCAACTAGTCATAAGTGTTGGGATGATCTTTAGGATAACACAAGCACCCAACAACCCGTTAACTCTTTCAAAATTTTGCATTTATCACCAACTAAAATAGACAAGATAATTTGGTCGTACCTCTGCGGCCTTTACTGAGTTGAGTTGGTGATATTGGGGTTTGTATTTGTGTATTGAATTTTGTGACAGTGCACTTGCACACAAAAGATCATGGTTTCGCAAATCAATATTTACCATTCTTTTTGAAGATGTCAGAATTTTGGCATTCATACCCATACTCCATGGGTCGTGCTCACATGACAAATTCCCAATCTTCGTATCAACCTTTTCATAGGAACCCTCTCTATGAGGTAGTTTCTCCCTACCCATCATTCTTTTCACCCACCCATCCACCCTTGGTTGAAACCTTAAGTTACGAACCACTCAAAGAACCGAACATGTTCTATGTTGATTCAATGGATCAAGCGAATTCAAGGATGGATACTGGCGTAACTGACATTGATAGAAGAACACGATTCCCGATAACGTATGAACTATTTGAACCATCCTCTACTCGAGATTACTCACGGCCCGAGTTTGATCACTTTTCCTTTGACCACACAGATGACACCCAAAGTTAAGGAAATATGACTCAGGACCAGACCCTGACCACAGAGATTGACTACTTCTCTGTAGAGAAAATGCCAATATCACAGCATACCGAGCATAGTCACTCAAATCTGATTCATGAGACTATAGTGGATGACATAGCTCGGATAAATAAGAGAACCGAGATTTTGAGAGAGCAATTTGATAATGTCATCCAAATAGTAAAGGACATGATAATCAACCAAGAGGAATCAAGACAATCACAGAGTGAACCTGAAACACATAATGTGCTTAATTTTCACAAACAAACACAACACATATCTGACCAGACCACTGACCATCCTACTACCTCTACTGAAAATTCCAAAAAAATAAAAAATCCAGAAAATTCAAAAAATTCAGACAACATTAGTAAGGAAGCGTTTTGGAAAAGTCTGATCTTAGAGCTTCCATTAATCAAGGCCATAAAATGTGTACCCAATCTTCAAAGATTTGTGAAGAGTCGATTATCACCTAAGAAGATGGGAAAGAAAAGATCTCGAACTGAATATCATTTAATTACTATGTCCAGTTCAATGGTGCTGACCCAAACAAGAATGGTCCGGAAAGTCAAATAGTTGATCAATGTGACATGTGAAATTGAGAATATTGAGTTTAATAATATTCGGATTGAAGACAATTCTACCCTGCATATCCTCCCGAAGTTCATGTTTGACCGACTAGAACTCGGATCGCTCAGAAAGACCCGAGTGATCATTCCATCTCCCGACCGATCCACAAAAAGATCGAGAGGAATTTTTTCTGGCATCATTACTTTCCAAGGTGTCGCACATAGAGTGGACTTCATTGTCTTGGACATTGAACACTAAGGAGATTTATCTGAGTCTCCCATTATTTTGGGAAAGCCATTTCTAGCTTCCTCTAGAGCGACTATTAACTGTGAGACTCAAGACATTATATTCCCGAACTCAAACCCAATCAATCAAATTCTCGAGGATATCGATGCCATCTGTATTTCTATTCCCCACTTCCCATTCGCTCTGTATATTCTCCAGATCTCAACGGTTCTCGTACTCACTCATGTCCTATACTTAGGCTGATCATAGACTAAGTATAGGGGGACCGATGCCCACCCTGTTTATACTTATTCATTTCTCCCCTTGACCTCGACCGCTCCTCCTTTTGAACTTCTTGTATACTTAGGCTGACCAGAGCCTAAATATAAGGGGGGGGGGGTTGACCTCTATACTCATTTTTATTTTTCACCCCTTACGCTTAGCACGAACTATGTCTTTTTGTCGCTTCTTGTGCTTTGAGGACATAAAACACACTAAGTATAAGGGGGCATGTATATATTAAATATATACTTTACCCATAGCTCGTACTTTCACGTATTTTCATATACATTATTACGGGATGGGTACAAGTCAAAAAAAGCACAGGAAAAAACAAAACACCAAACAAAACATGAAAAATGAAAAATCTCTTTACTCTTGCATATCATCCTTGCATTTATACATAAAATATAATAAATAAAAATATAAAATATATAAATATATCATCTTGCACGCAATATGCATTTCATCGACATTTCATTTGCATATCTAGCAAAGTGAAAAGTTATTGGGTTCTGAATCGAGTCACGAATAGAAGTAGAGAGTGGTCTTGACTTGGCCTTAATCTACCTAATTTCCAGAGAAACTTCATCAAGAAAGAGGATTTTAGAAACTTTAGGTCTTTGACTTAATTCTTCAAGTTCTACATGACAATGTGCAACCTTTGAATCTTAGTGTCTAACTTGGTCTCCTAATTCTGGATATAACTTCTGAGTAGGGAATTAATCTGTTCTCTATCACTATGCACTTAGCTCAACTCAGACGGGGTGTTGGAAGATTGTGTGGGTCTCTTTTCTGGTAGCGTGGACATCTAAAGACCGGAGTATGGGTTGAAATAAAGCTTTGGATAAGGGATGGACGACTGGGCACACATTTTTCTAAGACCCCAAAACATGTACGGAAAAAAGATTCCATATCCATAGGGGCACAAAAGATCCATGCAGAGTTACCAAAAATCCATACCAAAAAGAATCCAAACTACCAAATAAATATTTGACCAAAAAGGTCCAAGCTTCTAGAAAACCTGTAGATCTTGGTGGAGACTTGGCTAAACTGGTCGGCTTCACAAGGAGAGGTGACTACACTGGTCACCGTCCAGTTCTTTTACCCTTCTTCTAATTTCTCCCCCTTTTGATTGTGAATACACCGTAACAGACCTTAGAAGGAAATACCTGACTCCTAGAGGACGATTATTGGGAGTGAGGTTTGCATGGTAGTCTGGCATTCCTAATGGGGAGACCTAAAACCGTTCACACACATGAGATAATTATTCAATGTTCACGACATATTTCTTGGGAGAAGGATTGATCTAAGATGACTTCTGAGTCGGAACAGTTACAATGGTATGTAGAACTAGATGGTTGTTGATTTTAAAACCCTAATTCTCACAGAAGTTCCACCGCACTATTAATACAAAGGTCGGGTCTAGCTCCATTTTCACTTTTTATTCATTACCTTGGTATGGAACCCAAAATCATTTCACTTTTGCATTTAATTTTAGTTTCTCGGGGACGAGCAAGGTTTAAGCATAGGAGGGTTGATGAATATGTGATTCAACATACTAAAAGATGAAAATAGAGCTTTAACCCAGAGTAATTAGCTTCATTTCATCATTTATTCTGCATTTTTATCGTTCACGCACTTAAAATTAATAATTTCATTTTAGCACTCATAATTGCATTCATAATCATCTTCACATTTGCACCTAACTTCATATATTTTTAACTAATTCACTCTAACTCCAGTTGATCTCAAACCACCTTCATTGTGTACATATTACTAACAAGATTAAAGGAAAAATACAAAAAACACTAACTCAAATAATTGGCATGTGAGACAAAACCCAAATTCCAGAATAGACAGACTTAAACGCACATATCTTCCTCATACAATATCCGATTTAGCTCTACTCACTTTTTAAAGTAATATATGTTCAAAGACCTTCAAAACAAGACTAATTTCATAAAAATCGGAGCTCATATGTGAAAGTTAGGTTTTGGGCCTCTTTTGCGCATTTTGTGTTTTACCTGATTTTGACCTATTATTATTTGTATATACTTAACCCATTTTCTTTTATTTCTTTTTCATTTGTATTCTTTGATGAAAGTTCTAATAAAATTTATAAAAATTTAATTCAAAATAAGACTGAAATCAATGAAACTGACAGAGTCTGAGTTTCCCTTGTGAGTCTATACAATTATCTTCCATTTTCTTCTTTATTTTATTCTCCTATTTTATTATTTATTAAAAATTCAAAAAATATAATAATGTGTAAATATTTATCTTTTATTTTATCATATTTTTTCTTGTTTTTTCTCTTAATTGAAAATCACAAAAAATTACAAAACCACAAAACATAGGTATTCTATGTACATAGAGTACCCCAAAAATATCATTTTGCACAGATGACCTCTTCTACTCTTGGTCCCTTTATGAAAGTTGTAGATCTCATCAAGAAGAGTAACTTTTGTAACAGAAACTTTTTGATCTGAGGTCGTTTGTATCTCTTTTAGATTTTTTTCTTTTTATTCTTGAATTTTCTAGGTGTGACACATGGCAGAGGAGCTGCCACATGTCACCCATTTTTGGTATTTGTTTTCGATTCTTTATTTGGAAAAAAATATAAAAAATATAGAAAATATGTCATGTGGCAAATTCCTGGCCGTCCGATCTCGGCCGATCGAACGTCCACTGCTCTTCCCTCTCCATGCACGCCCCATGCGTCCCCAACCTCCAACCTTGTCTTCTCTGCCTAACCAGTTCCTAACCAACGACCCTACCGACCGCCACCTTCCTCGGTTGGGTTTGCAACCTCTGGTCAACCAACCGCTCAACCTCTATCCTTTCCTCATCGATAAAAACCACCACCTACTCTTCTCCTATAAAAAATATCGCCTCCTAGAAGAATTCCCCATACGTCATAGCAACTACACGAGCGCGCCTAGGAGTTGGCTGGTGATAAAGCCAAATGTCCCCAACGAAGACCCCGTCGGCAAGATCTTCAAGCTTCAGGACCCAGTCACCGGTCCCTTGAAGCGAAAACCAGGAGAGGATGGTCGTACCCCACTCTGACTTCAGGCGAACCCCATATCCACTTTTCCCTCTATTTCTTACCAGTTCCCCTGTTTTCTGCTTATTTCTTCCATTTTCGATTTAATCGGGTGCTTCCCCTGCAAACAACACCATCGACTTCAGTCACCGCCACCCACGGCAAGGCTGCAGTACATCCTACATCCACCTTCTTGCAGCATCTTCGCCACTGCCTTGTAGCCTTCGTCGAAATCTGCACCTTGTCATCACCTCCAGCCGCGTCGTCTAGCAGCCTTCCCAACCGAGCATGCCACCCCGCACCTCCGCGTCCGTGCTCCACCTCCAGCCACGGTCCCCCGCAACCGACCAACCACCGCCTCTATGCCATAACCTCCAGGCACCCCCCTCTACGGTCGTGTTCCCTGCATCTCTAGCCACCGTCCGCACCACCTGCGGCTACCCCTGCCCCTGCCTCCTTGACGACCCGCCTCCACCAAAAGCTCGCACGTGCACCACCATGCTCATGCCAACGCTCCACCACCCGCCGCCATCGACCTCTGCTCCCGGCCCACCTCCCTTGGATTCGACGAAAAGCATTGATGGAAGAAGAGGGAAAGCCCCTCTCATGTGAGGGACCCTCTCCCTTTTGGGAAGTTTGCAGAGGCACCCCCACGGTTCCAACATTCGCACAGAAGGCCCTCCCCCCACGTGATCGTCACGTGCTGAAGGGGGCAATTGCAAACATCCCCCCAAGCTCCAAGAATTAACGCCCATAGCCTCCCCAGCCCCCTTGCGTGTCATGGGGAGAAATTGCATCCAGACCCCCATAATCCTAGGTAATTGCATCTAAGTCTTGTCAGCATGTTTATTTATCAATTTTATTTTTGTATTTGCATTTAGGCCCATGTATTAGGACTTTATTTTGAACCACATTTTAGCATCATGTTATTATTTAAATATGCGCATTTTGTTCTACAACTAATTCTCTACATTGTGGCATGCACCTAATATTTTTATTCTTTGTGGTTAGTTAATTAATATCATTATTGTGAGAATTTGCCTATTTCACCCAATCTATGTTTAGAAATTCATAGTTAATTAACAAATTCCCCAAAAATTTGCAGAAATTCAACGATAGTAGAATTAATTGTATTTCACATTGTTCCCAAAAAGAATTGCATTTACCTATAGAGTTTGCTCTATAAAAATCCTTTTGTGCATTTAAGTAATTAATTTTTAATAGATATTAAATTCAATATTTTTAGGATTTAGGATTTTTCTAAGAAATATTACCTAGTTATTTATCTTAAATAATTTTATTTCCTAAAAATAATTATATTTAATTTTTATAATAATTAATTACTCAAAATCACCTAGTATGCATTGTTTAATTCATAATTAATTCATTTGAAATCCAAAAATTCCAAAAACTTAAATCGTATTCATTTCATCATTAGTTACCTCTCGTCCAATTTTCATAATTTTTGGACCACATTTGATCATTGTTCACATTTTAGTCCTTGAAAATTGGCCAAAATTACATATCGCCCATTTATTCCATTAAAAAATAAAAAAATGCCTCTATGAAAACCTGAATTCTAGATCAACTAAAAACCAACCTAAGGAGACAGTTGCCTCCCTGAGTTCAACCATGGAGATCCCATGTAAAAAAAGTTGACCGCTCGCTTTAGTTGACACAATAATTAAGAAGTGGTTTTTCATTGCCCGACTGCAACGAACAATATAAAAGTTAATTTCGACAAATTAATAAGGGCATTTCAGGGTTCTTCAGCATTCTGGGAAGACCACCCTTTTGCATGAGAGTTATCAGGAGCACCATTGGGTGTAAGGATACTCCTTGTGTGAAACATACTCTAATATTAGTCTGCCACCAAAACTAAAATTGACAAGATAATTTAGCCGAACTCTTATGGCCTTCATGTGTGAAGTTTATGAACTCAAAAGGATCTGATTTCTATTTGTATTGTGTGAGTAATTCCTGCACATTCAAATGCAAGTCGTGGTAAATTCATCTCCTTGATTCAACCATGCTCTCTACGTTTCTTTCGTCATCAAATATGAATAGTTGGGGGGGATTTGTTCAGATTTCACGAGCCTCTCATTGAACCCTCCAAACATTACGTGTTCTAAAGTCCATGAAACCTCACTTCCTGTACCTCCCTGGACCCATGACCCTCTTGAGTCCAAGTTCACTCACTTAGGGGATGGTCACACACCGACCAATTTTCCTCTCTTCCCTTCTTACCAAGGAAGACCTTCACCTCTGTGAGCTCGGCTTGACTTCTTCGTCATCATATAATCTCAATCCATTTTCTTATTAAGGCTATTCTGAAGATTCTTTTGTGATGCCTACCAAGAAGCAAAATGATGATGAGGATTGTGAAGACCCTTTACAACATATATTGGCTAGGTTGGCCACCTCAGAACAACAAAATACTCTAATTAGATTATAGTTAGGCCAGCTCAATGTGGGATCGGATACTCCCATGGATGCGATATATAATCTTGGGCAGTATTAGAGTTTAAATTGGTTAACTCAAGATGCACCTCTTGACATTGTTGCCTAAGTTCAATGGGAATGCACCACGAGGAGCCTTATGCTTTCCTAAGAGACTTTGAGTTAGTCTACGACAACCTTAGATACCTTAGGGTTAGCCATGACTATATTAGGCTCGGATCTCTTCCTTTTGCCTTAAGAGATAAGGCTGATTATTGGTTGAAGAACCTAGGGGTAGTTATAACTACCTATGTTTAGTTCAAGGACCTCTTCCTAAATAAGTTCTACCCTTTGAGTAGAACTAACTAGATGCAAACTTGCATCATGAGTTTCTCTCAGCTTCCCAATGAGCCTTTCTATGATAAAGAGGAGAAATTCAAAGACATTTTGCAGAAGTGTGCTTGTCATGGTCTAGAAAATACAATCCCGATTCATTCTTTGTACAGTTGTTTTAAACTAAGATGAAGGGTTTAGTGAGGGCTGTCTGTGGAGGCGACTATACTTCACGTGCTGCGGATACCGTATGGAAGATATTCGGGCATATGGCAGAGACGAGTAGCTCATAGACTGCTAACAGCTTGTACATGGAGTCCCTTCTTTCACTCTTATCCAAAGAGAGGGTCAACAAGGCTGTAGTCAATCTAGCCAAGGACTTGATTACTAGCATGGGAGATAAGTTAAGTTGATCTAGCTGAGGATTTTATTATTTTAATGGGAATCATCACATATAAGTTAACACTAGTCAAGTGTATTGGTAAGAAGGGGTGAATGAGTTGGAGAGTTTATCAAAGCCCCTGAAGTAGATGGATGACTTAGTTAAGAGGGTATCTGATGAATCTCCATTTCATCACCTTTATTCTATAATTTTGTCCTTAAAAACCTTTGCTAAGCATGTAAATAACAATATTTTTTTACAAATTATCATTCACTATTTTTTCCATTTATTGTGTACAAAATATAGTTTTTAATGCCAAAATTATAGAATAAAGAAAAGAAAAAGAATAATGTTGATGACCCTAAACCCTGATATCTAGGCATCTTGATGACTGGGTCGACAAGGAATAACGTAGGGGGAGATAAGGGCCAAAAATCCATTAAAAATGGCATTCTTTTTTTCACCAATAAGTGCTTCTTGGGACATATTTTATTTTTATATTATTTATACCTCAAATAAAGAAACTTTGTACATGAAAGTTGTAGATAAAAATACAAATAAAAATACAAAATTTATTTCATTAAAAAATAATACCGATTACTTTTTATGCTCTAAATAAAAATCCAAAACCCAAACTTCCCAGACCCATATCTTCTCCATATGAACTAAAAATGTACCAAAATCACACTTTAATTGTATATAACTTTTTACAATCTATTTAGTGAACGTGGTTCATCCAATTTGGAGTTAAGATGCAAAAGCTAGGTTTTGAACCCCTATTGTATAGTATACCCGAATAAAATATTTATTTTATTTATTCTGTATTATTTTATAATTTTTGTTTTTGTAATTTTACAAATATTATGTATAATACATGTACATATTTAGAATAGAAAAAACCATACAAAAACAAAATTAAAATAGTACATAAAAATACATAGATCAAATACCTATACTTATACCTATGTAATTAATGCCTTTATTTATTTATTTATTTGTACATATTACATCAGAAAAATATAACAAAATATATTCATGTATCTAAAAATAAGTTATAATTATATAAAATATGAAAAATAAAATTATAAATCAAAAACACAAAATAAAAATAAAATATGCAAAACATAGGTAAATATACCTTTAAATAAATCCTTAAAAGTAACTAGTAATAAAGAAGACCCTAAAAGTAAATAAACTTATATGAAAATACTATAGAAAATAATAAATATTTTTTTTATAACTTAAAAATATTTAATTAATTTACTATTTATTATTGAATTTTTAAATAATTCTGGCTTGCCTTCTTTCTGGTTGGTCCACATGGACCAACTAGGGAGGTAAGAGTTGACCCTGGTCAACTCCTTTATCTGGGCGTAGCCTCTGTCAGATCTAGATTTTGACCCATTTTCACCTTTTTCTCCAGATCGATGTCATCATCAAAATGGATTGATTTTTTCTACACTTTTCTTCCTCGTTCATCGTGATATCACTCACCATCGTTACATCGAACCGAGGAGTTTTGCATCATCCATGCCACCTCGATCTTCTAGATGCTCCAGTCTCCTGTACAACACCTCCCTCTCCTCCATTTTTTAAATTGAATCCCCTTGGCTCCATTTCTTCTCCTCTTGCTCTCCATGGCTCGAGCTCCGTGACAGGGAGCTCTCCTAGCTCTAGGTTGGATCAAGGAAGCACTGCTAGGGAAATCTCCACCATCTATGGCGACCTCCGCCGCTGGTACTTCCATCTCGTGGCTTCCGATGACTTGAGGTCATTTTTCCAAATTTTAAATAGGTTTAGTTACTGCATTTATTTCCCATATTTTCTGTTATATTTTAATCACATGATTTTGCATTAAAACGCTCCTTCATAGTTTGCCGGAGCTTAACTCTGACGAACCCTCCACTGTATCTCTAATCGTTCACGACCCGCCAAATGCCCTTATTTCTTTCCCCATCATTTCTCATGCACCTTACCCACCTTCATTCAACTTGCTCCTTCCTAGAGCACGATCACGACACTCCACCTCCCCTCGCCAGTTCAGCCACCATCCTACCCCATTTCACTTCATTTCCACCCGCTAACGAGTCGAGGCCGTATTTCCTCGACCCAACTTTCTTCCCGTGCAGGTTTCGAGCCTAGGACTCTAGAAGAGGGGCTATTTTGAAGTCGAGGAAGGGTCCTGAGTCACTGGACCTTATTCAACCTCTGTAGACCACTCCAACGCTCTTTGGAGCTTTTTGAGCCCTCTAGTAGATAGAGCAGGACTCCAGGAACATCTTGAGCCTCTTGGATCATCTCCAGGTTGCTGGAGCCAGCCAGAATCGTCGATTAGAGTTTGTCCACGAGCACATTCTTCCCTATTCTTCTAGGGAGTTTCCTAGCCGTTGGATCGGGCTTCATTCTAAGAACCACCCACAGTTGTTGGATGAGCTACACCCTAACCGTCGATCTCCATCAGGAGATCTAATCTTCTTCGTCTGCGACAAAGCGTCATCGCACAACATGGACTTGCTACAAGTCAAGTGAATCGTCCTCGACCAATGGATAACATGTACGTTTGGGGTATTTTGCAACTTAGCTCGCCGATTTTGTTTATCTTATTTTTAGTCTTGTAAAATATTTTAAATGCTTTATATTTTTATTAAATATTGCAAGTCATACCCTAAGCTTTCATCTATTGCAATTTGGTCCTGTCTATCTCACCTCACGTGTCGTCTCACATGAGGTGGGCATTTTGCTTGGATAACCTTATGAGTTTTGTTATTTAAGTTTACTCCATAAACTTCCATTGGTAATTATAAAACATTGGGATATTTGTAATTTAGCCCTCACCTTTATTTTTATATGCATTTATATCCTTGCCAGTTCATTAGTTCTATGGATGTTTCCTATTTATTAAAATTACCATACGTGCTCCAAAAATTCTAAAAAAAGGATTAAGTGCATGCTAGTGTACACATTCATGCTATATTTTTGCATTTTATTTTTAGGCACTTTTAATATTTACTAAAAATCAAAAGAGCACGTTTTTTATCCATGTTTAAATAGTAAAATAAAAAAAAACATTTTGAAAAATTCCCAAAAAGCATATTTTGTTTTATATCCTTGTATTTTCTAACTTCAGACCAAAAAATCATTAAAATAAAAGAAAAACTCATAAAAATTTAAAAGCACCAAAATCCTTTATAAAAATATAAAAATTCCCAAAAATGTAAAAATATTCATTTATATTTTATAATTTTCTTTATATTATTATTTATCTATTAAATTTGATTTGGAAAATTTTGGACATTTTTTGCTTTTTTTAAATCCAAATCAATTCAGACCATTTATTTAATCCCTATTTTGGGGAATTTTTGACTTTAAAATACCTAAAAACTAGAAAAATTATCTAAAAAATCACAAAAATAGTAAAAAATTATTTAAACACAAAACATTTTGTTTTGTACTTTTTGTGTATTTTTAATTGTATTAATAATTATATTACCTTGTATTGTATATATAGTTTTATATATATTCTTATATTACTTATTTCAAACAAAGGAAAATAAAAATATAAAAAAACATAAAAAGAAAAAAAATATAAATTTATAAAATATAAAAATTAAAATCCATAAAAATATAAAACTAAAAACCCACACAAAAATACATAGACAAGAGGAACACAAATTTTGGATTTCATTTTTCGGATCTATCTAGTTTGCTCCCTGTGTTCGACACTCTACAAATATTTACACGTATACACCCATTTGCAGATTTATAATAAATTTTAACTCCATGTTTATTTTTTCTTTTATTGATATATCTATTATGGGGTTAATTATTGATTTTAACGAGTTTCATGAGCTGTCAACTCGGTGAAGGGCCACGTACTACCCTTGTTAATTCAGTCAAATTAATGATCAAAATTAATGTCGTGTCATTCGTTGTAGCCAGGTAATACAAACTAATCAATAACCACTTTTAATTAAAGTTCAATTAATTTCGAGCGGCAAATTTACTTGGGCAAGCCCAAGGTCGAACTCAGGGAGGCAACTATCTCCTTAAGTAGATTTTAAGTGAATTTAAGAGGTCGGATTTTCAGAAGGTATTTTTTTTGGTTTTTCAACAATTTTATGCAATTAAGAAAAGACAAATGCAAAATCAGGCCAGTTTATAAGTTAAATTAGAAATGTGGTCAAATTAATTCCAAAAATTATGAAACTTGGCATGAATGTGGAATCGAATGAAATTAAGCTACACTAATTTTTTTGGAGTTTTCTGACACTATATGGATTTACTATGTGAATTAAAAATGAATGCAAGGTGATTTTGACTAAATCAATTTTAATAAATACCAAAACACAATATTTTCAGATATAAAAATTATCCTAGATAGATCTAAGTGTGAAGAATCTAGGAAAATTAATAAACCTAAAATTCTATGTGAATTGGACCTATTAAAAATTAATTAAGGAAATCACAAAATGTTTTATTCAGGCCTCGGGATGCATGCAAATGAGTTGATTTTTAGAAACAATGTAAAGTAAATTATCCTAAGTATAATGTGAATTTTTGATGAATTTTGGAGTAAAAGAGAATTTACTACAAATTAAAAGGCATAATTGGGCAAAATATAAGAAATTTTCGCCAATTAATTAATAATAAATTCCACTGATGTCACAAAAATAAGACAAGTGTCATATATGAAAGAGGATAAGTATAGATACACAATGCAATCTTTAGACTAAAAAATGCTGTCAAATAAATACCTAAATATGCGTGCAAACACAGGGACCTAATTATAATTACAGAAAATAAAATTGCTAAAAATCAAACATGCTGACAGGGACTAAAATGCAATTACCTATAATGAGGGGGACATATATGCAAATTTCCCACGAAACACGTTGTTGCACGTGGTGCTCCTAGCAGGGACTGGAATGCAATTATCAAAACCTTCAGGGGCCTCGATGCAAAATGTCCAGGCCGCACGTGAGAGACACGTGAGGTCCGAGGCTCGGTGAAATCGGAGGCTCGGATGGAGGCTCGGAGGCGCTGCAGGCTCGGAAGTGGCTCGAAATAGCTTCGGGGGCTCTAGGCCTAATGGTCGGGTGGAGGCTCGGAGGAAGCTACGTGGCGCCCTCTGGACCATTAGATCGAGTGACAATCCAATAGTTGCTGATGGCTGTGTGTGGCACGATACGGACCGTTGGATCAATATAGATCAACGGTATCTGGAGCTTGCTGGAGATGGACACGTGGACGATTGAGGGCCATTGGATCAGGATGAATCCAACGACACCTGGAGCTCAGGGCGAGTGATGATGTGGCGTGACGCGGAGCGTGGGATCAAGATAGATCAACGGTATCTGGAGCTTGCTGGAGATGGGCACGTGGACGATCGAGGGCTGTTGGATCAAGATGAATCCAACGGCACCTGGAGCATGGGGCGAGTGGCGACGTGGCCTGACGCGGAGCGTGGGATCCTCCTGATCCGATGGCTGAGGACTGATGATGATGTGGATCGCTCCAAATCGTCCGATCAAGGTGTTCGGACGACTACTGTTCTTCGTTCTCAACCGATCCGCCGCCTCCCGCAGCGGAGATAGATGCGCTCCGGCGAAGAGCTGCTTGCTCCTCCTCCTTCGTTTGAGGTCGATGAAGCTCGCCGGCAACTCCCACGTGGCTGGGAAGGATCGTGGAGGCTTCAGGTAGCTGCCGGAGGTCTCAGGAGCGGCTGAGGCGGTCTGGAGAGCGGCAGCGATGAAGCTTGAGCTGAGCTCCGATGACGTTCCGGCCAATGAGCTGGAGTGTACCTACAGGGGGTTACTTGATAGCTGAAGCGCGCTATGTGTTCGTCGGGTGATCGGGAGTGCGATGAGAGGCCTGAGGTGCAGTGAAGATCGTCCGATGATGCTGCTCCGCCAAGGTGGCGGGGCTCTCATCGGCGTGAGGTGTGGTGTGTCGTCTGAGAAGATGGATATGGGCACGAAGATGCCAGCTCCGAGGCGGAGCTTGGAGGATGGTTAGAAGAAGATGAATATGATTGTGGGCGACGAGTAAATTGTGAGAAGAAGAAGAAAAATGAAGAAGAAGATCGGAGGGAAGATGGAGGTGTCTACCTGGGGAATGGATCTCAGATTTGTGCTCCTGGTCGTCGCTCGAAGGCCAGTAGAGGTTCCTGAGCTCGTGCAGCTCATGGGGGAGGCTGCAGCACGGTGGGGTTGGCCGTGAATCTCACCAGAGAAGAAGCTCGGTCTTCGCTCAACTCTTTGCCGAATTGCTGTCACCAATAGGAAGGTAGGAGCTCGAGGTTTCTCTCCGTGATGGTGGATGGGGTCGAAGGTCGACGGGGATGGAGTATTTATAGGTGGAAGTTGACGACATAGGTGACGAAGTGATGGAGTTGGTGGAGGTCGTGGAGCGATGTGGGCACGATTAATGGAGTTCGAGGGGGTCGGCGAGGATGAGGGAAGTGTGTGCTGCAAGGTGGAGGTGTTGGAGGCCGGAGAGGGTGGCCGGAGTGGTTCCCAAAATAGGAAGGGGGCGGCCCGCGCACAAGGTGGGCGATGTGGGGTACGGGCCTTGCGGGAGGTAGAAAACAACGTCTTGACCGTTGGATCGAGCAATCCAACGGTCAGGAGAAGGGCACGATGGGGCGGCTGTGATTAGATGAGAGGGGCGAGATCGAAGGGTCATGATGGTGGGAGAGATGAGTGGCCAGGATGGAGAGCTTCTGGCGAGGATCGGAGGATGTGAACGTCGCCACGTGGTGCAAGGAGGGCGCAACGCTTGCGAGCGGCCTAGATTAGATCTGGGCTTGATCAGGTGGCTGAGAAGCGTTGTAAAGATGGATGGCCCAGATCAAGAGAGAGAGGGCGTAATCGGATGATGGAGATGGAGGGCGCGTGGTGCGCAAAGGAGCGGGCCGCGTGGCACAATCGGAGGGCGCCACGTGGCCTGCTCTGAATGGCTGAAAGAGAAAATGAAACTAGAGAGAGAAGGAGGTTGAATTTGGAAAAACTCAAAACATAAAAGTTATAGATCTCGATGAGATCTACAAGTTTTATGTTGACCAAAGATGGAGATGAGGTCAAATATGATAAAAATTACAAGGGTACAAATATACATACATATAGTACACAAAGGTGCCCAAAACCCAAGTTTTGCATACGAGCTCCGATTTTATTGAAATTGGTCTTGTTTTGAAGGTCTTTGAATGTATATTATCTGAAAGTGAGTAGAACTAATTCGGAGGTTGTATGAGAGAGATATGTGCATTCCACGGTCTGGGGTCTCTGATTGGGTTTGGGGTTTTATTGGGTAATTTACAAGCTAGGAATTTTTGGCCTTCTTCCTTATATTATTAACTAGTAATATAAACAGTATAAGGAAGGTTTTATTGACTTTGGAAGGGGTCTGAAATACAGATAACTATGTGAATAATTTACAAGTGAATTTTACAGATGAATTGGCTTCTAATTAAATACAATTATGAATGCTAAAATGCATGTATTGTGGATGCATGCATTAATGCTATTTATGCAAGATAAAGGGAAATATGCTGCTAAATACTCGGGAACCAGGCTCTATTTTCAACTTTAATAGTGATGAATCACAGATTCATCACTCGACGACTATTGATCTGCCTTTTGGATTAACATGAGCCTCTTGATACTCGTTATTTGAAATGAGGTCATTGTTGGGGAGAAATAACACATAGATTGGCTTTCTTTGTTTGTGCCTTCTTATCTACATTTTCCCTTTATTTATTTTCCATTTTATTTGATATTATTTTGTGAATTGTTTTACCATATTCCTTATTTGCATTTGTTGCAAGGGGCCGCAGATCGAGGGCATATTTCTTAGGAAATTCAATGCAACCCGAGACAAGGAGTTGGACTCCTGACCTAGCTCCCAAGAGGAAGCGACAAAGGAGGACTTAGAGGAAATTTTGAAGACAATAACATTTGTATTTTATTTATAATTGAATGTGATAGAGAGATACATATTATTGTATTAACTTGGACTCTCCAGGACTTTCACACTTCATGAGGTCCACTGCTCGAGTGATTGTTCACTTGGGGCCTCATCGTTTTTGTCGCATTTTCATCGCTTTTATTTTTCTTTATTTTCACTTTTATTTTTATTTGTTTTGTGTGATTTAGCCCTAGTTTAGGATTTTCTTGCTCTATATATTAAAGTCCAAAGACCTAATATATTTGCATGTACCTATAGATTCACTTTTGCACTTAATCAAATCGTAATTGTTGACTATTTAGACTTGAGACCGCGTGCCGAGAGAGGTCGCATACATCACTTGCAGGACCCATGTGGTGGGCACTGAGTGTCATCGAAGTTTAGACTTTTAATCTCAAATCTAGATAGTTAGCATCTGGTGCTTCACATTAATAATAATTACTACTATAGGGCGATTTCATCGGATTGGATTGCATATAGATAGGTTTCAATTCTTCTTAGCATCCTTGCATGAAGAGAGCTGGAGACAAGGTGAGCGTTTGTACTTAGCATTCATCATCGATTTTGCTTGCATTGCTTTTCCAACTCTCTCCCTCTGATTTTTGTCACCTAGGATCTAAAAAGAATTGACTCCTCATTAGATTCATGCATTTCTATTAAAAGTACAAAAAGTGATAATCAATAAAATTGGGACTGCTAAGACTACTTGACCCTAAAAATAAAAAAGAAATATCATTGTCTTGGGGAGAGTAACCCCCTCATTGTTTGTGTATTTTATTCATACATATACACTAAGGATTAGTGCCCAAATCTCATGCCTACCTATGTGGTTGTACAATTTTGTGATTATTACCTAACTCTAAAATTTGAAAAGATAAAAAGATTAAACTTTCACGGTCCTAATTATGTTGAGTAGGTGAATTGAGGGATTTGTTTTGTCTATATTTGGTTGTGTCTGTGCATACTCGATCTTCTCTGCGTATTTACGCCTTTTCTCACATATCTTGATTTGACCATCGTGATCTCCTGATCCCTTCCTTTTGTTTTCAGAGATGGCCGACTAGAGTAATTTTTATCTGGACAATGCAGATCCCTCGTACCCTCCAGCCGATCCACCTCAATTTTACCAGGAGGACTTTGCTCCTGATTCTTATTTACGTACATATCTTCCTAACCCACTATTTCATGCATCAGATTTTGAGTTTTATTCACCACTCCACCCTCACATTTTGATAATCCACTTTTCCAGGAAGATATTATCCCTGAGATGGATTTTTACCCACCACCTTCATTCCACTCACTGATACTAAGATTTTGGAGTCACCTCTCCTAAAGACCGCTCTTGACCATATAACTCGATTAGTGGATCAAATGAATTTGAGGATAGATGACCTCACTAGCATGAATAAGATCCAGAATGATGCTTCACCTTCTGGATTCATGGATTCATTTTAGAACACCAATGAGAGATTGCAATCGCCCAAAATACAAAAAAATGGGAAAATTTTAAAAACACAAAAAGAATTCGAGAGACTCTCAATTAAATCATTTTATGAGGAGAGAGCACACCTTCCAGATTCTTTGATCATACAGACACACACACACATACACACCAGTTCTCACGTTTAGACACAAGGATGACACTGTACATACTGCTCTTAGACATCCTTCTGTAGATGATGATTCCGATCTCCTCCCTTTTATGGAGGAGATTAAAAATTTTTAAAAATATTATCTGAAACTGAAGTGGTGGTAACTATTCATGAGATCATTGAAGTCTTACTTCGTCAGGCCATGACTCAATTATATGCTCCTAAACACAAGAAGAGAAAGCACATGAGCAGATTTGAGCGGAACATTTTGACATGGCCACTGCCTACACCATCTCTCACCATCCACACACTAGGAAAGGGAAAACTATTACACCCCTGGTGAGTTGCACCATCTCTGACCATTCATGTGATCACACTCTCCTTGATGGTGGTGCTTCAATTAATATAATACCCTTCTCGCTGGTATAGTCTATTCACTTAGGGCCTCTCAAGAAAACCAGTATGATTTGTCAATTTGCTGATGGATCAATAAAGAGGTAGAGGGGCATTCTAGAGAACATTGTCATTAAGATTCAAGGCATGAGCTTCACTGCTGACTTTATCGTATTGCCCATGGAGACCTTCACCCCATTGAGCACCATCTAATCATCCTGGGATAGCATTTCCTCGCCTCTGCGAGAGCCGTTATTGATTATGGATCTGGAGAGATTCACTTTCATTATAATGTTGGGAGCGATGTGTTGATCCCTGCACCAATTGTTGACCAGAGACCAACATACCAGAAGAGTGTGCAAGTGTTAGCTGACCCCGAAGACTATGACCTTGATGTTGATATAAGAGAGGTTTGCTTTTTGATGGCTGATTCTGAGACCCAAGGATTCCTCTATGGTGAGGGAGACTCTGAAAGCATAGACTTTGGAGTTCCCCCTTCTGTTTAGTTGCGATGCATTGATGAGATCTGTAGTATTTACACAATAGACACTTTAGAGTGAAAGGAAGACTCAATAGAGACCACAGAGGCCGAATTTGACCTTATTGCTTTCATCAAAGAATTTGGACCTTTTGATGATGACCTAGCGGAGACGTCCCAGGCCGAACACGACCACACTACTTCCACTGACCAGTTCATGCCTTTCTGCTTTGAGATTTCTGAGGATCTTCATGAGGTCGGTCATAATCAGTTTGTCTCTACCGATGACCCTGATATCGACCTACACCTTGTCAGATCCATCCCTCAGTGATCACATAAGAAGGTTCGCTTTCTACCTTCTTGATCTCTGTAATCCACCTCTTTATATATCCGCTTTCGTTTTATCTCTTTCCATCTTCTGTTTTTTCTTATCAACCTCATTCCGTGTGCTTTTCCTTGCTTAGGTCGTACTCCATCCTAAGTGGGGGGGGGGGGGACGAGTTGAGTGATATTTCTTCTTTTTCTTCTTTTCGTTTTCATTTTTTCTCTTCCAAAAGATGTCACCCCTTTTCCACTGTTATAGTTAGGACATACTTTGTCCTAATTATAGGGGGTGTAGACCCCGAATGTTCATTCTTTGGTCCCCTCCACTGTCTCCTCTCCTGTTAATTTTCTGTCTATACTTAGGGATATCTTACCCTAAGTGTAGGGGGAGAAAGTCTGAGCTGTGAAATGTTCATTCCCACCATCGACCCTCCTTGTATGTAGATACAACCTGCTATACTTAGGATTATTTCATCCTAAGTATCAGGGGAACTGTTGACTTTTCGTTTCTTTATTCATTCATTCCTTCATTCCTTGTTTGTTGTTGTAGTATATTCTTTTCTATACTCATTACGAGCTATGTCTTCTCTTTTTCTCTCTGATCTATGAGGACATAACTCAATCTAAGTATAGGGGGTCGTATGTACTCCGTATATACTTTAGCAATAACTCATACTTTTGTATTTCAATAACATGTCTATTTAATAAAAATTAATACACACATATACCCAATTCTGTGTATATACTGATTAATAAATCATGTTAATTTTTTTTGCAAAATATTTGTAAAATAGTTTGAAAAATATTTTGAAACTATTTGAAAAATGCTTTGTTAAATATTTTCAACCTTTATAAAAATGTTTTTGTTTGCAAAAATTTCTTTTCTTTGTTTGAAATAAATCTTTTGAAAATCAATTTGCAAATGATTTTAAAAAATAGTTGAAAAAATAGTTTGAAAAATCTATATATACGGTTTAAAAAATCTTTGCAAAATTATTTTAAGTTTTTGTAAAATATTTGTAAAAATTATTACTCAAAATTAGTTTGCAAAAATAATGTTTTAAGATTTTTGTAAAAATCTTTTTCAAATTATTTGAGGATTGGTATATAATAAAATCCTTATAAAACTGGTATAAACCTGTAAATTCTTAAAATCTCAACTCTTGTTAATATGAGATAAAACCCAATGTAAATAGCTGTACCTATTTTGTTTTCCAAATCCTTTTATTTTGAAAAATCCCTCAAAAGTTGCAAAATAAAAATCCCAAAAAAATGCAAAATCTATTCAAAAATTGCATAAAAATTTGCAAAACATTTTTAAAATCCATAAAAAATTCACAATTTGAAAATTACATCACATAATATTTTCTGAAACAAAACATTTGCAATTTTTGAGATTGAAATTGATAACTAAACAAGTCTAAATAAAATCCTAAGATTGAAGCTTGGTTGGACCTTAAATATACTTAATCACATGAACCTTATAGGATCTGGATTTGAGATACTTCAAGTCTAGTTGACTTAGTTCTTTGAGATCACCAGACTTAGTTCAGTGTCATCTTGACTGCCTAAGTAGAATATTTCGGAGCATATGCATGAATCTTGTTGATAATGACCTGGATGTACGCCCACACCTTTCACTTTGCTCACCTCAGTTGGAGTAGTAGAGGGCTACATTTGCCGGCATGAGACACAAGTCAATGGAAACATCGGAAGTCACACTATTGTGGCCATTGTACCCCAACCCGATCCAATGGTGGTGAGGTCTAAAGACAGAAAGTGTGGGGTTGCAATAATTCTATAAAAGAGGGATAGTCTATTATCTCAAGAAGAAAAAGTCTTTATTTAAATGTTGCTATATATAGTATTCAAAAAAATTGGAAAAATCAAAAACTCCAAAAAAGTGGACAGGCCTGATTGAAAATAAAATGCATACCGGAGTGTATGTCTATATAGTCTATAAGCAAGCTTGAGCTTCATAGTCATACTCTTGTTAGCATGTAGTGGTATGACTTGGCTACACTAGTCAAGCATCACAAGACAAGTAGCTACACTAGCTATCGTCCATTCTTCTTTCCACCTCCTCTTCTTAAGTTGGTTGTCACATGAACTTATAAGGGAATACCCCGCTTCTCGAGGAAAGAGATGTTGGATTGGGGAATTAGGGTCACCACGTTGGAGAAGACTGAATTTTACCACTTCAACCAAGGAGAGCTACATATCTCAAACAATTTCCAAGATAGATTCATAGTCATAAGGGTTTGCGTATGATTTGAAGTATTCTGAGCTAACTATTAAGGAGACTTGAGCAGAGTCATGATATTCTCTAAGGTTGTTGTGTTTCAAATATGCTTCCCAATAAGGTTCCGACCGCACCTAAAATCAAATGGTTTGACTAAAGCTCCAAACTTTGATTTTATGAAGACACGTTTAAGTATTAAAATAAATCCACTTTCTTTCATTTTCTTTTCTTTTCTTTATTTTCATTTTCTGCACGTATTGCGTAAGTGTTTGCTAGGGACTAGCAATGGCATGTATAGGGGGTGATGAATCTCCATTTCATCACCTTTATTCTATCATTTTGGCCTTTAAAACCGTAGCTAATGCATGTAAATAACATTATTTGTACAAATTAGCATTCACTATTTATTCCATTTATTTTATATAAAATATATTTTTAATACCAAAATTATGAAATAAAGAAAATAAAAAGAAAAAGAATAAAATGCCAATGGTATTTTATGACCCTAAACCTCAAGACTTAGGCATCTTGATGACTGGGTCGATAAGGAATAAAGTAGGGGGAGATAAGGGACGAAAATCCATTAAAAATAACATTCTTTTATTCAATAATAAGTCCTTGTTGGGACCTATTTTTTCCTATTAATATACCTCAAATAAAGAAATTTTGTACATGAAAGTTGTAGATAAAAAAATAAAATACTAAATTTATTTCATATAAAAATAGTATACAATGCACTTTTTATACTGTAAATAAAAAGCTAAAACCCAAACTTCCCAGACCCATATCTTCTTTATATGAACTCAAATTGTATCAAAGTCACCTTTAATTGTATATAACTTTTAATAAGCTATTTAATTAAGGTAGTTTCATCCAATTCGGTGTTAAGATGCAAAAGTTAGGTTTTGGACCCCTATTGTATAGTATACCTAAATAAAATATCCATTTTTTATTCTTTATTATTATTATAGCTTTATATTTTAAAAATTTTGTAAATATTATTTATAATACATGTACATATTTAAATAGTATAAAACCATAAAGAAAAACACAAAAAATAAAACAGTATATAAAAATACATAGATGAAACCTATACTTATAGCTATATAGTTAATATATCTACTTATTTAATTGTACATATTACATCAAAAATATAACAAAAATATACTTATGTATTTTAAAAAAAGTTATAAATATATAAAATATGAAAAATAAAATAATAAAATCAAAAATACAAAATAAAAATATGCAAACATAGATAAAGAAACTTATAAATAAACCCTAAAAAGTAACTTGTAATAAATAATCCCCTAAAATAAAAAAAATCATATTAAAATACTAAATAAAATTATAAAAAATTTTATTTTATAACTTCAAATCAATAAATTCATTTACTATTTATTATTGAATTTTTAAATATTTGTGACTTGCCTTTTTTCTGGTTAGTTTACGTGAACCAACCAGAGGGAGTTATGCGATAACCGGTCAACTGTTCTCCTCAGGCGTAGCCTCTGTCAAATCAAGCGTTTGATCCATTTTCACCTTTTTCTTCGCATCAACGTGGTCATCGAAATTGATTAATTCTTTCTTCACTTTTCTTCCTTGTTCATTGTGATATCACGAGCCATCGTTACATTGAAGCGAGGAGCTCTGCGTCATCCATGCCACCTCGATCTTCCAACCGCTCTAGTCGCCTGTATAAAACCTCCCTCTCCTCCATTTTTTAATTTTATATCCCCTTGGCACTGTTTCTTCTCCTCCTTTTGCTCTCCATGGATCGAGCTCTGTGATAAGGTGCCTGCCTCGCTCTTGGTTGGATCGAGGAAGCGTTGCTAGGGAGATCTCCACCATCTCCAGCGACCTCCATCACCGTGAGGTCCATCTCATGGCTTCCAGTCACTCGAGGTTATTTTTTTCCCATCTTTTTAGATAGGTTTAATTAATGCATTTATTTCCCTAATTTTATTTTGTATTTTAATCACATGCTTTAGCGTTAAATTGCTCCTTCGTAGTTCGTCGAAGCTTAACTCTTGTGAACCCTCCATTGTATTTCTGACTGTTCACGACCCGCCAAACACCCTCATTTATTTCCCCATCATTTCTCTTGGGCCTCGCCCACCTTCATTCGACCCGCTCCTTCCTGAAGTAGAATCACGATGCTTCACCTCCACCCCTCTCTGGAGCACCGCCATCCCGCACCATTTTGCTTCATTTTCACCATCTAATTGGTCGAGGTAGTTTTCCCTTGACCCTACTTTCTTCCCGTGCAGGTTTCAAGCCCAAAACTCCAGCTGAGGGGCTTTTTTATAGTATAGGAAGAGTCCTAGGTCGTTGGATCTTATTCAACCTCCGTGTATCGCTCCGACGCTCTCCAGAGCTTTTTGAGGCCTCTAATAGATAGAGCAAGCCTATAGGAACATCTTGAGCCTCTTGGATCATCTTGAGGTGGCTTGAGCCAAACAAAATCGTTGTTTGAGGTTTGTCCATGGCTGGGTTCTTCCCTGTTCTTCTAGGGAGCTTCCCAGATGTTGGATTGGGCTTCGTTTCCATAACTTCACCCTAACTGTCAATCTTCATCAGGATATTTAATCTCCTCCGTCCGTAGCGAAGCGTCATTGTATAGTGTAGGCTTGCAATGCATCAAGTGAATCGTCCTCGACCGTTGGATAATGTGCACATTTTGGGTATTTTACAACTTAGTCCCTCACTTTTGTTTATTTTATTTTTAGTACCGTAAAATTTTTTAAAATGCTTTATGTTTTTGTAAAATTTGTAAGTTAGACCCTTTGCTTTCCTCTATTTGCAATTTGGTCCTATCCAGCTCACCTCACGTGTCGTCCCACATGTGGTAGGAATTTTGCATGGATTATCTTGCGTGTTTTGTAATTTAAATTTAGTTCATAAAATTCCATTGGTAGTTACAAAACTTTGGGATATTTGCACTTTAGCCCTCACCTTTATTTTTATTTGCATTTATACCCCTGCTAGTTCATTAATTTTTATGGAAGTTTCCTACTTACTAAAATTACCATACGTGCTCCAAAAATTCTCAAAAAATAGGGTTAAATGTCTACTAGTTTACACATTCATGTATATTTTTGCATTTTCATTTTAGGCACTTTTAATATTTATTAGAAATCAAAAGAGCACATTTTTGTCTATGTTTAACTTATAAAATACCAAAAAATACAAAAACATTTTGAAAAATTCTGAAAAAAATAGTTTTTTTATCATTGTATTTTCTAAATTTAGACCAAAATCCCTCAAAATAGTAAAAAGAAAACTCATAAATATTTAAAAGCTCCAAAATCCTTTATAAAAATATAAATTTTTTTCAAAAAACTCCAAAAATATTAATTTCTATTTCATAAATTTTTATTTTTCTATATATCTATTAAATTCTATTTGGAAAGTTTTGGATATTATTTACTATTTTTAAATTCCGAATCAATTCGCTCTATTTCATTAATCCCTATTTTGGGGTATTTATTACTTCAAAATACATGAAAATTAGAAAAAATAATTATCTAAAAAATCTTAAAAATAGTAGAAAATTATTTAAAACACAAAATATTTTGTTTTGCACTTTAAGGTATTTTTTGTTTTTTTATAATTATATTACCCTGTATTGTATATATAATTTTATATATTCTAATATTACTTACTTTAAAAAAGAAAATCAAAAATAAAAAAATATAAAAATAAAAAAATTTATAAAATTTTAAAACAATTAATATATATATATATGTATATTTTTTAATACATATAAAATATTAAATTGTAAACCACATAAAATCACATAGAAAAGAGGAACACAAATTTTGGATTTTATTTTCCCAATCTATCTAGTTTGCTCCATGTGTTCGACACTCTACACACACTTACACCTATACACACATTTGTAGAGTTATAATAAATTTTAACTCCACATTTATTTTTGTTTTTATTGCTATATCTATTGTGGGTTAATTGTTGAATTTAACGAGTTTCTTGAGCGGTCAACTCAGCGAATGTTGATCCGCATTGTGGATTAACACAACCCACTTGATACTCGTTATTTCAGTATCTAAGATGAACATACCTTTCGTGCTTGCATCTGCGGCTCCTATTTAGCAAGTGCATCATGTTTAGGAGAAACCTACGTGAGGGCCACCCCAAGCATGGGTAGATGACCTTTCCTTTACCCAACCTTACCAACAATAGCCGTCCATAGAAACTGTCTTGGAAAAGCCCCCTTAAGTGTGGGAAGTGAATGATGTGTGGTACACATAGGACCCTTGATGAATCCATGATTCATTAACATTCTATTTGCATTATTTCTTAAAACCTTTTACAAATACATGTAAATATCCATTAATTTCCATCGTTTATCAAAACTAAACTCATGAATAAAAATATAGTTTTATGCATCCAAAACATGTAAATAAATAAAATAATAAAAATAAAGGAAATAAAAAGAAGGCAGATTGTAGATATGTATATATGTACAATATGACTTATAAAATATAAATATAGCTAAAAGATATATTTATATAACCTAACCCTAAGACCAATTTAGCATGGATTGGTAGACAAACAGACAAATAGGGGGAGATAAGGAAAGAAAAGCACAAAAATAATTAAATATACATTCCACATATTCTTAATTATTTATCAAATAATTATCAAATCTTCATTGATTTTTAATTAACTCATGTGTCATATTTTTCACCAAAATATTTTCCTAATTATTTTTAAAAATGCATAGAAAAATATAAAAAAAGTTAAAAATAGTATCGTGTATATATGCCAAGAAATCCAACTTTTAATTTGTCAATTTCTCAACTTCCGAACATCATATCATTCTTATACGATCTCCAATTTCACTCTACTCACATCTAAAGTTCATAAAATAATATTCTCTAGTTAATGGAGTAATTTCACTAAAATCTGAGTCCGTTTGCAAAAAAGTTGATTTTGTGACCTAATGACAAAGGGGTTTCTGGGTTATTTATTTTATATGGAGCATACTAATTATAGTTTCAATAATTTTATAAATTTTAATTATTTTCATGATCTTGCTTTCAACCATGATTTATTTCTGAATTTTCTTACATTATTTATTATTTTAAATGAATCAAAAACACTATTTTATAGATAAACTTGAACTACAAATG
Organism: Ottelia alismoides; assembly: GCA_037367405.1. Taxonomy (NCBI): domain Eukaryota; kingdom Viridiplantae; phylum Streptophyta; class Magnoliopsida; order Alismatales; family Hydrocharitaceae; genus Ottelia; species Ottelia alismoides. Next base: position 817,080 of record JAZKJV010010266.1, on the reverse strand, counting down.
ATATACATGTATTTATTTATATACTTAAATTAATTTATTAAAATCCACAAAAATTCTCAAAGACCAAATTTATTATTCTAATAATTAAAAAATATAAAATTAACTTATTTTTTATTAATTTATTAAATTGAAAATCAAATACATATTTATCAAGTATTATTATTTAGACCTATTTATTAATATAATATTATATTCCATTAAATAACTATTATTTATCAAAATAAATTATTCTATAAATTAGGAAATTTAAATATTTATATTTTCCTTTTTATACCTATTTAAAATGACACTATTGATTATTTATTATCTAATTATTAATATTATTTATATTCTGACCTACGAAGTGTTAACACGTGTGAGCACATGGTCCTTCTTCCTCAAGAATAGACTATTAGAGTTTGTTCTACCGAGCAAACTTCAATCCTTTTCCCGTCATTGTTCTACCTCCATTTGCTGATCTCCACCCTTCATCTTAATCTCTAAACAACCTTCATTCACACACGCCTTCAGAACATCTCCAACATTCCTTTGATTCTCCTATATAATGATCCAAAGTTAGCGTGAACTAACTAACTTTCGCTTTTCTAGAACAAATTGATCGAGTACCCACCTTTCTCCATTGATTCCTACCACCTCCGGCGGTGACAGTGCCAGAGAACCGCTCCATGTGGAAGAGGCATCATCTGAGGGGATTTCCAAGGTGGAAAACCACTTTGAATCGTAGCCGTCATGTGCGTGCAGCTCTGGGAACCCCGACCTATTGAGCGAGAACCAGAGAGTCAAACACTCTCATTCCCAGGAATTCATACATTTCTACATTTTATTTCATCGACTTTCATGTCCCATTAGTCTAGTTAACCACGTTATTAGAACCCCCTAATCATCTTCTTTAGTTCGCATGCAAAACCTTTGTCTAATCGCTCTCAAATTACATCCAATTGCCTCCTAAAATATCACTATCTGGAACTATTTTTGAACTACTATAACCCTTCTTTCTTAGGCCGATTCCATCGTGAATCAACAAAATCAATCTCTTAATTTGCAGGTATCATGTTATCTGGAGAGTCACCTTCATCAGCAACCATATGGAGTTACTTCCTTCTTCTCTAATCAAACGTTGGAGCGACAGCGTTTGTTCCCTACAGGACCAAATTCTAGCCGATCTTCAATAACTTCGCTGATGTTCACCTTTGTTCAGCTCCTTTCGTGAGTGAGCTCGAAGGGGGAGGAGCCCCCTTCTGGCCCTACAGGTGCTCGTCATCGACTGTCATCGTTACCGTGTAGCCAGAGATTGATCAGAAGAGGAAATCTATCACCGCCCCATCTATTTGGGGAAGAACTTCTCAAGAACAGGCATCACACAGGCTCGCAACGCGTGTCCTCACTCGACGGTCCAGATCGAACTACCCTCATCTAATCTCAGCTGTTATTAGCAAAACAATGGAAAATTTGCTAAAACACCCCTATGACTTCTAGATTTCATCTGCGCCTCCAAAGCTTTCACGTATTTACATTTAGGTCCCCATATGGGGACCTTAGTGTAATAATTTCCAGTTTTTTCCATATAATTAGATCCCTGACCATGGACCTAATTGAATGAAAGCTTTTATTTCTTTCTTGTATTTTTTGTATACCTTTAGCACTCGACATTGAACATTTGTGGACCTTGAACATTATTCTAGCATCATAGTATTTTCTTACATTTAATTCGAGTTGATTTTTGAGGATTTTATCGCTATTTCATTGAGACTTTATTCTTCAATTTTTGACTCCATTTTGAGTCCTTTTCGAGCTCGTTGCTTGAGCGACTTTTATACTATATAGTATTACCTATATCATTTATATTTCCACATACTACATTATAGATAAATCATTTGCAAAATTATCCCTTTGAAAATTAAATAAAAATGGGAAAGATAAAATTAAAAGGAATTTCAAAACTTAAAACCAATAAAAACTTTTTCCCGATTTTTCTCGATTCTTCGAGAGGAAATAAAAATCACAAAAATATTCTTTTTCTCAAAAACTCTAGTATTTCTATTCTACCTCCTTGTGTTCGACCCAGACTCACTTACCTAGATAAAAATTAAAGTATAAATAAAATAGGAGAGAAGCCGCTTCACTTAATTTTCTCTCTCTCTCTCTCTCCTATTTTTATTAATTTTTTGTTTGATTAATTAGGGTTTTGTTCCGATCCATTCTTCTACACTGACATTACACACATTTTATTGCTCACAAAACCCTAGTTATGAACCCTGCTAATGAATATGCAGGAATGGGGGGCGGTCAACCTTACCACATCCCTTACTTTCTAAAACACCAACTTCACACCTACAACCCCTTCCTACATAGCCAAGCCTTGGAACCTTCTACTCTCAGCAGTAAAGACAAAATTATGTGTGCCCCTAAAACTATCAATTAGGTCAGTATGGCCCATTTGTTCAGACTCTCCCACAACAACAACAGTATCAGGGCTATCAGGTCCAGTCGTCATGGTTTTCGTCTTCATTTCAGCAGGGACATTCTAGGAAGCACCTTGGTTGACAACATTTTTTGTCAAGTCCTACTGACATCCAACAACAGATTCTCAAGAAGCTTTATTACTATAGGAGCGAGATACATGATATACGGGTAAAAATACACCATCTTTGTTCATCTATTTTGGCTTAACACCCCTTACAAAACACATGTAAATAACATTAATTCTTACTTCTCAATAATCTAATATCATCTATTAATAGTGTATTATTATCATTATTTTAACCAAAAATAAGTAAAGAAGAAATGAAGGAAAAATAAAGAAAAGAAGGATGTATATATGAAATAAATATAGACTGATCCTTGAAGGATATGGGGAGATCCTCAAGCGCATCACGGAAGCGTGTGGATCACATCGAATGCGATCGAGAGCGACTAGTCGCACTAGTCGCTCTGGGCAGCATAATTTAAAAATTTTAAATGATGAAACCACATGATCCAAGAACCTTTCTCGAATCATTTCATCTAAACCACAATTAGGTATAAGGTTTACCTCTTGAAGCGTGGTTGCGATCGAGTCTCTAAACCAAGAGACCTCCTGTCTCAAGTCCGATCCGACGGAGGAGACACTTGCGAGCGTGTTGATGAGACGCGTCCTTCTCGCAATCCATGTTGATGATCCAAGCGACAAATCTCCTGATTTCGTCACACGAGATTCGACGTCTTCTTCACGAGCGAGGTGCACCGAAAGAGATAGAGATCCACGAGCAAGTACTTCGACATCATAACGACGATGCTGCAGCGATGGTGACTCTCTCAATGGCTCCATGGTGGACGACCATAAGAGAGAGGGAGAGAGAGCCTTGACGTGTAGAGAGAAGGAGAGAGCATTAGTTTACATTGTAAAATGTGTATTTAGAAGAGCAAGGGGTGCCTCTTCTTATATAGAGTTTTGGGAGTCCATGGATCCCAATACATGGACAACAAACAATCAATGGTTGACATTGATTTGTGTTTCTTTCAATGGCTTAGATGTTGTTGTAAAAATACAGCAACAATTGATTTAACTTGAATTAATTCATATTGATAAATCCACATAATTAATCCCAATTTTAATCACATTTTACTAGAGAAGAGAGAATGAGAAGACTAAATCATTCCCCCCAAAAAAGGAGGACGGCTACCATCATCTCACGAGATCTAATTATCTCATGAGATCTCATTATCTCATGATATCTCCAATATTTACAACAATAATTGTTGTAAATTATTTCACAAAAATAATTCATAATTATCTTGTGAAATATTGCAATCATGCCATTGAAATTATGTGAATCTCATTAACAACCCAAAAACAAAATGTAATTATATTTTCAATTAATTATTCAATGTGAATCCAATTCACATTAACAATTAATCAACAAATATAAATCATAATACGCTCTCTTTAATATATTATAAATACATTTATAATATACCTGAATAATATGGATAGTGCTATCCACATTGATCATATCCATGATAATTAAATCACATTTAATCATCTTAGATCTCAATTCCCATGTGCCCAAATAATATGAATAACACTCACATTATTCACATCTTTGATAATTAAATCACATTTAATTATCTCAGATAACTCACCTAATAATATGAATCAAATTCATAATATTCATGATAATTAAATCACATTTAATTATCCATTTTTGTCAATGCTCGGATACATATATCAACAATGAAATTAACCACGAACTCTTTCAAGGATAATGCGCTTTCTCTGCGGATACTTGGAGATAAGGACATGGCGATTGTATTGTTCCACGTATAGTGACTTTGATATTGAGATCACATCTCAAATCCAGATCTTGCGGACCTCCTATAGATGCTTGATTAAATCAAGACCGCAGATCTAATCTTCTAATTACATATGAATCACATTCAGATCGATGTCCAACATTTCGACTAAGATCAGATTACTTCTCTATTATAGGAGTCACTAAAATCCAGACCTATTTCATCACTCCCTCGGAATGGAAGCGTCATGGTTATGCAATCGTTTAAGATTACATCACCCTCAGGCATTCCTAATACCTGTACATCCTGCATACTGGAAGACCCTGAATAAACCCAAAGTATAAGATCAGATTTACACTGTCTACTTCAGTTTATCTTCAAGTTTCTCATTCGATCGTTGGGAGTCAGTATCGATCATATACTTTCCGAAAGCATATATCATACCCAGGTGTTGATCATATTCTTTTACAAAAGTATATATCAAACCTACAAATTTAGTCAAGCTTCCAAAGCGAGACAACTGTGCATGGAATTTGATTCTTCCCAATATCTCATGAGTGAGCTCATGTCTTCCGGTTTAGTGATGAACCTGTATGATCCCTTTGAGAGATCGTATTACTCATATGCCCTTATATGCACACCAGCGCGTCGGTTTATAGACCTTGATTAGGTCGTCAACCTATTAGTCTGCCAAATGTACATACTCAGACATATAGTAACACATCTGTCTCCGGTCAGAGGATGCATGCCTATATCGTGACAGCATACGACATGGGACTTTGGTTATCTCGATCTCGTTAAGTCAACTCTTTGACCTAACTAATCTGACACCTCTAAATCTCTATTCCCATGCAGAGGACCTGCATCAAGAGGTCGGTCAGATATCAGCCAAGTGAGAAAGGATTGCCATCTCCTACTCAGACTGGAGATCATCTCTTAACAATCATTTGATGGTACTTGATGAGTCCTCAATCTAACTCTTTAGATATTCATCCAAGCTCCAGTCTCTATGATTCAATACTTGTATCAACAACTATATGATCATTAAAATGGCCATGGTACATAACCCTAATTGTACTAAGGGACCTATAATGCAAATTAGTTATCTTCATTTCATATCAGGGAATGATATTCGCAATAACATTTTTTCCATAATGGCTCTCAGTGGGCTCGCATGTCCAACAATCTCCCACTAGCGCAAAGAGCCATTAATGGGCTAATCATTTGAACCCGCACTCATGTGACAATCATAGGCTATTTAGAAAAATAGCTAGATAAGCTGATCAGTCACTCTGTTCTTGAGAGACTATGCCATGTCCTTTTACGACACTTGAATATCACCTAGTAACAGTGATCGCATCCAATGCGAATGTTGCATCTTATGCAACCAACACTCAATTTTGTTATAGTATCCTTGACACTACATCTCGATAATTATTATAACCAGTATGTCCATAATCCTTATTACAATATCCTTATTCCTGGAGATCTCTATCTCCTAAGGTATCCACAGTTAAGACCATTTAGATCACTATCTATAAAGTCTTAAGTTCTTGAAGATAATACTTAGAGATCACTATCTCTAAAGTCTTGTCATCTATGAAGATATTGTTATTATTGTAATCAAGTGTTTTATTTCCATAGTAGGATTAGCAACAGTTTACTACTCCCACTGCATGGCAGACATTTGGTTTTTGTACACATTTAGCATACACTTGACTTCTCGTAACTGATGCACAAGGGCAAGCAGTTCCAGCATTCACTTCCTCAACTCTTTGAGGTGCTATCCCTTTAGATAGGTTAGTACATTTTCTTAAGGGAAGTAAGCCTTTCTTGGAATTTTCCTGAAAATGGAACATGTCCAAGGTGTAATACTAATGTGACAGTCCCAATACCCTCGTCTCTTTGCTTATGAACATCTTCAGAACTAAGATATAAGGGGTATCCTTGAGATCATATCTCAAGATATGGAATAGACAGTCTATAAAACACTCATTATTATCATCCTTATATCATTCCAAATGATTAGGATATTATCTACATTTAGCATGATGAACACAATGGCACTCCCACTAAGCTTCATATGGTACATCAAGATTCTATCTGAAATCATAACATTTATGATTTCATCAAATATGATGTTCCAACTACAAGAAGCTTACTCGAGTCCACAGATGGAGTTATTTAGCTTGCACACCTTGCTTTCCTAAACCATGAAGCCCTGGAGCTACTTCATGTGGATATTCTCGTAGAGGTATTCATAGAGGAATGCAATCTTGACTCATATATTGAAGATGTCAAAGTCAAGTTCTGTAGCTATAGTTAGCAATATTCTGATGGGTTTAAGCAAGGTCACTGGAGAGCAAGTCTCATCGCAAGCGATGTCTTCTATTCAGTGTGTAGCTCATGGCTACCAGCCATGCTATGAAGGTATGTACCTTCTCATCAACTTTCCTTTTTCTCTTGAAGATCCATTTACACCTTAACGGGTCTTACCCATATAGGTGGATCCTCGAGGGTCCATATACAACACTTGTATATGAAGTCTACTTTAGACTTGACTGCTAACATCCATCTTTCCATGTCATGATATTTAGAAGCTTCATCACATGAAGTTCGATCAATGTCAGATTTCTCTGACACATGGAATTCATCCTCAAACTCATTTGAAGAGGCATCAGTGTTTCATCTTTAACTGTCCTTTTAGTTTCCAACTTCAGGAGCCTCATTATTTTCTCAAGTTTAAATGAGTTCCTTTTACTTCATTTTCATCTTGATTCTCAAGAGAGTCATCCTCTAAGAATCATATCCTTAGAGATGAGATTTTTTAAGAATCTCAAGGTCATAAAGTAGGTATCCAATACCATCCTTTATTTTCCTAATGAAGTAGCACTCTTTGGTGCTAGATTCTAGTTTACCAGCATGGAACCTTATGAGGATATATATTGTAGTCTCTACTACATATATACCTTGGAAACTAAGAGGTAATTATGCTAATATTAATCATTGATCAAATCATGTCACATATAATCAATTGTATCTTCCTATAAATCTATTGAGTTTAGGTGCATTAGGAGGATTGAGATAGGAATGAAAGGTATTATTTGAATTCATCTAATAGGTAATTGCTAGTTAGGTTAGATCAAATTCATTTCATCTTCCTTCAAACTTTGGTTCTAAACCAAAATTGTGAATCTTTTAACATTTCAAAGCTTTCTAAGGTGAAGAGGAGAAATCTCATATCACAAATAATCATTAAATGATATTACATATCATCAATGTTCATTATGATACATATGATCCACATACATAAGTATGTATGAGATCTTTAATACCTTGACATCTTACACCATTCCCAGAGAAAGGTGCATTGGACGTTTCTACTTTGAATACAATATTCAAAAGTATGTAAGATTTGAGATTTTAGACATTCTAAAGTTCATCTCTTACTAGACTATTGATCTCATCAACGTATATATGTCCAAGGTTTGATGCCAGATCATTATCAAATGATCTTCAGCCTCCTATTGATCTTTAAGGTTTAATTTTTAGTATTAGAAATGCTAATGAACCATTCATTAATTTCTAATTTCATAGAGTCCTCTAGACATTAAAATACTATCTGAAATATATCCATCATAACTCTTTATGATAGGACTATTCCAAAAATCATGTTTATTTCCAACATTTAGAAATAAACTATGAATGTTTTCTAATATCTATGTAGTAGAGACATTCTCTAAGACTAAGGGCTTTCCCACTGAAAATATGAAGTCTATCGATCCAATAGAGATTGTTGCAACAATTGCATCAATATCCATGTGGATGACTATTAAATCTAAAGATCAAATTTTCTAGTCTTCTAAACATATGCAACCAATTGCAAGTGTTACTAGAAAAATGAGATACAATTATTAGACTTTTAATCTTATCCAATATGAAAGTCAATTTCAATGATTAAATGTAGATGTAGATTATTCCGAAGCACTATCTGGGTCCTTTTCTAAGGATCCAAGATAGACTTGATAGTCATACTATCAATACATCAGCTTATTGCAACATTGGCATTTATCCCAGTCTTTGGATGTCATATGTGTGGAAATCATAGAAGTACAATCAACTGTTTGACTTTTCTTCTAACTTGGGTCCGACCCATGCTTCCACTACGCTCCTTTCATCTCTTAAACAACCATTGCATAAGACAAAGGATCACTTATGTTGAATTCAAAAGATTTCAATATAAGAGTATTTCGATATTTATATATGCTTCATTTAATTCATACAATATGAATATTATAAAGCTTCATGAATGACTAGAGTATAGATAGTTGGATGATGACACTCATCATATCTACATACATCTTAACTCTTAAAGACATAGGTTCAGGTAGGTATTCAAACATTTTGAATACATCCTCTCTCATAGAGCCACCATTCTGCATAATGCAGTGAACCATGTAATTCATGACTAAATGTCGAGAGCACATATGTATGCCATAATATCTTCTTAGATTTTTATAAGGATCATTTGACAATTGTGATAATCATCGACATGTCACTTCCAAAGTACATTCGATGAGAAATCAAGATTATAGACACATACGAACCCTAGGGTTGTAGTTCTATTATCTATTTGTTTTTCATTCCTCATTATTAAAGGAAACTTGTACATTGCAACCACATACAATATGTGTCCAACTGCAAGTACAATATTTTGATCATGGATCCAATCCATGATATTTTACTGGTTATTATTGAGTATAGTATTGAGTGGGTTTAATAGAGGATGATCTGAAATAATAAATTTGCATAAATATATATAAATATAAATATATATATATATATGTATATATATACACACACACACACACTTTTTACTTTGATTTAGGAATTTTTATGTCAAAGTTGTCTTGCCATGTCAACATTGAAAGTTCATTCCCTTAATCACTTTTAATGTAAGAGATATACTTACCATTATATCTCAAGCAAGATCTGGGATCTCCTTCTTTATATTTGTCACATCCCAATAATATGAGAACCTGTGATTCGGATAAAAAGAAGCGGGAACACATTCTGCCTTGCAAGTTCAACTTGCATCTCCCAATTCAGTCTTTAACACCCGTGCCCACCACCCCTAAGGTTAGTTGACCCTTCATTAATTAAACCAACCGTCAACAAGAATACACTCGCTATGCGCAATCCAATATCGCCCCAATAATATGAGGAGCCGATATTGGGGTCACTAGGCATATGTCCTTACTCTTTCGAGAAGCGAAGAGCCCGATCCAAATATATTGTATACAGGAGCTGTCACTTCGGACATGCATCTCCTACATACAATATATGGCGACGGAACCCTTCTCCTTGATGGGAGACCATGGAAGTCACTTATGTGATCCTCCACCTCATATTCAAATTCTAATTAATCATTCTGAATCATGTTCATTATGATTAATTCTTCCAAGGGAAATAACAACTCTATTCATAATAGAGAGTTTTAATTTTAATTGGATTCCAATTAATCTAATCATATTAAATTAATGAACCAATTAATATCCAATAAACATTTTAATTTGTTAATTGAAATATGGTATTATCTCAAATACGTATTATTTCAAATTTTAGTAATTAGAAAAATACATCATGATCTCTCAAGCATTATCTGTTCCCTACCCGCTGTCATGGCCAGTACTGACGGAAGTGGGACAAACCGCACACGATGCAACCTGCTACCCCAACGCTCCACGACTAGACACCATATCCGCCCCGGGAAAAGATAATGCCAAGTCAATCACTTTGTACTTGAGATGATAATCGGTTTTCAACCAAAATTATACCATATAGTAATAATCAAAACTATTTTGATTATAAGGAAATTTGCTACACAAATTCTCAAACCTATTCAAGCAACATGTTTGTTGAAAGTGCATCAAGTAACCAATTGGTGATCTAGATCAAGTCTAGTCATTTATTGGTTGAGGCAATTGTAATCTAAGGGAACCATTATCATTCAAATATTTCCCAAATATTATCCATAATTATTCCGAGAAATTAACCATTAATTTCACAAGTTTCTTAAATGACTACCACAAGGTTCATGATTAGGATTGCAATTTTCAGCAGCGACCCTCAGTTACTAAAATTAGCATATCTCATTCATTTTAAATCCAAATTAAACAAAATCAGTTTCTAAAGTTTTTTAACTTGATTTAAAACATAACCTATGCGATTAGAAAGCTTTTACATGCGTTTTAAAACAGTAATTAACTCCATAATTACATCATTATTCGCCAGTCTCGAAACAGTGGATATATGTTCATTAAAATGATCATATCTTGAGTTATCGGATTCCAAATCACGCAAACTCAAATCCTACTATTTCCTTAATTAATGAGGAAAATTATCCAAGTTATAGTTTTGTGTTTAAACATTTTAAACAGGGCCGAAATTTATAACAAAATAGGGCTGCGAAAAATTGAAATGCGATAAAAATTTTCATGAACCCTCATGAGACCAAATCTTCCTAGGTTTATGGATCGAATCCAAAACCTCCAACCTGGCTCTGATACCACTTGAAGGATATGGGGAGATCCTCAAGCGCATCACCGGAAGCGTGTGGATTGAATTGAATGCGATCGGAAGCGATTAGTCGCACTAGTTGCTCCAGGCAGCGGAATTTAAAAATTTTAAATGATGAAACCACATGATCCAAGAACCGTTATCGGATCATTTCATCTAAACCCCAATTAGGTATAAGGTCTACCTCTGTTTGCGATCGAGTCTAAAGAGACCTCCTGTCTCATGTCCGATCCGACGGAGGAGACGCTTGCGAGCGCGTTGATGAGATGCGTCCCTCTCGCAATCCATGTTGATGATCCAAGAGACAAATCTTCTGATATCATCACATGAGATGTGACATCTTCTTTATGAGCGAGGTGTACCGAAGGAGATAGAGATCCACGAGCAAGTACTTAAGCAGCATAACGACGATGCTGCGACGATGGTGACTGTCTCAATGGCTCCATGGTGGACGGCCATAAGAGAGAGAGAGAGCCTTGGCGTGTAGAAAGAAGGAGAGAGCATTAGTTTACACTGTACAATGTGCATTTAGAAGAGCAAGGGGTGCCTCTTCTTATATAGAGTTTTGTGAGTCCATGGATCCCAATCCATGGACAACACACAATCAATGATTGAGATTGATTTGTGTTTCTTTCAATGGCTAAGATATTGTTGTAAAAATCCAACAACAATTGATTTAGTTTGAATTAATTCATATTGATAAATCAACATAATTAAGTCTAATTTAAATCACATTTGACTAGAGAAGAGATAATGAGAAGACTAAACCAATCCCCCAAAAATAGGAGGACGGCTACCATCATCTCACGAGATCTCATTACCTCACGAGATCTCATTATCTCAAGATATCTCCAATATTTACAACAACAATTGTTTTAAATTATTTCAAAATAATAATTAATAATTATCTTGGGAAATATTGCAATCATGCCATTGAAATTATGTGAATCTCATTCACAACCCCAAAACAAAATGTAATTATATTTTCAATTAATCATTCAATGTGAATCCAATTCACATTAACAATTATTCAACTAATATAAATCATAATATGCTCTCTTTAATATATTATAAATCACATTTATAATATACCTGAATAATACGGATAGTGCTATCCACATTATTCATATCCATGATAATTAAATCACATTTAATCATCTTGGATCTCAATTATCATGTGCCCAAATATAATGAATCATACTCACATCATTCACATCTTTGATAACTAAATCACATTTAATTATCTTAGATAACTCTCCTAATAATATGAATCAAATTCATATTATTCATGATAATTAAATCACATTTAATTATCCATTTTTCTCAATGCTCGGATACATATATCAACAATGAAATTATCCATGAACTCTTTCAAGGATAGTGCACTTTCTCTGCGGATACTTGGAGATAAGGACAGGGCGATTGTATTGTTCCACGTATAGTGACATGGATATTGAGATCACATCTCAAATCCAAATCTTGCGGACCTCCTATAGATGCTTGATTAAATCAAGACCACAGATATAATCTTCTAATTACATCTGAATCACATTCAGATCAATGTCCAACATTTGGACTAAGATCAGATTACTTCTCTATGAGAGGAGTCACTAAAATCCAGACCTGTTTCATCACTCCCTTGGAATGGAAGCGTCATGGTTATACAATTGTTTATGATCACATCACCCTCAGGTATTCCTAATACCTGTACATCCTACATACTGGAAGACCCAGAATAAACCCGAAGTATAATATTAATTTTACACTGTCTACTTCAGTTTATCATCAAGTTTCTTATTCGATCATTGGGAGTCGGTATCGATCATATACTTTCCAAAAGCATATATCATACCCAGGTGTTGATCATATACTTTTCCAAAAGTATATATCAAACCTACAAATTCAGTCAAGTTTCCAAAGCAAGACGACCGTGCGCGAAATTTGATTCTTCCCAATATCTCATGACATAGCTCATGTCTTCCGATTCAGTGATGAACCTGTATGATCCCTTTGAGAGATCGTATTACTCATATGCCCTTATATGCACTCTAGCGTGCCGGTGTATAGATCTTGATTAGGTCGTCAACCTATTGGTCTGCCAAATGTACATACTCAGACATATAGTTATACATCTGTCTCCGGTCAGAGGATGTGTGCCTATATCGTGACAACATACTATATGGGACTTTGTTTATCTCGATCTCGTTAAGTCAACTCTTAGACCTAACTAATCTGACACCTCCGAATCTCTATTCCCATGCAGAGGACCTACATCAAGAGGTCAGTCAGATATTAGCCAAGTGAGAAAGGATTGCCATCTCCTACTTAGGCTGGAGATCATCTCTTATCAATCATTTGACGGTACTTGATGAGTCCTCAATCTAACTCTTTAGATATTCATCCAAGCACCGGCCTCTAAGATTCAATACTTGAATCAACAACTGTATGATCATTAAGATGGCCATGGTACATAAACCTAATTGTACTAAGGGATCTATTATGCAAATTAGTTATTCATCATTTCAGATCAGGGAATGATATTCGCAATACATTTATTGCATAATGGCTTGCCATGGGCTCGCATGTCCAACAATCCTGACCTCGAGTGTAGGTCAAGACTTAACCTAATTGATAGGGAATAATGTCGGGGGACATATAGTCATTAAGTTATAAAAATATCAGAAAACCAATTCACTTTGTACATATCTTCATCATTCATTATGCATACATCTTATATTATTTATAATTAAGTCAATATCAAATAAAATATTTTCTTGTTGAAACTATATAAAAATGTGTTTTAAATATTAAAAATATTACAAAAATAAACCATATACATAATAAAAGGGACAACACTTTGAAATGCTGTAAAGCTAGAATTAAAAGATTAATATCAACTCCATATGAAGTCAAAGTGAATTAAACTCACTTTCATTGTGTTCAAAATCAAATACGCTTTGAAATGAATATGTTTTCAAAAAATTTGGAGTTATGATGTAAAAGCCAGCTTTTTGGAGTGCCATTGTATCTCTATGTGTATAGTGTACTGATTTATTTATTTCTTTCTTTATTTTTTGGATATGTTGTATTTTTAATACATACTTTATATTATTTATATAAAATAAAAAAATAACAAAATTAAAAATAACCAAAAATAAAACAATTGTATTTACTACATATGTATAACGTACCTATTTTATACATAAGTCTATTTATTTAGTCCATAAAATAATTTCAAAAAATGAAGTAAAAATATATTTAAATTCCTCTATTATTTTATAAATAAATAAAATATAAAATAATGTTTATATTTGTACAAATAAAATATCTAAAATTATGTATATTATGTATATAGGTATTTTAAATCTACAAATACATGTATTTGTTTATTTTAACCAAATAAATTATTTTTTACTTTATTAAAAATTAGTAAAATAAGTTTATTAATTTATAATTTTTTATGTTGAAAACTTTTTAATTTAAAATCATTTTCTATTTATTTCCTATTTAGTTATATTTATTATATTATTTTTGTCATTTTGTATTTGTCTTCATTCAGATCATCTTATGATTGGTTGGACCTGGGTCTGTTGACTTGGGTCAACTAGTCCACCACCTCTCCACCCGAATAAACTGCTGAACCTTCCTCCTCCAATTTTCAACAACCAACTTTTTCCTCCTTCCGACCCAATTCCCTTGCCTCTTGATCACTAGAATAACATAGACCCATGCCTGATTAAGTTTTTCCCTTTTTGCCTCAGTTCATATGCTCCATCTTTTTGAATATCACATCTTCTCATGCATATAAATAAGCCTCCATGTCCCTCTTTCCAAGAGGATCCAACTTCTTCCTTGTTTCTTTGAGCATGAACAAGAGTGTGGTTGATATGTGACATGGATCATTTCCCCATTAAGAGGGACGCAAAATTTGGCTGAATCAGTGAGATCCATTGTCGGTGGAGCTTGTTCTTCACCGTATTGAAGCTTCTGGGTTGAAGGTACATGTTTAAGCAAAAACAACCCATAGATCATACCATTCTGATACCAAGTAATCTTAGCTTAGCATTACTTTGATTTTTGCATTTAATTTGATCAAAGTTCAATCAACTTTCATAGGTATGTAGCAATAGTGATACCTGACCTCTGATCTTCTCGATCAGAGGGCATATTGTCGATTCTGACCCAAATCGATCCTTCACCTCTCTTTATCATCTCCAATTCTTCATCCTTCGATCTAGAACCACAAATCACCTCGAATTTACGGATTTGATCTCGATCTCCATCCCTTCACTTCACAGGAGATCCCCATTCACCCTCAGGTTTGTTTACCATTATTTTGGGCTTAATAACAGTTAGCTGAAGATATAGGTCTTCAAGCTATATGATAAATGTTTGTAGGAGTGAAGAAAAGTCACCTAGAGCTATGATAGAGATCTGGAGATCCATCTTTAGCACATATAGGAGCTTCATCTCCAGGTCTCCGATCAATGAGACCTGAAACCTCACATCATCTTCGTGCAACATGGTTTGATCTTAGGAATCGATCAGACCGATCATATATCAGATCCATCTCTGATCTATTGCGATTGGGTCGATTGAAGCTCGAGCGAGACAATCTTCTTCCGTGTTCTTCGTCCACCATCTAGATCCATCCAATCAGGAGAAGGAGGCTCCAGATGTGATACAATGGGTCTACACATGCAAAAAGCATGCCCGTTTGATCAGATCCTGCCGATCGCATCTCAACCGCTCATCGCCTCTCGTGACTCATGTGCACCACATGTACCTCCTAGTGAATTTGCACTTCCTCCTATTCTATTTTCTTTATTTCTAAATGGACCTGATTCTGTTACGTGTTATGATATAAATCACAGTATAACTGAACTTTTAGTATTTTTGATTTGTGTTATTACATCTCAATCTGTATTTTGTGAGTTCGCGTGCTCCTTCACGTTCTTGGTGGTCTTATTGCAAAAAGTATCCCACGTTATCTTGTTAATAACATACTTTTTACTTTTCTGAAATTACAATTTGGTCCTTGCGTTTGAAGATCATGTGCGGAAACATGCCAATTTTGGATAAATGCATATCTCATCATGATATTTATTATTGTAATGATTATTATTCAAAAGTTTCCTATAAATTGCTTTTTAGTCCTATTTTTGCAGCATATTATTTCTTTATCATTTTCTCAAAATAAATTACTAAGTAACTCTAAAAAATTCAAAAAAATCTATTAAGCTCATGTTTAATTGCTTTAACTCACATAATTTTGTTTTGCAAATTTTCTTTGATTTTTATATTTAAAATATAAAACAACACTTATTTTATTTGTTTGATATTAAAAAATTCATAAAAAAATGAAAATATTTTGAAAAATATAAAAAATTACAGTAACTTTATTTTACTGTCTTTTACCACATATACAAAAATCAATTAAAAATACAATCAGAAAACTATAAAAAGTCAAATATACATAAAAATTCTAAAAACTGTATAGAAGAACAGAAAAATATATAATTGGTTGTGAGAATTTTCATGTCATAGCGACTTAAATCTTGGAGTTCATAAGACTGTTCATATGTCATCTTGATTGGTCTAAGTAGAATAATTCATGACACACGCATGATTCTTTTAGACAGTGGCCTAACTTGGACGATTACTTTACACGTATCTCAACACAGATGAGGCATTGAGGGGCAGAATCTACTAGCTTGAGACATACACGAATGGAAACATGCATAGCTTCAATAGGATATCTGCACCCCAATCTAGTCTAGTGGCATTCATGTCTAAAGATGGGATGTTGTGGGTTGCAATAAAGCTTCAAAAGAGGGATACTCTACTAGTCCAAGAAGAAAAATTCCTTATGTAAATGTTGCATTGTATACGTATGAAAAAGAAATAAAGTTTCAAAAAAATTTATACGAGTCTAAAGAAAATAATAAATCATTCCAATTGGAGAAAAATATTAATAAGCAAGGTATATGTTTCAAAAGTTTTCAAGGAAGCCTACAACTGGAGACTTGGCTACACTGGCAAAGCTCCAAAGGATATGTGGTTACACTGTCCATAAAACAATCTCTTCTCTACCTCCTTCTCTTGAACTGGTTGAACTTAAACTTACGAGGGAAAACCCTACTCCTTGCAGAAAAGGAAAGAATAGAAGGAAATAGCATTAATTTTCACTTCTTAATAATCCAATATCATATATAATAGTATATTATTATCATTATTTTAACCCAAAATAATAAATAAAGAAATAATAGAAAAGGAAAGAATAGAAGGATGTATATATAAAATAAATATAGAATGATCCTAACCCCAAGAGTAGGTCAAGACTTGACCAACTCAACAGGGAATAAATTAGGGGGAGATATGCCATTAAGTTATAAAAATCTCAGAAAATTAATTCACTTTGAACATATTCTTTACCATTCATTATGCACATATCTTGTATTATTTTATTTATTATTAAGTCAATCTCAAATAAAAAATTTTTTCTTCTAAAAACTTGTATATAAAAAAATTATTAAATAATAAAAATATTTGCAACAATAAACCATGTACATAATAAAAGGGACAACACTCTGAAAAAGCCATAAAGCCAGAATTGAAAGATCAATACCTGGTCCATATGAACTAGAAGAGAATCGAATCCATTTCATTGTGTTCAAAATAAAATAAGCTTTGAAAAAGAAAATGTTTCATAATTTGGAGTTAAGATGTGAAAATTGACTTTTTGGTGTGCCATTGTATCTATATGTGTATATTGTACTAATTACTTAATTAATTAATTTATTAGTACAATTTACGCTTGCTTGAGACGCACACGAATGGAAACATACATAGCCCCAATTGGAGATCATCGCCCCCTACCTAGTCTAGTGGCATTGATGTCTAAAGACGGGATATTGTGGGTTGAAATAATACCATATAATATTTATCAAAATATTTTTTTATTAATATTATAAAAAGATTTGATAAACAAATCCCCAATCCTATTCAAGCAACTATGTTTGTTGGAATTGATGTAACCAATTGTGGTCAAGATCAATTATCTTATCAAGTTGGCTACGACAATGTCATTCAAGGAAATAATCATCATCACTAACATTTCACAATTATTCATAAATAATTATAGCAGGAAATAACCACTAATTTTCATTAATTTAATTGAATTACAATCAGAAGGTTCATGATCAAGTATGTAATTTCCAGCAGTGATCCAAACTTACTAAAATTAGCATAATTTAATCAAATAAAATCCAAATTAAGCAAATTCAGTTTCTTTGATTTGTAACTTTGATTTATAATAGAACCCAAGTGATAGATACATATTTATAGATGAAATAAATTCACAAGTAACTCTTTAATTACGTCAAGATTCACCATCCCCGAAATAGTGGATATATGTTCACTAAAATGATCATAACTTGAGCAAACAGATTCCAAATCATGCATATTCAAGTCCCACGGTTTCCTTATTTAATGGAAATCATATTTCATGTGATGAACTCACATTTTAAGGCATTTAGATAGGGCGAAAATCTCAGAAAATATGGTTGCGTGAATAAAATGCGATGGAACTTCACACAACTTAAAATGCCTGTGTCGTCTTAGGTTTATGGATTATATCCAAAACCTCTGACCTATGGCTCTGATACCACTATAAGGATATGGGGAAATCCTTAATCACATCACAAAAGTGTGGATATCACATCATATACGATCGGGAGCGACTAGTCATACTAGTTGCTCGGGGCAGTGGAATTTAAAAAATTTAGAATGATGAAACTAAATGATCCAAGAATACTTCTTGGATCACTTCATCTAAACTAGAAACAAGTATTAGGTTTACTTCTTGAAGCGTGGTTGTGATCGAGTCTCTAAATGAAGAGACATCCTGTCTCGTGTTCGATTCAACGGAGGAGACACTTGCGATCACGTTGATGAAATGCGTACTCCTTGCAATCTATGTTGATGATCCAAACAGTGAATCTCCTGATCTTATCTCACCAGATCCGACGTCTTCTTCATGAGCCAATCACATCGAAGAAGATGGAGATCCACGAGTAATCAATCTGGCAACAGATGGTGTCGTGATGACTACGACCCTTTCTATGGTTTAGGGTAGGCGACAACTCTAAGGAAGGAGAGAGGGGGCGTGCGTAGAGATAGAGATGGAGAGAGTTTGATTCCTCTTGGAATTAGGTGTTTCATCTAAAAGGCAAGGGATGACCTTCCTTTTATACTAGTTGGATGTACATAGATCTCAATCCATACACCCTCTTAATCCAACAGTTCAGATTAGGAGACAATTAATCAATGGCAATGATTTATTACTACAAATTTGCAACAACTAATATAATTAAAATAGATTCATTATATCCCTATACCAAGATACAAATTAATTCATTTTAGTTTCTGCTATAATAAATAGATAATTAAAGAGACAACCACCACCTCAAAAAGGTGGTTGTCCCCCCTTTGACTTGGTCAAGGGGGAGGGCCACCTTTGTTGATGGTTTTCCCTTCCTTCATATATATATATTTATTATATATATATATATATTAAAATGCAACAATTATTATTGCATTTATCTTCACAAAAATAAATCCAAATTAAATTTGTGAAAACATCAATCATGTCATTATATAACCAACATAATATGTAAATCAGATTTAAAATTAATTTTTTATTATGAATACTATTCACAACAACATATAATTTGTAATTCTATTTACAATTAAATCTCTTTAACACATTATACATCATATTCATAATATCCATGATTATTATGGATACCCACATTAATCATATCTTTGATAATTAAATAACATTTAATTATCCAAAATAACTCTTTTCATGTGCCCAAATAACATGAATCACATTCACATTATTCACATCTTTGATAATTAATCAAATTCAATTATCATAGATAAATCTCCTTATATCACCAAATAATATGAAACAAATTCATATTTCCATGATAATTAAATCATATTTAACTGTCGATTTTCCTCACTTCTCAGACACATTATCAACAATGAAATTATCCTTGAACTCTCTCAAAAATAATGCACTTTCTCCGTGAATAACAAAGTGATTGTACGTTCCACGTATAGTGACTTGGATATTGAGATCACATATAAAATCCAGATCTCGGGGACCTCTCATTGATGTTTGATTAAATCAAAGCTGTAGATCTAATATTCTCATGGTATTTGAATCACATTCAGATCAAAGTCCATCATTTCGACTAAGATCAGATCACTTCTATATGAGAGGATTCACAAAAATCCAGACATGTTTCATCACTCCCTCAGAATGGAAGCGTCGTGGTTATACAATCATTTATGATCATATCACCATCAGGTGTTCCTAAGACTTGTACATCCTGCATACATGAAGAGCTAGAATAAACCCGAAGTTATAGATCTATTTAGATTGTCTCCTTCAGGGTTTTGTCATTAAGTTTATCATTTTATCATTCGAGTTGGTATCGATCATATACTTTCCAAAAGCATATATCATACCCATGTATTGATCATAACTTTCCCAAAGCATATATCAAACCTACAAATTCAGTCAAGCTTCCAAAGCGAGATGACCGTGCACAGAATTTGATTCCCAATATCTCTTGAGTGAGCTCTTGTCTTCCGGTTCAGTAAATGAACCTTTATAATCCCTTTGAAAGATCATAGTACTCACATGCCCTTGTATGCACACCAGCGCGCGTGTGTATATACCTTGATTAGATCATTAACCTATCGGCCTACCAAATGTACATACTCAAACATATAGTAAAACATCTGTATCATGTCAAACGATGCGTGTATCATGACATCATAAGACATAGGTCTTTCGTTATCTTGATCTCATTAAGTAAACTTTTTGACCTAACTTATCTAACACCTCCAAATCTCTATTCCTATGCATAGGACCTGCATCAAGAGGTCGGTTAAATATCAACCCATTAGAGAAAGGATTACAATTTCATACTCAGGCTAGAGATCCTCTCTAATAATCATTTGACGGTGCTTGATGAGTCCTCAATCTAACTCTTTAGATATTCAACCAAGCACCAGCCTCTAAGATTCAACAATTGAATCAACATCTGTATGATCATCAAGATGGCCATGGTACATAGCCCTAATTATACTAAGGGACCAATTATGCAAATTAATTATTCTTCATTTCATATTGGGGAATTATATTTGCAATAACATTTATTGCATAATGGCTCGCCGTGGGCTCGTATTGCCAACTATATCCACTAGCCCAAAGAGACATTAATGGGCTAATCTTTAAACCCATACTCCTATACTAATCAGAAGCTATTTAAAAAAATAGCTAGGTAAGCTGACTAGTCACTCTGTTCCTGAGAGACTATGCCGAGTTCTTTTACGATACTTGCATATCTCTTAGTAACAATCCTCGCATCCACTGTGAATGTTGCATCTTATGCAACCAATACTCAATCTTGTTAAGCAATTATAGTGTCTTTGACAATATAACTCAATATCATTATAACCAGCATGTAATTTCTATTATCCTTATCAGAATACCCTTATTCTTGGAGATCTCTATCTCCTAAGGTATCTGCAGTTAAGACCCTTTTAGATCACTATCTATAAAGTTTTTAGTTCTTGAAGATAAGACTTTGAGATCACTATCTCAAAAGTCTTGTTATCATTGAAGGCATTGTTATTACGTCAATCTAGTGTTTTATCTCCATAGCATGATTAATAACAGCTTACAACTCCCACTGCACGATAGGCATTTGACTTTTATACACATGGAGCATACACCAGACTTCTCATAACTGATGCACAAGGGAAAGCAGTTTTAGAATTCACTTCCTCAACTCTTTGAGGTGATATCCCTTCAGATAGGTCAGTTCCACATCTTAAGGTAAATAAGCTTCTCTTGGAGTTCTCCCAAAACGGAATATGTCCAAAGTGTACCACTAATGTGATGGTCCCAATGCGCTCTTCTCTTTGCTTCTAAACAACTTCAGAACTAAGATATAAGAGGTATCCTTGAAATCATATCTCAAGGTATGGAATTGCCATGCTATAAAACACTTATCAATATCTTTATATCATTCCAAATGATTAGGATATCATCTACATTTAGCACGATGAACACAATGGCACTCCCACTAAGCTTCACATGGTTCATCAAGATTCTATCTGAAATCAAAACCTTTATAATTTCATCAAATCTGATGTTCCAACTATAAGAACCTTATTTGAGTCTATAGATGGAGTTATTCAACTTGCACACCTTGCTCTCCTTAGCTATGAAGACTAGGGGCTACTTCATATGAATATCCATGGAGAGGTACTCATAGAGGAATGCAATCTAGGCTTCCATCTTGTAGATGTCATACTCAAGTTGTGTAGCTATAGTTAGAAATATTTTGATGGGTTTAAGCATGGTCACTGAAGAGGAAGCCTCATCGCAAGCGATGTCTTCTCTTCATGTGTATCTTGTAGATACAAGCCGTTCTTTGACGGTCTCTACCTTCTCATCAGGTTCCCTCTTTCTCTTGAAGATCCATTTACACTTAACGGGTCTTTCCCTTATAGGTGGATCCTCGAGGGTACATATACAACACTTGTATATGAAGCCTACTTTAGACTTTATAGCTAACATCCATCTTTCCATGTCATGATCCTCAGAAGCTTCATCACATGTAGTCGGATCATTATCAGATTTCTCTGACACATAGAATCCATACACTTTATATGGTCTTACCACCCTCAGACTGATTTGAAGAGGTATGTGTGTTTAATCTTTAATTATCCTTTTAGTTTCTGATTTTAGGAGCCTCATTACCTTCTCAAGATTCGATGAGATCCTTGACTTCATTTTCATCTTGATTCTCACGAGAGTCATCCTCTAAGAGTCATATCCTTAGAGTTGAGATCTTTTAAGATTCTCAAAGTCATAAAGTAGGTATCAAACCGTCCTTTATTTTCCTAATGAATAGCACTATCTGGTTCTAGATTCTAGCTTACTTGCATCGAGACAAAGTTATGGACCAAGTAACCCTAAATCCTCAAATGTCCAACATTAGGCTAGGTTCCAAACCATAACTTATAAGGGGTTTCGGGTTCAGATTTGTATGGAATTTTATTAAGGATATATTTTAGTACTACTACATATATACTTGAAAACTAATAGGTAATTACTTGAAAACTAATAGGTAATTATGCTAATATTCATCATTGATCAAATCATGTCACACATGATCCAATTGTATCCCCCTACAACTCTATTGAGTTAGGTGTATTAGGAGGAGTGACATAGGAATGATATTCCTATCTCCATAAGGTATTCATTGAATCAATCTAATAGGTACTTGCTATCTTGATTAGATCAAATTCTGTCATCTTCCTTCAAACTTTGGTTCTAAACTGAAATTGTTAAATTGTTTGAATATTTCAAATCTTTCTACGTTGAAGGCAAGAAATCTCATATCACAAATAATCATCGAATGATATCACATATCATCAATGTTTATTATGATATATACATCAATATGTATGAGATATTGAATACCTTGACATCTTACACCTTTCCCTGAGAAGAGTGTATTGGATATTTTTCTTTGAATACAATTTCTATAAGTATGTAAGATTTGAAATTTCAGACATTCTAAAGCTTCATCTCTTACTAGTTTATTGATCTCATCAATAAACACATGCCCAAGGCTTGATGCTAGATCATTGTGAAATGATCTTCATCCTCTTATTGATCTTTTAAGGGTTAATTTTCAGTATTAGAGATGTTAATGAATCATTCATCAATTTTCTAATTTAGCAGAGTTCTCCAGATGTTAGAAACTATCTGAAAGATATCCATCATAACTCTTTATGATAGGTCTATTCCAAAATTCATGTTTATTTCCAACATTTAGAAATAAATAATGAGTGTATTCTAATATCTAGGTCATAGAGACATTATCTAAGACGAAGATTAAGTTATAACAATCTCAGAAAGCCAAGTCACTTTGTACATATTCTTCATCATTCATTGTGTATATATCTTGCATTATTTTATTTATCATTAATTCAATCTCAAATAAAAATGTTTTATTCTTGAAACTTGTATATAAAAATGTTTATTAAATAATAAAAATATTTCAAAAATAAACCATGCACATAACAAAGGGACAACACTTTGAAAAAGCTGTAAAGCCAGAATTGAAAGATCAATATCCACTACATGTGAATTCAAAGAGAATAAAATTCATTTCATTGTGTTCAAAATAAGATAAGCTTTAAAAATGAAAGTAGTTTCAAAAAAATTGGAGTTAAGATGTGAAAGTCGGCTTTTTAGAGTGCCATTGTATCTATTTGTGTATATTGTACCGATTAAATAATTAATTTATTAATTTATATTTTTGAAGATATTGCTTTTTTAATGGTTTGAATATAATTTATATAATTTATATAAAATAAAAATAGAAATAACAAAATTAAAATTAATCAAAAATAAAATTATTGCATTTACTGCATTTATATATTGTACATGTTTTGTACATGTCTTTTATATAATCTGTAAAATAATTCCATAAAAAATAAATAAAAATATATATAAAAATCTGTAATTATTCTATAAATAAATAAAATATAAAATAGGCATATATTTGTACAAATATATAATTATGATTATTCATATTATGTATATATGTATTTTAAACTTGTAAAAACATGTATTAACTATCTCAACTGAATAAATTAATTTATTTAAGTTATTAAAACCACTAAAAATTAGTTTATTAATATATAAATATTTTTTATATTGAAAACTTTTAATTTAAAATCTTTTTCTATTTATTTCCTATTTACTATTTTTTGTCTTTTTGTATTTGTCTTAATGTAGATCCTCTTCTAATTGGTTGGACCTGGGTCCGTTGACCAAGGCCAACCTGTCCACCTCCTCACCACCCGAATAAACTGCTTGAACCTGCCTCATTCTCTGATTTTTCGAACCCAACTTATTCCTCCTTCTGACCCGATTCCTTCGCCTTTTGATTACCTGAATAATGGAAATCCACACCCGATTAAGTTTTTTCGTTTTTACATTGGTTTACGTATTCCATTTATTTTTGAATGTTGAACCTTCTTAGGCATATAAATAAAGCCTCCAGGTTCCTTTTTCCAAGCGGATCCGTCTTCTTTCATTTTTCTACGAGGTTGAGTGAGAGTGTGGTTGATCTGTGACATGGATCAATTCCCCATTGAGCAGGATGGTGTAATTTGGTTGAATCGACGAGATCCATCGTTGGTGGAGCTTGATCTTCACCGTGTCGAAGCTTCTTGGTTGAAGGTACCTGTTGAGGCAAAAACAACCCGTAAATCATACCATTATGATTATATGTAATCTTAGCTTAGCATCAGCTTGATTTTCTCATTTGTTTGTAAACTTTATCAATTTTCATAGATTTGTAGTAGTAGTGATACCTGACCTTCGATCTTCTCAACTGGAGGACATCTTATTGATTCTGAACCCAACTTGATCCTACACCTCACTTGATCATCTCAAGTTCTTTGTCCTTCGATCTAGAATCTCAAATCACCTCGGATTTACAGATTCAAGCTTGATCTCTACCCCATTCACCCTCCCTTTGTTTACCATTGTTTTGTGCTTAATAATAGTCAACCAAAGAAATAGATCTTCGAGCTATATAATAAACCTTTGTTGAAGTGAAGAAAAGTCACTTGGAGCTACGATAGAGATCTTGATATCCACCTTCAGCATGCATAGGAGCTTCATCTCTAGGTCTCTAATCAACGAGACCCGGAACCTCACATCATCTTCATGCGACGCAGGTTGTTCTATGGAATCATCCGGACCAGTAAGATCACAGATCCATCTCAGATCTACTTCAATTGGGTTGATTGAAGCTCGAGCGAGACAACCTTCTTCTGTGTTCTTCGTCCACCATCCATATCGATCTGATTTAGAGAAGGAGGCTCCAGATGTGATCTAGTGTATCCACTTATCCCCAAAGCATGTCCGTTCAATCATACCCAACTGATCGCATCTCAGCTGATCGCAACCTTCCATGACTCGCGTGCACCACATGTATCTCCTGGTGAATTTGTACTTCCTCCTCCTCTATTTTCTTTATTTGTAAATGGACCTGATTTTTTATGTGTCATGATATAAATCACAGGATAATTGTACTTTTAGTAATGTTGACTTGTGTTATTACTTTTCAGTCCTTATTTTGCGAATTCACGTGCTCCTTCACGTGCATGTTCATCGATTTGCAATAAATATCCTACAAAATCTTGCTAATAATAGGCTTGTTAGTTTTTTAAAATTACAATTTGGTCCTTGTGTTAGTTGGTCACACGTAGAAACATGTGAATTTTGGATAAATTACATAAATCACCAAAGCCTTATTCCTATGTTGATTAAAAGTCAAAAGTTTTCTATAAATTGCATTTTAGTCCTATTTCTATAGCATTGTATTCCTTTGTCATTACCTCAAAATAAATTGATAATTAACTCTAAAAAATTCACAAAAATTTTATTAAGCTCATGTTTAATTGTTTTAACTCCCATAATTTTGCTTTGCAAAATGTCTTTGATTTATTATTTTTAAATTACAAAAACATCATTTTTTACTAATTTCATTTTCAAAAATTCATAAAAATTCTAAAATGTTTTGAAAAATTATAAAAAAATAGTAGCTTTATTTTATTGTTTTTTATCACATATATAAAAATCAATTAAAAATGCAATCAGAAAGCCTTAAAAATTCGAATATACAGAAAAACTAAAAAAAATATAAAATCAAAAAAATCAGAAAAATACATAATTGGTCTTGTTTGAAAGCTTAATAAAAATTATTTTGTGTAAATATTGTTTTCAGATTATTTTCTTTTTTTTATTTTAAAATAAAAAATAGTATGTAATTTTACTTTATACACTGATTTTAGTTTTAATTCAGTAAAAATACCATTAAAAATAAAAAATACTATAAAAATCACTGAAATATTGAAAATTTTATAAGAAACAAAACATTTAATTTTTATATTTTCGAGTATTTTTGATATATTTTAAAAATAAAAGCTTATTTCCTCTTTTGTATATATATTATTAATAATTTGGATTTACAAAAATTATATATATATATAATTATGCAAATTAAAAATCAATTAAGAATTAAAAAAAAATTAAAAATATAATACATTTAAAAATCCATAAAATATAAACCATTAAAATGATATAAAAAATTGAAAAAGAAAAGAAAATAAAAGTCTTTATTAATTAACAATAATTAATTTCTCTCATTTATTTGTAGCCTCCCTGAGTTCGATCATGGAAACGATACATGGTAAAAAAGTAGCAAGTCTTCTCTTTAGAATAAAAAATAATTTTTGTTTGAAATGCTTTTGGGTCACAGAGACACTTTCACATCACTTGTGATATTTTTCATTAAATAAAATTTAAAACCCAAAATCTTCAGGTTCAACAAAATGGCATCAGACGCACAACGAGGGTAGTTAGGTTTTTTTATTTTTGTTTCTTTGTCCTGTTTGCTTACTTATTTTCTTTGTTTTATTCTTTATCTCTCTTTTATTTCATATACATCTTCATAAAAATCGTTTTCGGGGAGGCGATCCTAGGAGAGCCAATGCACGTGAGCGAAGCAGAGGCCGATCATTCTTCACGACATGTAGGTTAGAGCGACAGAGGAGGATCAGAAGCCCTAGAAGACCGCTTTTTCTTTTTAAGTTTCAATTCTTTTTTTCCCATTTATTCTTGTAATTATCTTGTAATAATTGTTGGTACTTACCTTTTTCTATTACTATATAGACATTAGACCTTCTTGTGTGGTTGTGTAAAGCCTGTTTAATTGGCACAGGTGCTAGGTGCTTCATCGTGTTTGTTTTCATCATTTTCAACCTTTCTTCCTCCCTTATTTTCTCATTTTTCTATCTGGTTTTAATTATTTGAGTATTCTTCCTTTATTTTTATTTTTTTTTGCGCTTGAGCCTGTAGTTAAAGGTTTCTATTTCTTGTTGAGCCTAGTAAATAATTAGGTCCAAACATCTAATAGACTTTATGTTCCTCTAGATTATTTGGATTTGGATTTAGTCAAATAATTTGTTTCTTACCGTTAATAGAAGCTCATGCTAGGATGGTTTCTTTGTTGCATCATATAGGATAGATTTATTTTACATGCACGGATAATATTGTATGTAGACTGCTGGAGTAAGGTACGCCTTCTATCTCTTGCATTCGAATTCATTTTTCTTTTGCATCGACTTTTTCGACTTGGTCCCCCATTTTCTTGAACTTAGGGTAATATGAATGGGAAAAATCATTAGGTGATTCTTTTATTGAAAAATATCCAAAAATGATAACCATATAAAAATTCGGAATGCTAATTAAACTCGACCCTTAAAATTAAATGTAAGAATCAATTAGTATTGGGGAGAGTAACCTCTTATTGATCACAGGTACTTACCTCCAGAAAGAATAATGAGGATGTAGACCTAAGGACTAGAGCCAAAAATCCTTGGACTTGTGCCCTAAGCACCCATGTATTACTCTTTAGTACACAGACGAGTTGCAAGCACTTGCCTCTGACCATATAAAGTTATTTTGGTGCCTCGCTTCATATTTCCTTTTGAGCCTGATATAACCTGGCAATCTAGGCAGATGGTTCCACTGAAGCTCTGATGAAATAGTTAGTGGAACTGTATCAGAGCTTTTGACCTTCCACGTTGCTGGAGGTGAGCCGAGTTATGTGATGTCCTGGTAGAATTCGAGCCTGACCTCCCCTCAACATATATATATATATATATATATATATATATATATCGAAATCTCGTTTCTCCTCCGCTACTCTTCCGCGACGCATCTCTCAGTCTAAGATCGGGCGAGACCTCATGGAGCTTGCTTACTCAACAAGTGACAAGGTAGAAGACAGACGTGTCGTTATTGAATGATGCAGGGGAGGTGTGAAGATGTACTTTGGGTGACAAGGCAACACTACTTGTGAGTTTGACTTAAGTAACTGTATGATTACTAAACTCTAAAACTGAAAAGATAAGAAATCAAACATTTACGATCATCATTGTGTCGAGTTTGTGAATTTGAGGGTTTGATTTGTGTTTGATTGTTAAAATAAAGATCCTTTTGCATGTTTTGTGCCTTTCTTCACTTTCTATTTTTTATTTGACCTTCATGCTCTCGCATCTACCTTTTGTTTCAATGATGTCAAATTGCAACTATTTGTGTTCGGACTTTGCGAACTTATTTCTTTCCTCTCCAGTTCAATGATCTTCATCTTCTTTCACTCAAGATGATTCTTTTCCCACACTTACTTCTTTTTCTTTCACTCCTAATTTGTCACCAATGAATCTATTGTTTGAGATTGACCATCTTCTCCAACTATCATTTGGGACTACTTCATTCATGCAGACTGATCAAGTTCCCTTTACATTTACATATACAAAAACTGTGATTGAGTACTTGATGCCACCAAAAGGAAAGGGATCCATGAAAGACCAGATCGGGATTAACAACACAATGTTGTCTTCCATTCAGGCCATTCAGGCCTAGTTGATAAAGCATGCCAACATTCAGGCTACACTGAGAGATATAATCTTGGAGATGAGAGATGACAGAGAGAGGAGAGAGGAGGATCAACTGAGAGGAGGTGGGAATGGGGAGAACCTAAGCAGAACTGAGCGTATCCCGAGCATAATCGTGTAGAAGCTAAGCTTACACTTAGAGATTCCTATAGCCCTTGAGTATGACAGATGGTTAATTGGATTTAGCTTCATGCGGTTCATGGGCATTTCAAGCTGAAGCCCTAGCTACTTCATTTCTCTACCATATTCTATGGACATACCAGTGAGGAGCTGTATATACACCTCTGGTAGTTCGACCGCATATGCATCACGATGCACTACCCTAACACCCATTAGAGGTAGTGAAGATGACAATGTTTCCCTTCATCCTTATACATAAGTCATTTTATTTGAATAACCATTTAGGAAGGGTGGTGACATCCTGGGAAGAGCTGAGATCAACTATACTAAACAAAGATTATCCCTTAGGATGATTGAATCAGATGCGGTCATTGATAGATAACTTCTCCCAGATGTCCCATGAGCCTATTCACGAGGCATTGGAACGATTCAAAGATTTAATCGAGAAGTGCACGCATCATGATATACCAAAGATGAGCCTAGTGTAGAACTATGTTGGGGGTTTGGGATTAGAGAACTAGAAACTTGCAAATGACGCTTGTGGGGGTTCACACTTCAACAAGGATGAGGATATTCTTTGGCAGATCTTTGAGGAGATGATGAAGAGTTCAACAGCTTTATCATCTTCCCGCGCATTTCAGAAGCATCCTTCTTCTATTCCCCACCAGACAGTCAACATGACATCATCTCATGATGTGCATAGGCTTGATAGTTCAGACTTGAGCATTATTGGAAATCACCTATCCAAAGTAGATATAATTGATAAACGATCACAAGGACTTGAGAAATTAAATGTGATCGAGTAGAGGACAAAGTAGCTGGATAAGCTGGATGAGATTACAAAGCATTTGGAGATGCTAGTTAACACAATCCATTCGTGCCAGAGTTGGAGTGTTGCAATCGAGACATCTGCACCTGAGCATAGTTCTTCTACTTCGCTCAGTAGAGTTTCGGGGTACCATCTGCCATTTAGCACATGTACTATGTGCAAACGTCAGACCAATGACTACAATAGCAAACTCCCACATATATGGTATCGTGCTATCTAGAGACTCTGTATTTTTGAGAGCTGTAGATTCCACCTCCACCTCATATTAAGGAGATGAATGATAGATGGAGCCGCTAGGAGTGTAGCCAGACCCGTCCACTTGGGTTCTATGGCCGCTACTAGACTGGTTCACCAATTTCATGGAGGTAGACCCTACCAGCACTAGTACCTACATCGGGTTTTGTCTCCATCACATTTCCAGACATGGAGACATTGTTACCAGCAGACGTAGCCTGCTCGGGCTTATCAGCCATACCATTAGCAGCCTGTACAATATTTATATCCTCCTCCTTCTCCTCAGTATCAATACTCTTCTCAGTCTCCATATCTTGGGTACCAACAGTAGCCTCGGACACACTTCTAGCCTTAGGGATCCCCAGTTGTTGAGCAGCCAGAGGTACCTTCGGTGACCCCATCACTTGACTATCTAGCTCAACTGATGGAAAAACATGAATGATACCAACCAGATGCTTTATGACCTGATAGCAACGAAGATGGTTATCCTAGCTCACGTTGAAGCCAATCCCAACGATTTTCACCACAATAAGGAGCATGTAGCACATCATGATCCATCCACTCTCGTGAAAGGTATGATTTGTGATTTTTCATGTTTATCTAATGTCGTTACTCTTAGGAGAGGTAGGAGATCGCAACATCTAGCACCTGTGGGATTGGGGAATAAAGCTACTGATTGAGCTTCACCTTTACTATTGTCATCCAATGAGCAGAGGTTGATTGTTGCAGTCAATGGAGGACCATCTACATCATCAAAAAACCAAAAAAATGAAGAAAATAAAATAGCCAAAAAATACAATAATGAGAGATGCAAAGCCAAGTCAACAGTTGAGCAAAGCACACCAGTTGCGGATCCATCTTCTTTACCAGCAGCCAAAGCAGCCCATTTTTCTTTTCCTTTTCATATTATGGATGACATTGTGCAATCTGAGTCTGGTTGTCCATATGTACATGTTGATTCTGATATGAATAAAAATTTGATTCTGATTTTAATCCATTTTCTAATGCATTGAATAAAATTAAATCTATCAGAAATTAACCTTATCTGATCCTGCAACGGTTGATATTCTACCGAACATATTCCTTGGGATGCCACTCTTGTAGTCAATGGAGCACATGCCAGTAATAAAAGAGGAATGGCAGGAGCATGTACCTTAAAATGTCAACCCATGCAAAATAGACATAAGAGAATTGAGAAAAACATATTAACCTTGGCCACTGTTAGTGCCATCAACAACCTCCCACGTAAAAAGAAATACAAGGGAGAACCTCTTATCCGATGTCAGATTTTTGAACAGAATTTGATCGTACTCTTCTTGATAGAAGATCCTCTATCAATACGATGCCAACCTCACTACTCAAAGATTTTAGATTGCATCTACATAAATCAACCATGATGATCCTCTAATTTATTGATCGACCAATTAAGCGGTTGTGGGGTATATTATAGGATGTTATCGTAATGCTGCAGAGAATGCAATTCTTAATAGACTTCATTGTCCTTTACATGGACATCTCTGCACCGTTACTTCATATCCCAATCATACTATGACGATCGTTCTTTTAAACTTCTGGAGCGGTACTAGATTATTGTAGTAGAAATATTACCTTTCGCTCCCACAACGATAAAGTTATGATAGAGATGATCCCATATATGAAACAAGTAGATTATGTATCATATGAGAGAGAGCCTGTTACACATGAGACGGATTATGATTTTTTTAGCTAAGATCAGAGATACTACACTTTTCATGGATGACATTTATACTCAGGAGTTCCTTTCCTGAAAGGAATGCCTGGAAAGCACATTCGATATTTGCTCTTTTGTTGACTATGAGTTGTATGCTGATTTGCTAGCTGAGTTGTTTGATGATCCATCCCATGATGACCAGAAATAATTCATTGTAGATCTTTTTGATACATTATATTAAGAGACATTTGTAGCAATAGTGGATAGTTCACAGTTGATAGATCATTTGCCTACCACCAATGCATTTTATAAGGTCATTACAGAGCAGATTCAGACCACACCAGAGCTTAAATCATTGCCTTTAACACTGAAATGTGCCTTCCTTGTGAGTGAGCCACAAATGTTTCCGATGATCATATGTTCGTAGTTTACTAATGATCACAAATCTTGCTTGCTAGAGGTTCTAGAGAGAGACCTCAAGGCCATAGGCTGAAATATTTTGGACCTATGAGGGATTAATCCAGCATTGTGCTCACATTATATCTACTTAGAGGATTACTTCAAGTTGTCCCATCAGTTTCAACGACATATGAATCCTAATCTCCAAAAAGTGGTCATGAAAGAGACCCAAAAGTGGTGCGAAGCTGGATTTATTTATCCCATTTTTGATTCTAAATGTGTCAATCCGATACATGTGGTACTGAAGAAGTTCATGATTACTATTGTAACGAATGACAAAGAAGAGTAGATTCCAACCCGAGTACCCACTTCATGGCGTTTTTGTGTAGATTACCGGCTCTTGAACTGAGCGACCAAGAAAGATCACTTTCCGCTACCCTTTATTGACCCAATCATCGAAAGACCGACATGGAAGGAGTTCTTTTGTTTCTTGCATGTGTATTCCTGGTATAACCAAGTAGCAATTGCTCCCGAAGACCAAGAAAAGACTACTTTTAGTTGTTTGTTTGTCACCTACACCTTTAGACGGATGCCCTTTGGATTGTGTAACGCTCCCGCTACATTTCAGAGGTCTATGTTGCTCATTTTTGCTGACATGGTAGGTACTGTCCTTGAAGTATTTATGCTTGGAATACATGGATATATTTAATTTGTGTCTGGCTTATTTAGATAGAGTACTTCGTCGTTGTGAAGTCAATTTGGTGCTCTTGTGGGAGAAGAGTCACTTTGTGATGACTAATGGGATTGTATTGGGCCACGTCATCTCCAAGCATGGCATGGAGGTTGAATAAACCAAGTGAATGTGATTGATAAGCTAGAACCACCGACAACACTGATGTAGTTAAGGTCTTAAGGCATGTGGAATGCTCGACCTTTAACTGAGCCTCTATGCAATGAGACTGACTTTATTGTTTATGATAAGGGCAGAGAAGGGATGGATTATGTCTGCTATTCATTATGCTATCAAGACACTCGATGAAGCCCAAAATATTTACACTGTTATAGATAAAGAGATGCTAGCAACTGTGTTTGCTTTGGAAAGTTTCAGATCACACCGTCTTGCTTCAAAGGTGATTTTCTACACTAACCATTCTGCCATATAATACTTACAAGATAAGAAGGATGCAAAACCACATCTACTTAGATGGATCCTTCTACTCCTAGAGTTTGATTTGGAGATATGAGATAAACCTGGAGTAAAGAATGTTGTGGAATATCATATTTATAGAATTACCGATGCATACTCTAGCAGTCAGTTCTGCCTATCAAAGAGACTTTCCCAGATGAAGAAATCTTGTCTATCGCCTCACTCCCATGGTATGCCGATATTGTGAACTATCTTGTCTCCAAGAAAGTTCCACAAGATTGGCCAAGGCTAATGATTGGCAAGTTTTTGGCTGAGATACATTTTTCCCAGCTGGAGGATCCGTACCTATTTCGTGAGAGTGCGAATTGTATCTGGAAGAGGTGCATTCCTCATAAGAAGTACACCAGTGTCCTTGATCATTGTCACA
Source organism: Ottelia alismoides (assembly GCA_037367405.1). Taxonomy (NCBI): domain Eukaryota; kingdom Viridiplantae; phylum Streptophyta; class Magnoliopsida; order Alismatales; family Hydrocharitaceae; genus Ottelia; species Ottelia alismoides. The sequence goes on along the minus strand of JAZKJV010010266.1, from coordinate 782,747 downwards.
ATTTAGAAGCTGGAGGATGCCATTCTAGGAAGCATATGGCAGCGACGGTGCTTCAATGTGACCTCTGGACAACCTTTTTCAGGGATGCTACAAACTTATGTGAAAGTCTATAGAGAATGGGGGGAAACATTGGTTCCAAAGATATAATGCTGCTTAAGTACATCTAGATATTAGATGCATTTGATGCATGGGGCATTGATTTCATGGGCCCATTCCTTAACAATCAAGTATTCTAGTACATCCTGCTTGCCATAGATTTTGTTAGTCCTTGGGTGGAGGCTATCCCCACTCGAACCGTCGATAATTGTACTATTTATTACTTCCTCAAGGACAACATTATCTCACGGTCCGAGATTCTCAATATTCTCATTTCAGATGGGGGAAGCCACATTATCAATAGAGAGGTCAGAAAGCTTGTGAAGGAGTATGACATTGAGTATCATGTCGCATATCCTTACCGCCCATAGACTAACAGCTTGGTTGAGATTTATAATAGGGAGATAAAGATGATTCTGCAGAAACTTGTTCGTCCAAATAGGAAGCTCTGGTCGCAGTTGCGTGATTAAGTTCTATGGGCCTATCGTATAGCTTACAAGTCTCTGTTGGGTATGTCTCTCTATCATTCGGTATAGGTAAATCTTGCCACTTACATGTAGAGTTAATTAACAAATCTTTGTGGGTAATCAATGCATGCAATTTGGATTCAGAGAGAGCAAACTAGAACAAGAAGGTGGATCTGAATAGATTGTTGAAATTCCGAGACTATGCTTAAGACAATAACCTTATGCACAAGGAGAAAGTCAAGAGATGACATGACAAACATATCAGGAAGAAGACTTTCGAGCCTAATCAGAAGGCATGGTTGTTTGACGCAAAGCTGAATTTATTTCTAGGCTAACTGAAAAGCAAATGGTTAGGGCCTCTGATAGTGAGATTTATGCGTGGCAATGGCAGCATTGTCATTTTAGGGTTGTTATCTGACACACAACAATTTGTAGTCAACGAACAATTGCTGAAAACATACTTAGAGCATGATGCATTCCTGTCCGTTGTTGATTCTATTCATGTGGAATCAAACGATGCTTCTTTGATTTCTTCCGCGTCCGATACATGATGCATATTTCGTTCATTTTATTCTTTTTGTTTAATTCATTTTATTTTATTATTTTCGTATTTTCACGATGTATATTCCTTTCATTTTATTCTTTCTTTCTCCCTTTTTTATCATTCATCTCTTTTTCATGTGTGTGCTATACTTAGGATGACTAAATACTAAGTATAGGGGAGGTAAATGATTTGAGTTGTTCTATTTTTATTATGTTTCATTACTCCTATTGTTTCTTATACCTAGGGATCCTTTACCCTAAGTATAGGGGGAGTGATGCTGTTCTTTTTGTATTAGTTATTTTTCATTTTAATTTCTTATGTTTTCTTGCTTGCCCCTCAATCTGTTGATATTATCTTCTATACTTAGAGATATTTACCCAAAGTTTAGGGGAGGACAAGTCAAGTCATTTAGTTTGTACATTCTTTTCCTCAACAATCCCTATTTGTACAGTCTTCTATACTTGGGATTATTTGACCCTAAGTATAGGGGGAATGACTGCCTTCCATTCATTTTATTCTTTATTCTTTGAGTCGTTGTAGTATAGGATTCTTTTCACTTTTCTATATTTAGCACGAATTATGTCTTCCTTATCGCTTCTTGGTCACTATGAGGATATAGTTCGAGCTAAGTATAGAGAGTGTCATATATATTGTATATATATACACCTTAGCCATAACCCATACTTTATTGTATTTTAATAATATGGCTCATATTTATAAAATCAGAAATAATGTTTTGTAAAATGATTTGTAAAATGTTTGCAAAAATTCTTTATAAAATGTTTTTGTAAAAAACATTGTAAATACATTTATTAAAATATTTGTAAAGTTTTTGGAAAAACTTCTTTTAAAACTCATGTAAAATCTTTGAAAAAACTATTTTTGTAAAAAATGATGTAAATTTTTTTTGTACAAATTTAATATTTTGTAAAGTTTGTATAAAATGTTTGAAAAGAAAATTTTCTAAAAAATTCGACTAGTAAAAAGTCAGTAAAATAAGTTCGAAAACTCTTTTGTAAATAATTTTGAAAAGCATTTGCAAAATAGCTTTTAAAAAGGTTTTGTAAATTTTTGTAGAATGTTTTGAATACATTTGTAAAATTATTTTGTGAATTTTTTAATTATTTCCTACATTATGTTTTGTAATAACTTATACATAACTTGTGTTGTAAAATATGTATATAAATTTGTTGTAAAAGTCATGTAGATAAAATCCAAAATTACTTATAATTTATGTATATAAAATTCTTTTGTAAATAAAATTCTTTTATTTAAGTTGTATTTAAAACTTGTCAATGAAATTCTTTCATAAAAGTGTACCTAAAATTTGTAAATAAAATCCTTTTGTAATTTTTTTTTAAAATTTGTATTTATTGTTTTTGTAAAAAAATCTTTTATAAAAATTATACAATTCTTGTATATATCTTTATATAAAATCCTTTGTGAAAATTTACATAATCCTTCTTGATACTTGTAAAAACATTTAGTTCTCTAACTCTTTCAAAAAAACATAAAAAATGAAAAATTTAAATTCATAAAAATTTGCAAAGCTCTTTAAAACCCATATATAAAATTTAAATCAGAATATTATTTTTTTAAAAAATTGTTTTTGCATTCGCATTAGCATTCAAGCTGATATTGATAATTAAACTAGTCTAGAATAAAGTCTGAAGAATGAAGCTTGGTTAAGACTTTAATCCACTTAATTTCAAAGGAACCTTATAGGAACTGGTATTGAGACTTTTCAGGTTAAATACACTTAATTCTTTAAGTTCATAAGAATGTTCACATGTCACCTTGATTGGTCAAAGTAGAATATTTCATGACATGCATGATATTTTAGACAATGGCTTAACTTGGACAAGCACTTTCACATAGCTCCAACACATATGAGGTGGTGAGGGACAAAATCTATCTTGAGATGCGCACGAATGGAAACATACATAGATCCAAATCGGAGGCCAATGCCCCCAACCAAGTCTAGTGTCGTCGGCATCTAAAGATGGGATGTTGTATGTTGCAGTAAAGCTTCAAAGGAGGCATAGTCTCCTAGTAAGAAGAAAAACTCCTTATATAAATGTTGCAATGTATATGTATGAAAAAGAAATAAAGTCTCCAAAAAATTATACGGGCAAAAAGCAAATAATAAATCATTCCCGTTGAAGAAAAGTATCAATAAGCAAGACGTATGTTTCGAGTCAAAAGTTTTCAAGGAAGACCGCACCTGGACACTTGGGAAACTAGCAAAGCTCCAAAGGATATGTGGTTGCACTGGCCACAATCCATTCCCTTCTCTACCTCCTCTTCTTGGACTTGTTGAACTTGAAATTAGAAAGGAATATCCCGCTCCTCGAGGAAATAGTAGCTAGACGTGGGAATTAAGGTCACCTTGCTAGAGAAGGTTGTCCTTCGCCATTTTAGATGTGGGGAGCTATATTTCACATTAACCGTACAAGTAAGATTCATAGTCATTAGAGTTTGCGTATGAAGACTTATTCTGATCTGACTATCGAGGCAAACTGAACATAGAATTATAAAACATAAAGAATGTTGATTCTTAAATCCTATTCCCAATATGTTTGTGACAAACTAATAATCTAAAGGTCTGATCGATCTCGTTACCTTGACTTTATGAAGAATAGTTTAAAAATCAAAATTGTTCTAAGTTCTTTCTTTTTCCTTTTATTTTTCTTTTGAGTCACTTATTCTTCTAATAAGTGTCTGTTAAGTGACTAGCAAAGGTAAAGTATAAGGGTATGATGTATCACCAATTCATCATCTCTATTCATTCATTTTGTCTAAAAATCTCTTACAAAACACATGTAAATACCATTAATTCTCGTTTCTTAATAATCCAATATCATCAATAATAGTATATTATTATCATTATTTTAACTCAAAATAAATAAATAAAGATATAAAGGAAAAAGATAGAAAAGAAGATGCATATATGAAATAAATAATGATTGATCCTAATCCCAATAGTAGGTCAAGAATTGACCTAATCGACAAGGAATAAAGTAGTAGAAGATAGGGTTATTAAGTTATAAAAAACTTAGAAAATCAATTCACTTTGTACATATTCTTCATCAATTAATACACATTTGTATTATTTTATTTATCATTAAGTAAATATTAAATATAAATATTTCTTCTTGAAACAAGTATATAAAAATGTGTATAAATTAATAAAAATCTTTGCAAAAATAATCCATGTACATAATAAAAGGGACAACACTATGAAAAAGCTGTAAAGCTAGAATTGAAAGATCAATATCTACTCCATATGAACTCAAAGAGAATCAAATATATTTCATTGTGTTTAAAATAACATAAACTTTAAAATGAAAGTGGTTTCAAAAAATTTGAAGTTAAGATGTGAAAGTCAGCTTTTTGGAGTGCCATTGTATCTAAATGTGTATATTGTATTAATTAATTAATTAATTAATTTACTTATTTATATTTTTGGACATATTGTTTTTTAATGTCTTCTACATACTTTATATTATTTATATAAAATGTAATAACAAATAATAAAATAAAAAATAACCAAAAATAAAATAATTGTATTTACAACATATGTCTAATGTACCTATTTTGTACATAAGTCTATTGTATAGTCCATAAAATAATTACATAAAAATAAAATAAAAATATATTTAAAATACTCTAAATAATATGTTAATAAATAAAATATAAAATAGCATGTATATTTGTACATTTAAATAAATAAATTATGTATATCATATATATGTTGGACATGCAAGCCCGCGGCGAGCCATTATGCAATAAATGTTATTGCGGATATCATTCCCTAATCTGAAATGAAGAATACATAAATTGCATAATAGGTCCCTTAGTACAATTAGGGTTATGTACCATGGCCATCTTGATAATCATACAGCTGTTGATTCATATATTGAATCATAGAGGCTGGTGCTTGGATGACCATCTAATGAGTTAGATTGAGGACTCATCAAGCACCGTCAAATGATTGTTAAGAGATGATCTCCAGCCTGAGTAGGAGATGGCAATCCTTTCTCAGTTAGGCTGATATCTGACCGACCTCTTGATGCAGGTCCTCTGCATAGGAATAGAGATTCAGAGGTGTGAGATTAGTTAGGTCAAAGAGTTGACTTAACGAGATCGAGATAACAAAGTCCTATATCGTATACTGTCATGACATAGGCACGCATCCTCTGATCGGAGACAAATGTGTTACTATATGTCTGAGTATGTACATTTGGCAGACCAATAGGTTGATGACCTAATCAAGGTCTATACACCGGCGTGCTAGTGTGCATGCAAGGGCATATGAGTAATACGATCTCTCAAAGGGATCATACATGTTTAGAACCGGAAGACATGAGCTCACTCATGAGATATTGGGAAGAATTAAATTCCGTGCACGGTCGTCTCGCTTTGGAAGCTTGACTGAATTTGTATTTTTGATATATACTTTTTGGAAAGTATATGATCAAGACCCAGGTATGATATATGCTTTTGGAAAGTATATGATCGATACCGACTCCCAATGATCGAATGAGAAACTTAATGATAAAACTCTGAAGTAGACAGTGTAAAATTGATCTTATACTTTGCGATTATTCTGGGTCTTCCAGTATGCAGGATGTACATGTATTCGGAATACCTGAGGGTGATGTGATCATAAACGATTGTATAACCATGATGCTTCCATTCCTAGGGACTGATGAAACATGTCTGGATTTAGTGACTCCTCTCAGTAGAGAAGTAATCTGATCTTGGTCCAAATGTTGGACATTGATCTGAATGTGATTCAGATGCAATGAGAAGATTATATTAGCGGTCTTGATTTAATCAAGCATCTATTTGAGGCCCGAGATCTGGATTTGAGATGTGATCTCAATATCCAAGTCACTATACGTGGAACAATACAATTGCCCTGTCCTTATCTCCAAGTATCTGCGGAGAAAGCACATTATCCTTGAAAGAGTTCAGGATAATTTCATTGTTGATATAAGTATCCGAGCATTGAGAAAATGGATAATTAAATGTGATTTAATTATCATGATCAATATGAATTCGATTCATATTATAAAAAGAGCTATCTTAGATAATTAAATGTAATTTGATTATCAAAGATGTGAATAATGTGAATGTGATTCATATTATTTGGGCACATGAGAATAAGAGATCCAAGATGATTAAATGTGATTTGATTATCATGGATATGAATAATGTGGATAGTACTATCCATAATAAACATATATATTATAACTGTATTTTATAATATATAAGAGAGAGCTATTTATAATTTACATTTGTTAATTAAATGTTGATGTGAATTGGATTCACATTGGACATTAAATTGAAAATGTAATTTACATTTTATTTTGGGTTGTGAATGCGATTCACAATTTTCCAATGGCAAGATTGCAATATTCACAAAATAATTATGAATTAAGTTTGTTGAATAATTTATAACAAGTGTTATTGTAAATATTGGAGATTTTCATGGAATAATGTAATCTCATGAGATATCATGAGATTACATGAGATTGCCACCAAATCCCATATTATGGAAGGAGGCAATCTTCATTCCAATAATCTCCATGATTGCTTGATTTAATTTGGGATTGATTTATATTGATTTATCAATATAGATTTAATCTAAATTAAATAAATTGTTGTTGGTTTTTACCAACACAAATCTTAGCCATTAAAAGAAACACAAATCAATGAGTGCCATTGGATTTGTGTTACCCATGGATTGAGATCCATGGATCCCAAAATATTATAAAAGGAGAGTCACCCCTTTGCTCTTCTTTACACACAAGATAACATAAGTCTCTCTCTCTCTCTCTCTCAACACGTCAGCCCTCTCTCATCCTCTCTCATGGCTGTCCACCATGGATGCCCTAGAGAGAGTCTTCATCGCTGCAGCGTCGTCGTTATGCTGCCCGTCGTTTGCTCATGGATCTCCGCCTCCTTTGGTGCACCTTGCTCGTGAAGAAGACATCGGATCTCGTGTGTCGAGATCAGGAGATCCGCCGCTTGGATCATCAACATGGATTGCGAGAAGCACATGATTCATCCCTGCGCTCGCAAGCGTCTCCTCCGTCGGATCGGACTTGAGACAGGAGGTCTCTTCATTTAGAGACTCGATCACAACCACGCTTCAAGAGGTAATCCTATTACTTGTTTGTGGTTTAGACGAAACGATCCGAGAAGTGTTCTTGGATCATGTGGTTTCATCGCATGAAAATTTTTTAATTTCCGCTGCATAGAACAACTAGTACGACTAGTCGTTCCTCGTCGTATTCGATACGACGCTCACGCTTCTGTGATGCGCTTGAGTATTATCCCATATCCGTGATGCGCGTGAGCACCATCTATCTTATCATACATCATTGATTGCCACTTGCATTACTTTTCTGACTCTCTACCTTTGCTTTTGATCACTTGGGGTTCTAAAGGAATCAAAACCTCATTAGGACATGTTCATGAAAAATACTCAAAAAAGTGATAACCAAAACAAAATTGGGACGACTAATTTCATTTTGACAATAAAATTAAATATTGGACTCATCATATTGGGAAGAGCAACTCCCTCCTTATTTGCAAGTTGTATTTAGATTGAGTGAGGCACACACATTAAGAACTAGAGCCTTCATCCCTAAACTTGTGCCCTAAGCGCTTGGGTCAGTGATGAATCTATGATTCATCACTCTAAAAGTTGAAAATAGACCCTTGTTCCCGAGTAATTAGAGGCATATTTCCACCAATATTGCATAATTAACATTCAGACATGCATTGATAACATCTGCATTTTAGCATTTACATCTGCATTAAATAAGAAGCCAAAGTCACTTGTAAAAAATCACTCATTTGTATGTATTTTATACTAATTCTAAACTCCATAAATTCAACTCTATAGTGTACATATTACTAACAATAATACAAGAAAAATACCAAAAAAATGCTATCTTGTAAAATGGGCCAATAAAACCCCAATCCAAGTTTGAGACCATGGACCTTAAAATGCACATATCTCTCTCATACATCCTCTGATCTAGGTCTACTCACTTTTAAAATAATATACATTCAGAGACCTTCAAAATGAGACCAAGTTCATTAAAATCGAAGCTTATATGCAAAACTTGGGTTTGGGCCCCATTGTATACTATATGTATTTATATTTGTACCCTTGTATTTTATCACTTTATTCAACCTCGTCTCCGTTTTTGGTCAACAAGAAACTTGTAGATCTCATCGAGTCTACAACTTTCATGTTTTGAGTTTTTCCAAATTTGGCCATTTTCCATATCTTATTTCACTTTCTTTCCTCGATCAATCTGATTGGGCCATGTGGTGCCCTCTAGTTGCGCCACGCGGCCCACTCCATTGCGCATCACACGCCCCCTTTTCCTCCACCGTCTGATGGCTTCCTCTCCCTCCAGATCTCAGCCTCCATTCCACATCATCTCACAGCCGCCCGATCAACGCCCAGATTAGATCTGGGCCGCTCACTAGTGCCTTCATATCCTTTGGCCACATGTCGTGCTCACAACCGCTGGATCGTAGCCCTGATGATCAGATCGCAGCCGCTCATTCCCGCTTCATCGTCAACCCTTCAATTCTCATTTCTGATACCATCCACACCGTTAGTCCACACCGCAACCTAAGCGGTCCATGTGGCACCCTCTGTGCCTCTCAATCCTCCACTCATCGATCACATCCCTGCCTTCGATTCCCGTTAGATCACCACCCTCCGATCAAACTCCATACGCCATCTCCACCGTTTGCCAACGTCGTGCCTACATACTGCCATGTGGAGCATCCATCGCCTTTCGATGGCGCTGTTGGGATCTAATCCAGGCCTTTCCTTAGCGCCTCGCTATGGGCCATTGGATCACTAGATCCAACGATACAGAGTTTGTCTTCCACCTCCGTCCGCCTTCCTCACACACGTCGCCCACCTCGCGTCATCTCCCCCCTTTTCTATTTTCGACTCCACTAAAACCACCATCTCCACCCGTTGATCTCCCCACGATGAAGACCCGACGTCCCTCATCCTCTCCAGCACCCACGATCGCCATGACCCCCTCACCTTCGCTTCGCAAACACCACGAACACCACTCCTTCCATCGCCTGGACACCTACATTCTCCCTATAAATACTCCACCTCCGACGAGCTTCAACCTAATCCTCCCTTGCATGAGAAAACCTAGAGCACCTCTCTACCCATCAGTGACAATGATTGAGCATGAAAGTGAGCGAAGACGATGGTTCATCTCCGACGAGATCCACGGAGTAGATACGCCATGCAGCAGCTTCTCCAGCGAGCTGCACGAGCTCGGGTTGCTACTGACCCTTGAGCGACGACTAGAGACTCCCCTTCGAGCCTCCAATTCCAAGTAGCCTCCTCCATTTCTCCTCCGATCTTATTCCTCTTTGTATTCGATTTTCTCCCAATTTTCTCACCTTCCTCGCTTGACATCACTCCCCGCTGACCATCACCTGAGCTCCGCCTTGGAGCTCTCATCTTCGCGCACCCCTTCATTTGCCCCTATGACGCGTCGAGCCCCCCTCTGACCACAACTCTGCCGATCACGACGGAGGAATCAACGACCCAATCACCACTTCACGATACAAGCCTCCAGTTACTCCCTACACTCCACACGAGCATTCACTAACCTTACAGGAGAAGTATTCTTCATTAGTCGGAATCATTGCCGAAGCTGGTTCGAGCCTTGTTGCCTCCAGCCCTCGGACCTTCGCAGCCTCTCCACGAACCTCCGGCAGCTCCGCAAAGCATCCACGATCGTGTCCAACCACTCAGGAGACTCCGGGGGTCAACGACCGGCATGTTAGAAGGCGGCAGAGGAAGCCACCCATCGCCGGAGCACAGCCACGTCCACCGCAGGAGGCGATGACCCGGAGGAACACGCCGCATAGCGACCGTTTGATCGCGTTGATCAGACGGTCCTCGTCGTGACACATCAACTTCTCTAGCAGCTCCAACCTCCGTTGGATCAGGAGGATCTAACATCATATATCACGCCAAGTCAACCCGCTCCAGAAGTCAATGCCACTGTTAGATCATCTCGATCTGACGATCCCTCAGGCTACCACGTCGCCCGCACCAGCAACCGTTGGATCCATCTAGATCTGACGGCCCATCTTTTACCACATTGCTCCCTCCGAGCCTCTTTCCTGACCTTTAGGCTCGGAGCGCCCGAGCCTCATCAGAAGCATGCTCGAGCCTCCATTGCCGTTTGAGCCTAGATCTCACGTGTTCCTAATGTGCGTTCTGGGCATTTTGCACCAAGGCCCCTACAAGTTTTCAATATTGCACTTCAGTCCCTACCAAGCACGTCACGTGAGGCGTACATGTTCTTGTAGATTTTTGCATGCATAACCCCAACATTATAGGTAATTGCAAAATAGTCCCTGTATGTACGTTCTAATTTGATCAATTTTAATTTCTGTTTGCATTTTGGTCCCTGTGTTTGCATGTTTATTTAGGCATTCATTTAGCTTCATTTTTAAATTCTAAAAATTACATGATGTTGTTAAACTTGTGCTTTATCATTGTGGACACTTGTCATATTTTTGTGGGCTTTAAGAAATTTAATATTATTATTTTTGTGGGAATTTACATAGTTTTGCCACTGTGTGACTTTTATTCCATATTATATTAATTGTTGCTCCAAAAATCACAAAAAAATCAAAATAGGTTTACTTTAAGTTGTTCTACTTTATGCCCAAAAATCACATAATTTGCACGCATCACAAGGCCTGAATAAATTAATTAGTCTTTTGTTTAATTGATTTTTAATAGGTCTAATATACATCATTTTTAGGTCTATCAATTTTACTGGATTCATCTCACATAGAACCATCTAGGATAATTTTTATATCTGAAAATAATGTAATTTGGTATTTATTAAAATTAACTTTGCAAAAACTACCCTGCATTCATATTTAATTTAAAATTCATTCATTTTGAGTTGAAAAATTCAAAAAAATTATAGTAGCTTAATTTCATTGCATTTCATATTCTGGCCAAATTTCATCATTTTTGGACTTCATTTGACTATAATTCATGTTTTAACTTAAAATTTGGCTCGAATTGATCGCAGTTTTCTTTAATTGCATAAAAAACCAAAAATATTCTCCTGAAAATCTAACATTGAAATTGACTTCAAATTAACCTAAGGAGAAAGATGCCTCCCTGAGTTCAACCTTGGGCTTGCCCAAGTAAAATAAAATAATTTACCGCTTGTGTTTAATTAGATCTGAGTGGTTTTTGATTAGTCTCGAATTACCCGACTACAACGAACGACACATTTAATTCGATCATTAATCCAGTTGAATTAGGTAGGGTAGATCGAGGCTCTTCAGTCAGCTCTTGGGCCATGTTATTGCTGCAAGCACTTGCCTCTGACAATAAACGAAGTGTTCTTATTGAACTTGTAGGTGTGCTATGCCGACTAGATCACAACCACTCTAGGAGACTACACCTGTTTGCTTGAATAACTGTTTCAAATTCACCTAACTCTGAAACTAGAAAGATAATTGACCAATCTCTTGCGGTCTTCCACCATGTCGAGTTGGTGAATTGGAGTTTGCTTTGTGTTTGATTGTCAGTTTTGAATTTAATTGCATTTCTCTTTATTATGAGTTAGTAGTCTTCGAGTCGCTTTTCTTATTTTCTTCTTTTCATTTCTTGAGTCTTTTTTCTTTCTTTGCATCACCTGCATTTGATCATGGGTAATCATTATCTTCATCAGCCGGATCTTATGGCTTCTTTTCACCCATATCACCATCGAGTCAGCATACCTAGTCTGGCTCAAGATGATTCTCTTCTTGAGACAAAATTTTACCTCGTCCTGTTTGACCTGAACTCTCGTGCGGTTGGAGTCCTATCCGGACTTTTGTCTTGTATGTCTTACCCTCTCTCCTCATTCCCCTTTGTTTAACCTTCTCCTATCCCTAGATATGTGGTGCGGTATGATGATTCCTGCATTAAGGATATTGTTGATCTTATTAAGTTAGATAAATTTGAGGCTGGAATGATCGTGTTTCCATTGGTGAATTGTGAATCTTATTTGTGTGAAGCTATTATTGAGGTTTCGACTATTTCACACCAGGTTGAGGATACGATCTCTGAGGCAATACTAGTTGAGGAGGATGATATTGCTAATGTGTGTTTCCATTTCTCCATACTGACCCTTGAGTAGATTTTGCACATCTTGTTTCAGGAGCTTGTTGTGGTACATCTGTTGGTACTTTAGGAGACGGAGTCAGAACCTACATTGCTTGATCCTTCCTATCAACCAATCTACTTTCCCCAAACTGACTTCCATATCCTCATTGAGCACGTATAAGATTTTGATCAATACCATGATAAATTCCAATTAATGTTGTTAGGAGAGGACCTATATTATATGCCACATCTTGTCTATCGCTTCTCTCAACCCTGCATCCTCCTTATCGATGAGTGTAATGATTTCTTTGAGGACGAGAGTTTAGATGTGATGAATCTCGTATTCATCATGCTAAAATTAGTCATTTAGGCTCTGTTCCCCATCATTCACCTGTAATTAATCATTAGTGAAGCATTATTAGCATTCATACATGTGTGAATAATATCTGCATTTCATCATGCAATTATGCATGATGAAATGCAGATATTATTCACACATGTATGAATGCTAATAATGCTTCACTAATGATTAATTACAGGTGAATGATGGGGAACAGAGCCTAAATGACCAATTTTAGCAGGATGAATACGAGATTCATCATACCCCTATACTTAGACCATGCTCGTCCCCGAGCATGATTGAATGACTTAGTTGAATACATCCCTGACTGTGCATGTGAATTTTCAAATCTTAATTCATAGAAGACTCTTAATTTGAGTGATCCTAAAATTCTGGGCTCAACCAAGCTTTAACAAAAGGAATCCAACTTCTCTAATTTTCGGACTCTCTGTTTGTACATAAAATATAAGGATATGAACTTACGTGTACTGCATTTCATGGGAGTCGAGCCGGGGCATCACTCAAAGTTCCAGTCCCAAAGATCCTTCTCTAGACCTAATCCTCAACACTAGGGAATAAGTCTATTCTTACTTCAGTCAACCGTCTCATTAGTTTGTCAGACTTGAAAGGGTAGATGGACGGCCAGATGATGGAGGTCATAGGATTGTGTCTGATTTTCTCTACCTTACATTTGGAACAAGGTACCTCTCGAGTGCCTTATTACTCAACACAAATATATTTTTATTTTGTTGATCAATGTGTCCGTAAAGAGAATTTGGAGTCGTCTACACTTGTTTTTCTGGGAGTACACCTGGGTGTGCCTCTTTTGAGTATCTAAGATACCTTCGACACCCAGACTTGTATCGCTTACGATGCAGAGCCCTTTTATGGTGTCAGCCCGACTCCGTGGTCCTAATTAGCGCTTGGTCCAAGTGGACACTTTAAAAATGTTTGGGAGCGCTCGCCATTGGTGGAAGCTCATTTAAAATTTGTCTTTGGATGATAGAGCTTTTCTTGACATTTCTATTTCTTTTTTTATGTTGGCTAGCTCCACTGCTTTTACCAAAAGTTGGTGCACACTGATCAACAATTTTTCATTAGGTTTCAACACACCCTGGCACTTAGGTCAATATCAAAAAATAACATATGAACTTGTTCACATACTGGCTAGGTTTTGCTGACACTCAGGTTTTCTACAGCCTTCATTAACTTTATCCCATCCTTGAATATCATTAGATTGGATCTAAACTCAAATCTCCGGTCCTAGTTCCTCAAGTGATGTCTTAACTCATCTCATCAATCATGCAGTTTGTGGAAGTGATTTGTGCTGATCAAATTCTTTGAAGGTAGAGATGAAGAGTGCAATATAGCGCTCAAATCTTTCAAACTAGGGAAGTGTGGATTATTAAGTTCAAAACCCTAATGACTAAGGCATGCTAAATCATAATCTCAAGATCTCAGAAATCAAGTGTCCTCAAAAATCCTCAAGCCTTGAGTGATGGTGAATGTGTCAGGAATATATCAACCAAGGAATGCATGAAATGCTTGATGAAATGCAAGACCATGAGTGATGATTTTTTTAATGCATTTTTTTAAAAGGTTTGTATTTTTTATTTGAAAAACAGGTATTATACACACTACTTGTACCCATCCCCGATGTTAGATAAATACGATGAAAGTACGAGCTATGGATAAAGTAGATAAAGTATATACAAATACACCCCCCTATACTTAGCTTGTGCTATGTCCTCATGGCACAAAGTGAAATATAGACATAGCTCGTACGAAGTATAGATGGGCCAAAAATAAAAGAAGAGAAGCGACGTATAAACAATGAAAGCGGTCCCCCTATACTTAGGCTCAGGTCAGCCTAAGTATAATCAGATAATTACAGATGGGGAACCGGGTAGATTTGCGGATGTACAAGATTAAGGAGGTTTGCAACGAACCTTCTTGCGGGAGTGCGGAGGGAGATAATATGGAGATGTAGAGGGCGATGATGAAGAAGACCGGCTATCGTCGGAGTCGTCCTCAGGAGAATAGTAGTCGTCTGCAGAGGATCTCCAACTTTTGTCAATCAGAGGTAAGTGCCCATGGATCTAAGCAGTACCTATTGCACTTATCTGATGAACCACATGAGGACCAGACGAGGACTCTTCAGAAATCACCTGGTATCTAAGGTCAAAGGTGACTTTCTTGGTCGGTTTGTTTCCTTGAGAAGTATTGGGAGGAAGTTGGACAGTCTTCATCTCCCTGTCTTGAGTAACCGATGTGGCATTCGTGAGTTCCTCATAAAATGAATCTCCATAAAAGTCGACCAATTCTTGAAGGGTCATGCACTGCTTCGGTCGAGGGAGATTGTTCCTGCGGATTTTGTGGTTTATGGCTGGGGGTGTTGATGTCACTTCCGAATGTTCATGAATTTTGGTGACATTAGATGTTTCCAGAGTCGGTTCTTTATAAGGTTCAAGTATCTCATGAATTACTGCCTACTCGAAGATTGGTCCACTCAGATAATCGTGACGGTCCTCAATAATATGGTCCAATTATTCATAAGCTCCAAAATCTTGATTTTTCATAGGAGCAGTAATAAGGTGGTGAGAATATGAAGTTCCAACAGTCAGTCCTCTAGGTGACTCTCCTAGGGTTTGTCTCAGTGTATCATGCGGAGATGTCTGATAATGTGAAATATAACTGTCGGTTTCAAGTTGGTTTTCCTCAGAGCATGTTGTGTCATTGGGAGTTTATTCATCGTGGTCCGAGTTCGGGAACTTGATTTCCTGAGTCTCGCAATAGATGATTGCCTTAGCAGAGGCTAAGAACGGCTTTCTTAAAATAATAGGAGACTCAGACATCCTTCCAGGGTGCTCAATGTCAAGGACAATAAAGTCCACCTTATGTTCTTTACCTCGGAAATTTATGATGACAGAAATGATCCCCCGCGGTCTTTTGATAGATCGATCAGGTAATTGAACGATCACCCTAGTCTTTTAGAGTTGTCTGAATTTAAGTTGATTAAAGACGGTTTTCGGGAGGATGTTTAATGCGGAGTCATCGTCCAACCGAACATGAGTGAATATAGAATCCTCAAGTTCACATGTGACCCGAGTCAATCGCTTGACTTTGCGGCTTTTGAGTTTATGATTCATCACCAAAGAACTAGCCATAGATATGACATGATATTCAGTCCTGGATCGTTTCTTGCCCGACTTATTGGGGTTCAGTCGACTCTTCACAAATCTCTTAAGATCATGCACATATTCTATGGCTTTGATCAATGGAAGCTCTATGATCAGACTCTTGCAAAATGCTTCCATTTCAGAATTGTCCATTTTTTTTGAATTTTCAAAATTTTTATTATTTTGGTATTTTCTGTGATATGGTCAGTCGGGGGGTCAGAGGTCAGTGGTTGTGTCTTATTGTGATGATCCAGTGGTTCGCATGGTGGTGGCCTCACTTCTTCTGAATTTTGCATTGACTGGATGAGATCATATATTCTCATAGTTAAAGTGTCCGCTCTATGATTAATCCGAGCAATCTCATCCTCAAACATCTCATGACTAGTGATTGAATAATCAGTCTCCATGTGTCGTGATTCTGGCATGTAACCTCGAGTAGAGTGTTGATTGTTCATAAACATTATGGTCTGGTCATGAGTGGTATTTCCTTGACTTTGGTTTTCTCGTGGGTTGTCAAAGGAAAATTGATACTTATCTTGAGTAGGGGATAATTCAAGAGGCTGTGAGATCCTAGTGACCGGAAATCGTGTTCTATTGTCAATATCGGTCACTCTATTTTTTCTCCTTGATTCTGATCTCTCTCTTATGTCCATAAGATTGTTCGAATGTGAGAGATGGCTATTCCAAGAAGAAGTGTGGTCATAGGGTGGGATGTATGGGTGGGCAGAGAATGATGGCTGAGGGGAACTTGACCTGAATGGTAGGTTCCCTTAAGGAGTGTGAGAAGAAGAATATCGGGACATGGTTGTAGAGATCGGGAAAGAAGACCACTGTGCCGACATCTTGTCAAGAGGGATGGAATGATCAGCGAACCATGATTTGCTTGCAATTGCAAGGTATTTTACGCACACAAATCAAACACAAAACAAACATGTTGATTCACCCACTCAACACTGGTGAAGGCACGTTAGGGTTCGGTCGCTTATCTTTTCAATTTTAATTTAATGACAAAACAGTCTTAAAAATTAAGCAGAGCTGTTAGGTGCCAAAATATTTCACAAAGACTGTCCCGAGTTCATACAACTAGTTGCACCTACTCTCAGCCAGTATAGGTGTAAGTACGGACCGTTTAAATGGCTACCCGTGTCACTTGAGGACGGAGCCTTCCGCGGTGTCCTCTAAACCACCTACTCTGCTATGGGAAGTCGGACCGTAAACAGCTACCCGAGACCCTCACTGAAAAGTAGCTAATTGTTTAAACTCAGTAGTTTGAATGAACCACTTCGATTTTGGGCTCTTTCCTAAGTGTGCGTTCTGGTCCTTACAAACAATGAGTGGGTTTCTCTCCACCAAACAGGTTAATTTTAGGTCAATTTTATTTACAGTCACCTTGATTAGCAGTCCCGGTTTTAAGTTAAGGTTATCACTGTAGTTTATGTGAGCATAAAAATTCACGCCTAACAAACAGTCCCAATTCCTTTATATCCTAAGTTATAAAACTTTGAGATAGGAGGATCAGAAAAGCCGATGCAAACGTAAATCAATGATGCATGCTTAAGAGAAGGACTTACAGTGAATCCTCGCGTTCTTCATGCGGGATGCAAGATAAGGAATTTAAATTACACTAAATGATATGCACAGATGGAAAACACCCTAAACAGATAGTTCTATTAGCGAGAAGAATTGATTTAAAAATTTGGCTAATGTTGAACGATCTATATTGTGTATAATTAGTGAATGTGTGGCCTAAGAATTACGAGCACAATCAAATAATTCTAATCTAGCGTATGTGCTCCTAAATTCTACGTCAAGCCACAGAGAGTTCAGTCCTGAATATTACAAATTGACAGGGTACAATGAGAGAGAGACCCTGTGAATAATGCAGAAATTTAAACCTATACTAAGATTTCTCTCACAAAAATCAAAATTCAATCTTCCTTGCAGATCCTTGATGAATATCCAAAATTCCGCTCCCAGAAGTCTGCAAAGAGAGAAATTGCAGTTAGTGTATGGAGTAAGAGAGAAATGCAGAATAAAATGTAGAAAAAAATGACACAAAAATTAATTTTACAAAAATTAATTACAAAAAATGATTCAAAACCCTAAAAATTCACCGATCCCCGGCAACGACGCCATTTGATGAACACGAAATTCACCTCTTTAATATGGATGAATTGTAGTATAGGAAGCGAATTTCGGTCGATCAAAAACCACAAGCTTTGAATGTTGTGGAGTATTTTTACTTGGCAAGTTTACCAAGGTCGAACACAGGGAACGGTGATTTTTAGTTGCACGGCCTTGAATCAAATTAAATAATTAACTAATGCTCGATTAATTTATGTATTGCAAAAATATACAATGCAAATAAGATGCAAATGAAAGGAAATATACAAGAGATGATTAGGCTCAGGACCTGTGAAGTATAAAATTCAAATCTCAATTAAATTTATTGATTGATTCTCGAAAGACTATCACAGATCAAAAGAGATCATTAACGCCCAGAAAACTGACCAACTCCAAGTTACAAAACAATAGATTTAATCAATGAATATGCTCCTCAAAATTGATCATCGATCAAATAAGTCGAGAGTTAGATAAATTGATCCTTGATTTGTCCCCTGTAAAGATTAAATCATTGGGATAATCAACAATAAAACAAGGGGTTAATCAAATTGAAATCCTCAACGGAACTCCTGCAACAGGTTTATCGTTAATTTCTCAAGCACAAGTATGTCAAAATAAGCCTGCAAAAGTCAATGATGATCCTCAAATAATAATTGACAGTAAACAACCTCAGATCTGTATAGAAACTATGTTAAATTGTAGAGCACGAAAATAGCTTTGAAACGACATATTATATGCTAAAATCGGAGTCTGTATGACAAAGATATGATTAAATGAAATTCCAGGGACTAAAATGTAAATAAAATAAAGTTTTCTTTGCAAAGAGGTCCCTGGGAGGACTTATCTGTAATTAATAAAAACTTGAGGGGCCTTTCTGAAATTTACCCCTAGCAGGGGTGTTTTTGCAATTTCTAAAAGTGGCAGGGGCCTTCTTGCAATTTTTCCACGTGCGCACGTCAGCAGCACGTGCGCCCAAGGCTCGGATGAGAGGCGGGCGGCTCGGGTGGCCGAGCCTATGGTTCGGGCCCGGGCCTCGAGGCTCGGGCGTCCGAGCCTGAGGTTCGGAGGGGGAAGCGGGAGGCTCAGACCGAGGCTGAGTCTCGGATGGTCCGAGCCTCCACGCGGCGACTGGCGGCGCTTCGGTGGACCCGAGCCTCGCGGCTGGGGCCGAGGCTTGGGGGGGGCACGTGGCAGCTGAAGAACCGCCGGATCAAGGGCTTGGGCCCGATCCGACGGTTGAACCTGGGCGGAGGCAGCCGGTGCTGGCCTTGCACGCAGGGCGGCGCCTCCGCGCGCGGAGGCGATGGGCAGAGGGGCGGTAATGGCGAGGCAGAGCGGTGGCCAAAGGAGGTGGAGATGCCACCCCTCGGTCGACACACGACGCGAGGGCGGAGGCGGAGGAGCTGAGGGGCGACGGAGGGGGCGAAGCCACGAGGCGGAGGCGGCGGGCCTGAGACGGAGGGGCCTCGCGGGCGGAGGGGCGAGGCGGAGTCGGAGGTGCACGGCGAGTGGGGCGATCGGGCTGGGAGACGCGACGGAGCTGGAGGCGCTGGGTGGTTGGTGGTCAAGCAAGACCGAGGCGGGCTGCTGCTAATGGACGTTTGCGACATGGAAATGCAAGGTGATAGAGCAGAGAGTCGCCTGGGTTCGGAGTGGCTTTTGCCGACTCCGGTGATCGCTTCGAGGAGGCGGCGAAGGGCTCCGAAGCTTCGGCCGTCTCCACAAGGGAGAGCAGCGACAGAGGTGGCTGGAACCCCTAGATCACGCCGCTATGGAGGTCTTCGCCCAAGAGTTGAGGCCGCTGTCATCAGCCGAGCTCCTGGGCTCCCGATGATGGCGGATGGGAGACGAGGAGGGAGGGGAGGTGATTTTATAGGATGATGACGGCAGGGGGTTACGACCGAGGCCGTGCATGGCGGAGGCGTAATGGGGGACGGCCTCGAAACGGCCGGAGTTAGTGGGCGGCGGCGGTTATGAGGAGGAGGAACGGCAGGGGGAGGCTATGGTGTCTAAGGAAGGAGAAGGGGTGCGTCACGTGCGCAGCACATGCCCCGGGGGAGGGCATGGAGAGACAGAAGGTGGGGGTGCCACGTGGCACGCCCAGGGGCTGCCACGTAGCACCAAAAAATTTTCAGATTTTAGAGAGGGCAAAAGAGGTAGAAGGTGACCTCGGATCGAGAAATTATCTTCACGAAAGTTGTTCGTCTCATCGAGATCTACAACTTTCATGAAGGGCCGGGGAGCAAAAGAGGTCACTTGTGTGAAGTGGTATTTTTGGCGGTTCTCCATGTGTATAGAAAACCGAGTTTTGGGGGTTTTGTAATTTTTTGGTAGTTTAGAGCGGATAAAAATTATAGAAAAAATATTATAAAATACAATAAAATTAATTACACACTAATCTATTTTTTTTGGATTTTTAGTAAATAAGAAAATAGAAAAATAAAATAAAAGTAAGAAACACACAAAGTTTGTACAGACTTGCAACGTACGCTTGGACTTGGTCAGTTTCTTTGATTTCAGTTTTGATCTGGATTTGGATTTTCATGTCGCTTAATAAAACTTTCATCAAAGAACACAAATGAAAAATAAATAAAATTAAAAGAGTTAATTAAGCACATGAAAACTCAGGTCAAAATTAGCAAAAAGTTAAAATGCGCAAAAGAGGCCCAAAACCCAACTTTCACATATGAGCTCCGAATTTTACGAAATTGGTCTTGTTTTGAAGGCATTTGAAAATGGACTACGTTAAAAGTGAGTAGATCAAAATCGGACACTGTATGTGGGAGATATGCTCATTTTTAGTCTGTCAGATGTGAAATTTGACTTTAGGATTATTTGACACTTATTGGGGTTAATAATTTTTTTGTATTTTTTATTTAATAAGGTTAGTAATATCTACACAATGGAGGTGGTTTTGGGTCAATCGGAGTTAGGATGAATTAACTAAAAATATGAGAAGTTAGCGGCTTTTTGGGCTAATTTACACTGGGGATTTTAAATGCAATTATGCATTATGAAATGCAGATATTATTCACACATGTATGAATGCTAATAATGCTTCACTAACGATTAATTATAGGTGAATGATGGGGAACAGAGCCTAAATGACCAATTTTATCGTGATGAATACGAGATTCATCATACCCCTATACTTAGACCATGCTCGTCCCCGAGCATGAATGAATGACTTAGTTGAATACATCCCTGACTGTGCATGTGAATTTTCAAGGCTTAATTCATAGAAGACTCTTAATTTGAGTTATCCTAAAAATTATGGGCTCAACCAAGCTTTAATCAAAAGGAATCCAACTTCTCTAATTTTCGGACTCTCTGTTTGTACATAAAATATAAGGATATGAACTTAAGTGTACTGCATTTCATGGGAGTCGAGTCGGGGCATCACTCATAGTTCTAGTCCCAAAGATCCTTCTCTAGACCTAATCCTCAACACTAGGGAATAAGTCTATTCTTGCTTCAGTCAACCGTCTCATTAGTTTGTCAGACTTGAAAGTGTAGATGGACGACCAGATGATGGAGGTCATAGGATTGTGTCTGATTTTCTCTCCCTTACATTTGGAACAAGGTGCCTCTCGAGTGCCTTATTACTCAACACAAATATATTTTTATTTTGTTGATCAATGTGTCCATCAAGAGAATTTGGAGTCGTCTGCACTTGTTTTTCTGGGAGTACACCGGGGTGTGCCTCTTTTGAGTATCTAAGATATTTTCGACACCCAGACTTGTATCGCTTACGATGCAGAGCCCTTTTATGGTGTCAGCCCGACTCCGTGGTCCTAATTAGCGCTTGGTCCAAGTGGACACTTCTAAAATGTTTGGGAGCGCTCGCCATTGGTGGAAGCTCATTTAAAACTTGTCTTTGGATGATAGAGCTTTTCTTGACATTTCTATTTCTTTTTTTTATGTTGGCTAGCTCCACTGCTTTTACCAAAAGTTGGCGCACACTGATCAACAATTTTTCATTAAGTTTCAACACACCCTGGCACTTAGGTCAATATCAAAAAGATAGCATATGAACTTGTTCACATACTGGCTAGATTTTGCTGGCACTCAGGTTTTCTTCAGCCTTCATTAACTTTATCCCATCATCGAATATCATTAGATTGGATCTAAACTCAAATCTCCGGTCCTAGTTCCTCAAGTGATATCTCAACTCATCTCATCAATCATGCAGTTTGTGGAAGTGATTTGTGCTGATCAAATTCTTTGAAGGTAGAGATGAAGAGTGCAATATAGCGCTCAAATCTTTCAAACTAGGGATGTGTTGATTATTAAGTTCTAAACCCTAATGACTAAGGCATGCTAAATAAGAATGTCAAGATCTCATAAATCAAGTGTCCTAAAAAATCCTCAAGCCTTGAGTGGTGGTGAATGTGTCAGGAATATATCAACCAAGGAATGCATGAAATGCTTGATGAAATGCAAGACCATGAGTGATGATTTTTTTTAATGCATTTTTTTTTGCAAAAAGTTTGTATTTTTTTTGATATACAACCAATCTACTTTCCCCAAACTGACTTCCATATCCTCATTGAGCACGCAGAAGATTTTGATCAATACCATGAGACATTCCAATTAATGTTGTTAGGAGAGGACCTATATTATATGCCACATCTTGTCTATCCCTTCTCTCAACCCTGCATCCTCCCTATCGATGAGTGTAATGATTTCTTTGAGGATGAGAGTTTAGATGCCAGCATGACCTTGCTGTCCATTTATCAGCTTGTATTATGCCCTAAGGGTTTTTTTGTGAATGGAAGCAACATTTTCTAGGTACCCAATCTCGCCCTATGATTGTGCAACCGATCTATCGACTGCAGAGACCGAGTCATGTGATGTCTGTTACTCCTTTGAGTTTGCTCTCCTTTATGACTCTAGTGAGGACAAGCTGTGTTTTGAGGTGTTCGATGCGCTCCATGGTCTTCCACCATATGTCCATCGGATACCCAATTGTTTAGAGAGTATACTGATCCTTAGGTTTCGTATCTTAGTGAGATTTTGATTGACATGGATGATTCCATCACTGCATCTTTCTCCATGTTTGATTTTTTCAGCTTCAATCACTCACTCCATTCTTTTAAGCTGATGATTTCCTCTGAACCACCTGACCCTAGCTAAGTTTTCATCTCTTTTCTACTGATGATATTCACCCACTTGATTGCATATTCGGGTGCCCTTTTTTATTACCTCGTCGTTCTCACTGTCGGATTGATTAATTCAAAATTATCCTCAATTATTCTTGTGAATTAAATGTGTCGTAGTTTGACAATAGGGATCAATCACGAAATAAACCACAATTAATTAATTCAGTTAATATAATTTGGTTTTAATGTTCATTTAAACTGGGCAAGTCTCATGGTCTAACTCGAGGAGGTAAAGGAACAACCTAGATTAAGGTCAATAAAATTAGATGCGCGATTTTCGAAGCGGATCTTTTTGGTGTTTTTAATGCAATTAATTGAATGCAAATGCAAAGTGGCCTAATTTTAATGACTTAAATATTAATGTCACTGAAACGATGTCAAAAAAATATGAAACATGACCGAAATGTGAAATATGATGTAATTAATGCATTGTAATTTTTTTTTGGAATTTTCTGATGTAATATGAATATTTGATAAATTGATGAATACATACAAGGTGAATCTCAATAATTAATTATAGGGATATTTACGCCCATAACCCTGAGTAGTTTCGTAATAACCCAGGCACCCACGATAATTCATAATTACATGAGTAGCCTAGAATAATGCTCAACTCTTACATGACATAACCTGTGTTATGTTCTCTTTGGGATGCCCGTTATATTTGACGATTTCTGTTAAAAAGACAAAATTACCCTTAATGCTCATTCTTAATTGCAAATCATGCCATATTCATCTCTCTCTTATCTTCTTTTCTTTCCTTGTCCTCTTCAAGCATCTACTCGTTCCTTCCCACCCATTCCCTCATCACGACTTTCGTCATGCCTAGACCTTCTCCTCGACCTCCTCGAGGACGGCACCAGGGGGTGTTGGGTGGCAGAGGTCGAAGGGGAGGGAGGAAGGTGGTCGGCGGGTGGGGGGTGGGTGCTGGGAGGCGGAGGTTGAGGGGGCTAAAGGAGGAAGCAGAGGGGGAAGTGGTCGGCGTGGGGAGGGGGGGCAGGTGGTGGTGCATGATGGGAGGTGGTCGGCGTAGGGGGGGTGGGGGTGCTGGGAGGCAGAGGCTGAGGTGCAGGGGGTAGAGGGGAAGGGGAGGTGGTCAGCATGAGAGGGGGGGGGGGCTTGGGGTGGCATACGCTGGGAGGTGGAGGAGGAGGTGGTCAGCTTCAGGGGTGGGGGGCAGAGGGTGGCAGAAACAGGGAGTCGAAGGGGGCTGTATGGGGAGGTGGTCAACGGGGGGGGGGTGCAGATGCTGGAAGGCAGAGGGGGCTAGTGGGGGAGGTGGTCAACGACAGGGGGGGGGGGTGCGCTGTGAGGAGGAGGCGGAGGGGGCTACTTGAGGCGGAGGTCGACGTTATGGGTGGGGGTGCTGGAAGGGGGCTGTTGGAGGCAGAGGCCGAGGGGGATGGTGGTCGGCAGAGTGGGGGGGGGGGGGGAGGTGGGTGTCGGGTGGAGAAGGATGAGTTTTTTTGTTTTTCTTTTAATTATAACCATTGAATCTAAGATTGGTTAGATTAACTTTACATCTGCTTGAGTTAACTGACAAAAATAACAGAGGGTTATGGGTGTAGGACAGAGCACTTATTCGTGGTTACTCAAGTAATTTAAAATTATCGAGGGTTCCTAGGGTAATTACGAAACTATCAAGGGTTAAGGGTGTAAATATCCCTTAATTATAATAATTATTAAACCATCTTATTTTCAAGAAATAAAATTATCCATGATATAACACTAGGTTATCTATCTCAGAAAAAAATGATACCCTAGAAATGTTATATTTAAAACCTATTAAAAATAAACTATTAAAATACACAAAATGATTTTTACAGAGCTAATGATACATACATATGCGACGATTTTTGGGCACAATGTATAACACAAGTAATTCTAATATACGTGAATTTTTGACAATTTTAGAGCTATGGTTGATCCTATATGAATTTCAGAGCACAGAATGAGCAAAATATGCTATTTTCCACAAGATAAATTATTATGAATTAATCATAGAGCACAAAAATATAAAGAGATGCCACAATGTAGAGAATTATCTGCAGATCAAAAGTGCTATTTTTGAATAATATAATGATGCCATATGACTATTCAAAACTCAGATGACAGCTAAGGTTCTATAGGTAAAATTGGATAATAGAAATAAATAAAAATATAGGAATAAAATGTAAATACTGGACCCTTGAGGGGTGCTCTACAAAATTACCAGGGGTCATGTGCGAATCACACGACCCTTGGTTGGCGGGGGTTCGATTGTGAATAGGCAGAACTCCATGGGCTTTTTGCAAAGTATCCATCTCCACATGCATATCATGTGCGTGGGGGTCTCCTAG
Source organism: Ottelia alismoides (assembly GCA_037367405.1). Taxonomy (NCBI): domain Eukaryota; kingdom Viridiplantae; phylum Streptophyta; class Magnoliopsida; order Alismatales; family Hydrocharitaceae; genus Ottelia; species Ottelia alismoides. Next base: position 757,302 of record JAZKJV010010266.1, on the reverse strand, counting down.
AATAAGGCGGGATTTCGAGGGGTGCTCTCTACAAATGATCCCTACCGCACGTGCTCCTTACGTGGGAGGGTCTTGGGTTTCATGTCTGGAGGCGTGAATGCAGCTCGGGGGTGGAGAGGGCACAAGAACAATGGTGATGGTCGATACACGACCGACGGTTGTTGGGGCAACGCCAAGGGGGAGACGTGGCTAGAGGGCGTTGGAGTCCCCAAACGTGCGTGGCTCCTGGAACACTTGGGAGTCAAAGGAGATGTCTCCTGGTTGTTCCCAGGAGGCGTCGAGGAGGAGTGGAGCTGGAGTCGAAGATGGTGGTGAAGATGGGGTCCTCTGTCAACGGCGTAGGCACAATGTTGGTGAAGTCATGGTCGAGGTCGGTGAAGAGGAAGCGATTGTGATTTGAGTAGACAGTGAATGCAAATGAAGGTGTGATGATGAAATGGACTAGAGTACTGGCATGCAGGTGGGCTCAAGCCAAAGAGGTGAGCGTCACTCGACGGTGGTCGAACATCAGAGCAAGAAGAGCAGCTCCGAGGGGAGGCTGCAACTATGGGTATACCCACCAGACCTCGTCGAGGATGGGGGAGGGCCGGGCTGTCACCACTTTTCCTCCTCTGCGTTAGGGTTCTGATGACGGATGAGTCCTGGAGAGTGGAAACGATGGTCATTTTATAGCATCGATGGAGTCTTGATCGAGAAAGGATGCTAGAGATGGGGGGATTCGGAGTGGGTTGATTGGATCAGTGAAGGGGATTGCTGATCAAATATGGCGGTGGCAGACAAATAAGGAATGGTGATCGAAGATTAGAGGTGATGGAATCATACTGTGACGGGGCTGGAAGGGGAAAGGGGAAAAATCGACAGAGGTGGGAGATGATCCTCGGTTGTCCGTTCGGTCAAAGATCGGGTGGCCGAGGTATTGCCACGTAGAATTTATTTTTATTTATTTATTTATTATTTTCATTTTTATAAATAAATGAAATATAGATGCGAAAAATGAGTGACACGTGGTAGCTCCAAGAGCTACCACGTGTCAGTTCTAGAAAAATCGAAAACTAAAAGAAAAGACAAATAAAAATAAATAGTAAACAACCTCGAATCGAAAAATTTTCCTCACAAAAGTTGCTCGTCTTGATGATATCTACAACTTTCATGAAGACACCATAATAGAAATAATTCACTTACACAAAGTGATATTTTTGGTGGCACTATGTGTGCATAGAATATCTTGATTTTTGCATTTTATAATTTTTTTGTTATTTTTAAATTAGATAAAAATCAGGAAAAATAGAATAAAATCGAAGATAAATATTTACACATTATTTTAATTTTCTTTGATTTTTATAAATTAATAAAATAGAGAAATAAAATAAAGTACGATAAAGAGGACTTTTCTACAGATTGTTAGTGTACACTCAGACTCTATTAGTTTCTTTGATTTTGGTTTTATTTTGGATTTAGATTTTTGTGCATTAATAATAAAACTTTTGTCAGAAAATAAATGAAAAATAAATAAAATAAATAGGGTCAAATATGTACATAAACTAATAGGTCAAATTAGGGTAAAATACATAATGTACAGAAAGAGGCTCGAAACCCAAGTTTCACAAATGAGCACCGATTCACTTGAACTTGGTCTTGTTTCAAAGGTAATTGAATGTACATTAGTTCAAAAGCAAGTAGAGTCAAATCAGACAATGTAAGAGTAAGATATCAACTTTTAGTCTGATTATCCTGATATTAGGTTTCGATTTCTGGTCCACTTATCCGTTAGTGATTTTTTCGTAATTTTCCTTTCTTCATGTTAGTGAAATGTAACAATAGAGATGTTTTTAGGTGATTTGGAGTTAACATGAATTAATAAAAAATCAAGGAAGTTTGTTTATATTACATGTCAATTGGGCTGAGATTTTTGACTTCTTATTTTATGCAATTATTAATTATGCATGCATGGATGTTAATAATGCAATGTAGATGACAAAATGCTGATGAATTTTGGGGAACTTCACTTAATTAATCTTTTTTAGAGCAATGAAGCATAAATTCATCAATCCCCTATACTTAAACCATGCTCGTCCCTGAGCAACTAAAGAAATAAAATGAGGTGAAATGACATTGGGTTCCATGCCAAGACCATGAGAAAAAAAGGTGAAAATGGAGCTAGATATGACCTTTGGATTATTAATTTGGCAGAACTACTGTGAGAACTAGGGTTTTAAAAATCAACAGCCTCCAAGTTCTATACATCATTATCACAATTTCAGCTAGAAGTCATCTTAGATAAATCCTCTTCCCAAAGCATACCCCATGAACATTGAACAATTATCTCATGTGTGTGAAAGGTTTCAGATCTTCTCATTAAGAATGCCGTACTACCAGGCAAACCTATCATCTAATAACTCGTCCTCAGGGAGTCAGGTATTTCCTTCTAAGTTCAGTCATGTTGTGTTAACAATCGAAAATGAGGAGAAATTTATGGAAGGGGAAAAGAACTGGAGGGTGACCAGTGTAGTCACTTCTCCTTGTGAAGCCGACCAGTTTAGCCAACTCTCCACCAAGACCTAAAGGTTGTCTTGACGCTTGGACCTTCTTGGTCAAATATTTATTTGGTAGTTGGCTTCTATTTGTTTTGATTCTTGGCTTCTCTGCAATGATCTTATTGTGCCGTTACGGATATGGAATCTTTATTTCCACACATGTTTTGAGATCTTGGAAAAAATTATTCCCAACCATCCATCCCTCATCCGAAGCTTTATTTCAACCTTACTCTGGTCTTTAGATGTCCACGCTACCAAAAAAGAGACTCACATGTTCTTCCGAAATCCCATTTGAGTTTAGTTAAGTGCATAGTGCGAGAGTACATATTAATTCCCTATTCAGGAGTCGTACCCAGAATGAGGCGACCAAGTTAGACAATAGGAGTCAAATTTTACACATTATCATGTGGAACTCGAAGAATTAAGTCAAAGACTTGAAACTTCTAAAATCCCCTTTCTTGGTGAAGTTCCTATGAAAATTAGGTGGATTAAGGTCATGTTAAGTCCACTCTCGGTTTCTTCTCATATCTTGATTCAAAACTCAAGGGCTTTTCACCAATGCAGATGCATGTAATGCTAGATGAAGTGCAAATGTATGGAATGCAAGCAATGTTTTTATGAGATTTTTATTACAAAATATGTTTTTTTTATTTTTTTTGCTTTTTTTTTTCAATTTTTTAATGCAAAAAAATGAATAAGAAACAAATTTTCAAAACTTGGGTTGCACACACAATTTAGTTGCATAAAACACAGTTAAAATTTTTATTAGATTTTACAAGTTAGATATCCACCCCATAAATACGATTACAGACTTACGCGAAAGTATGAGCTATATAGACACACACACACACACAGTGTACACACCCCCTATCCTTAGAAGGTGTTATGTCCTTAGAGCACAAGCAGCACAGAGAAGACATAGCTCGGGCTAAGCGTAAGAGAGTGAAAAAGAAAAATCGGCCCACCCCTATACTTAGGCTATGGACAATCTATGTATAGAAGAAGGGCAAAAATGAGGTAGACAAGGGAGAAGTGAATGAGGAGAGTATATACGATGGGCATTGGGTCCCCCTATACTTAGGCTTTGGTCTGCCTAAGTATGGTCGAGGGCAGAAGTGGATGAGGAGAGTGGTACTTACAGATGGCATCGATCCCCCCCATACTTGGGCATTGGCCTAAGTACAAGAAGAAGATGTACAAGGGAACCGATGGGTCAAAGGGGGAGGGTGCTAATGATTAAGGCGGTTTTTCACAGATCTTTTTGTGTGCATGTAGTGGCAGGTCATAATGATAGGAAGAAGAAGTAGTTGACGATTCCCAACAATTATCGGATTTATCCTCAGAAGAATAATATCAGAAGGCATATTGATGGGAAGAAGATGAAGCAAATGAAGCATATGATTCCCAACATCATCGGATTTATCCTTCGAAGAATAGTACTAGAAGGTGGAAGCACTCCAAGTATTCTCATTCTTAAGTTGTTTTCATAAAATGTGTTCAGTTTTTTGGTCAATTGATTCATCATAATGATAGGAAAAAGGGCACCAGTCTATGTCTGGTCATAAGAAATTACTCTGGTATATCTAATGTGATCAGGAGAGTCGGATCTGGATGAATAATAGTGAGGGGTAGGAGTCGTCCAACAAGGATGTAATTTGGTTGCTTACATAAATAACACTTCAGAGCTGCCGAACTGAGCTTACTCATCAAGATCACCTTATCCGAACCTGACAAGGAATCCGCAGAAGATTCCTTTTCCGGTATGTCAATGGTGACATTCATATTTGGTTTTCTCGACCCTGAAGCAACAAGAAGAGGAGGAGATTGATACGTCTTGAAGTGTTCGGGGGAACGCCTTGAGGTATTAGTACTCTTTTTCTTCTCACCAGACAACTGATTAGAAGAAGGAGTAACCTATTTAACGGGATTGGTCAATTTAGTCCTTGTCGTCTGTGAAGGCCCTGGGGGTGAGGTGCTGAAAATAGTGTTTTCAACATATGAATAATCATAGTAATATTCATCCTTAGTCAGTGGATGTGTTCCGTATGTGTTCTTAGTTGGCTTGGTGTTAATGTGGTCTAGTGTCGGATCATTAAATGGGTCAAGGCATTCAGACAAGATCTCGTCTGACTCAGGGTGAGCCCTTGATTGTGTGTTATCATTAAAATCAAATGAATAACCATTTATATGGAAAAATTCTTACATCAGGTGTTCCTCGTAGGATTTGTCACGATAGTGGTGGAGTGCAAGCAATGGGAAATGTGAGGATGGGGGAAGTTTTTGATCCAACGGTCGACTCAACAGTTGTTATCGCAGTTGTAGCAGTGGGGTAAGGCTCTTCTACTGCTTGAAGGTTATGGTTGTTGATGGCTTTGTGGGTCACCTGAGAATATCGTGTTTCCTCAAAGACTGTGTGTTGAAGTGCTCCTAATGCGGTGAAATTGATTTCCCTAGTCTCACTATCTATAGTTGCCTTAGCTAAGGCTAAAAATGGCTTTCCAAGAATGATTGGAGATTGTGTAAATTCTCTTTGATGCTCAATATCAATGATCGTGAAGTCCACTTTGAGCGAAGCACCTTAAAATGTAATGATGAATACAACAGTTCCTCATGATCTTTTGATAGATCGATCAGTCAGATGAACGATATTTCTTATCTTCCTGATTGGTCCAAGTTTGAGCTTGTCAAACATGAAGGTTAATAGGATATTTACTGGTGAGTCATCATCAATTAGGGAGGGTGAATGTTGTGTCTTTGATTCCACGGTCGAATGTAGGAAACTGCTTCATTCTGGGGATCTTAGTCTTTCTTCTCATCACCAAGGAGGTGGCCATTAACAATATATTTCGTTTAGTCCTTGTTCTCTTCCTGCCCAACTTGTTCGGCATCAATTTATTCATTACAAAACTTTCAAGTTCGGGGAAGTGTTAAATGTCCTTAATAGAGGGAAGTTCAAAAGTCAATCTTTAATCAATGCTTCCCTCAGAGCATGATCCAAATTCTTCAAATCCTATCCACTTTCAAATTTTTTGGTTTTTCAATTTTATCAATTTTTGGGTTATTTTTGTTTTTTTTTGATTTTTTGGGTCTTTTTGATGTAGTGTGTAGATTTGATGCTCTATACAACTGAGGAGGGGCTTCGATGTGTTGAGTCAGAGTCATCCCTAAGGGAGTAATAAGCAGAGGTGTTGCTGTCAGAGTTATCCCTATGGTGCATAGAGTTTGTGGGTTTCTAAGTGTTCTCTAGGTTTTCAACTTAAGATCCAATCATTTCATCTTACATTTTCATGTATGAGATAGGAGAAGATCCTCTCGAAATATCCAATATATGATTGTTATCCTCTAATATTTCCTCCTGAAAAATCATGGACGGAGTCTGCTCAGTTGGCAGGAATCTATAGGTCTCATACTCAACATACTTTGACTTAGGCATGTACTATTGGGTTGAGTAGAGCATATTTCTGTGATTGTTGATCGATCCCTCATATGGTGAAGTCATCATATAGGGTTCTTGTGTGTCTATATCATCAGTCCATTTTGTTGTATGAGTGTTTTGTCTGAAGGTGGGATTGTCACGATTAATCCAAGATGGAAGATCATCAGGTGTGGGCCAATCCACTTGGTTTATTCGGGATTCCATATTATTCCCAAAGGTCAAGTCAAAATATGGATTTGTGAAGAGTTGACATGTCCTAACAATATTTTGTGGAGAGAATGAAGTCGGTTGGAATTGGTGTCTCGATCGGTCATTAGTTTTAAAAGTAGCTTAATCATCATGAACAGAATATAAAGGATTGTATTCGTGGGTGAAGTTGGTTTGGATTGTTGTTTTTGGAGGTGGGAAATATGAAGGAATGGAGACCTTAGTTGGAAGAATGACTTTATAATCATAATATAAAGGATTGACATTCATATAGTAGACCAGATTCATCTGTGGGTGAGAGTCTCCCACGAATGTTGGCGGATGTCTGGAAGAAGAGGGTTTAAATGATCGATGTTTGATAGAAATGAAATAATCCGGTGGGCATTCAGACCAATGTCCCATCATTTTCAAAGGAGATGGATGAGCTGACATAACAGATCATGCTTAAATGTGTGCAAGTTCACATGGTACTCACAAGAAGAAACCCTAATTTGTATAAATCAAGAAGGAAGAGTGATGGCACAAGTGTGTGATTTTTGATTTTCGAGCTCGATTTACGCACACCAATGCAAACGCAATACAAACCCCATGTACATCAACTCACACAGTGAAGGTCGCAAGAGTCTGACCAATTATCTTTTCAATTTTAATTGGTAATAATTTCAATCTTGGAAAAGAATTAGCGAGCTGTTAGGTACCGGAAATTTTCTTAAAGACTGGCATGAATTCGTACGGCTAATTGCATTCACTTTCAGCTAATATGGGTGTAAGTACGGACAGTAAAGCGACTACCCATGTTACTTAAGGATGGTGCCAATCACGTTGTCCTTTAACAACCCACTATGCTAAAGGAGACCGTATTTCCTTCATTGAGATGTAGCTAGTCGTTTTTAGAATTAGTACTATGAATGAAGATTTCAGAGCTTAGATCTATCATATTGTGCATCTCTCACTCTTGTAGAAAGATAAATGAATCCAAGGATGAGGTTATTCTCCTGCAAAAATTCTTGATTTTATGATTTAATTAAAGCATGCCTTGTTTAATAGTCCCAATTTAATTTAGACGATTACTAGAGAATTAAGTGAGAAGAAATACACATCTACCATCCAGTCCCATTTTCCTTTATATTTTAAATGACAAAAAAGAGAGAGAAATCGATAAAAGCCGATGCACCGAGAAATGATATGCATGCTCAGTTAGAAGGCTTACAATGATTCCTCACAATCTCCATGTGAGATGCAATACAAGAATTGAAAATTATGAGATGCAAGCCAGCAAAACTGTACCTAACAAAAAGTTCTATTAGAATGGAAGAAATGAGTTGAAATTTTTGACTAAGTTGAGATATCTAAAACTTCGTCTCAATTAAGTGTAGTGTGGTCCTAGATTCTACTAGCACCGACAAATAAATCCTAGAAGCTCTAATAGTCGTGTGCAGGTCTAGCCTACAAGCGACTCAAGTCTGGCCCCACCCTCACTAGAGAGTGAAATAGGCCACGTTGCACCACAAAGAAAAAGTTCAAGTCTTGATTACACACGCGAGATTCCAAACGGAAACCGCTGTAAATGAGAAATTATTACATATAATTACAAAAAATAAAAATGTTGAAAATAAATCCTAGACTCTACGCTCTTTACGACTCGACTCAATCTTAGTTCTAATGCGGCTCTTCGGGTGATCGGTAAAGATGCATCAATTTCATGAAAATCGCTTCATGTACGTCGAGTACCTCGCACGAAAAATAAGAGAAAGAGTATAAGAGAGTGACATAAAAATAATCAAAAAATTTAAAGATAAAAAATAAAATGTTGAAAAAGAAATATATGCTGGAAAAAATGGAAAGTTTACAGTGAAGGCTTGGGGTCATACTTCCCACGTATATGGAAAACCTAACACTAATTTTCTAGACAAAATCCTAAGCCATTTGCCTCCCCGACAATGATGCCATCTGATAGATTTGGAATTACCTCGTTAATTCCCGCAAATTAAATGTGTCATTTGTGTTGTAGTCGGGCAATTGGGAGTAATCAAAAAATAAATAACAATTAATTAATTCAAGTAATGCGAGGTGGTTTTTATGTTTATTTAACCTGGGAAATCCCAGGGTCGAACTCAGGAAGGAAAAGGAACAACCTAGGTTTAAGTATCAAATTAGATGCATAATTTCTGAAGCCGATCTTTTTGGTATTTTTAATGCAATTAATTGAATGCAAATGCAAAAATGGCCTAATTTTAAGGTCTAAAATATTAATATCATTGAAACAAAGTCCAAAAATTATGAAACTCGGCCGAAATGTGAAATATGATTATAATTAATGCATTATAATTTTTTTTGGAATTTTATGATTTAACATGAGTATTTGATGAATTAATGGATGCACACAAGGTGAATCTCAATAATTAATTATAATAAATATTAAACCTACTTATTTTCAGAAAATAAAATTATCCAAGATATATCACTAGGTGATCTATCTCAAAAAAATTTTAAACCTAAAAATGTGAGATTTAACACCTATTAAAAATTATCTATTGAATGACACTGAATGATTTTTATAGAGTAAATTATGCATCTAAATACACGATTTTGGGAAATGTGTAGCACAACTAATTCTTATATTTGTTATTTTTTTGCAATTTTTAGAGCTATGGTTAATCCTATATGACTTTTAGAGAATAGAATGGGATAAATATTCTATTTTCCACAAGAATAATTATTATGAATTAACCACCGAGGATAAAAACATAAAGAGCATGCCATAATGTGGAGAATTAGTTGTAGAACAAAAGTATTATTTTTGAATAATAAAACGATGCTAGATGATTGTCTAAAATATAGATGAAATCTGAGATTCTATTTGCAAAATTGGAAAATAGAAATAAATAAAAATATAGGACTAAAATGTAAATACCAGACCCTTGAAGGGGTGCTCAGCAAAATCACCAAGGGTCATGCGCGGAGCACGTGATCCTTGGTAGGTGGGTGCTCAATTGCGAATAGGTAGAACTCCATGGGCTTTCTACAAAGCATCCACCCTCTCGTGCAAATGATGGGCGCGGGAGGTCTCCTGGAATAAGGTAGGATTTCGAGGAGTGATCTCTACAAATAATCCTACCGCACGAGCTCCTCACATGGGAGGGTCTTGGGCTTCGTGCTTGGTGGTGCGTAGGCAGCTCACGGGAGGAGCGGGTGGCGGAATAATGGTGATGACCAACGTACATATGACAGTCATCAGGCAGCGGCAAGGCATATACATGGTTGGAGGGCGTTGGAGTCCCTAGATGTGCGTGGCTCCTAGAACACCTTGGAGTCGAAGGAGATGGCTCCTGGTTGTTCCCAGGAGGAGTCGAGGAAGAGCGGTGCTGGAGTCGAAGATGCTGGTGAAGATGGAGTCCTCCGTTGATGGTGAAGTCATGATGCATGCGAAGTCATGGCCAAGGTCGATGAATAGGATGCCATTATGATGTGAGTAGATAGTGAATGTGAAGGAAGGTGCGATGATGTGGGGATGTGAGGGACAGGAGTATAGGCACATAGGTGGGCTCAAGCCAAAGAGCTGAGCATCTCTCGAAGGTGGTCGAACACCGGAGCAAGAAGAGCAGCTCCGAGGGAGGCTGCAATGGTAGGTATATCTACCAGACCTCGTTAAGGAAGGGGAAGGGCCGAGCTGTCACCATTGGTCCTCCTTTGCATTAGGGTTCTGATGGCAGATGATTGCTGGAGCGAGGGGACAGTGTTCGTTTTATAATAGTGATGGAGGCTCGATCGGGAAAGGGTGTTGGAGATGGGGGGATTCGGAGAGGATGCCCTCAAATCATATTCAAATCTATGTCTTATCCCCCCCTTGAAGCCATTTTCATATCTACTAATATCAAGAAATTCTATCAAAAATCTTGTATATTCTGATTGAGTGCAATTTCTTGATATTCTTAATCAAATCTCTTTCTTCAATTGGAAATTCATTAAAGAAATTTGCAATTAGTATTTCAAATAGATTAATGAGATATACTAAAAAAAAGAAAAATGAAATAGTCATCAATCAATATCAAATGCCATAATATATTTTATAGAATTCAAGATTATATATGGGGGGATGGAGCCCTTGTTGAGACAGATGATCAAACAAGAGCTTCCCCAAGCCTTGTAACTCAAAGGTAGCACCGTACTTGTTGAAGTACCAATTAATCATGTCTTTGATATCGCTCTACCGTCCGAGAGGAATGGTAATGCAGTGCCGAAGCCCTTACTTGACCTTGCACATGTGAGAATAGTTCCTCCATGGTCCCCTCATCTGTGTGAGAATGGTGCAATAAGAAAGTCCGACGAATGCTTTCTCATTATAGATAGTCTAGTTGTTGGAAAAAAGTGGTGGAGGGGGGTCCCACAACAAAATGGCCACACAAGACAATTGAGAAACGGAAAGAAAGAGAAAAACTAGTCTCCTTACTTGTCCCCCCCATCCCCTTTGTCCCTTCCCCACCTATTTTGTCTTTTTTAGCAACATTTAGGAGAATTCCATTTGGGCTTTGTAATGCACCAGCTACCTTTGGGTTTCTGATGGCAATTTTCTCGGATATGGTTGGTGATTTTCTCGATGTTTTGATGGCCATATTTTTGAAGTCATTTGAGACTCTAGAATTTCAAACAGGTCCTCAAATGGTGTATTGAGATCAATCTTGTTCTGAGTTGGGAAAAAAGTCTCTCTTAGGAAGAATTGTTATTAGAAGAGAATACAAAGTCCAAATTGGAAGGCTTAGTGGATATCTTGGCATTGAGATCTCATTCAAAGAGCTTGGTATGAACAACTGCTTATAGAGTTTCGAAAATCTTGCATCTGCCAATTATGTTTTGGGGTACAACTTTGACCTACCTGCATTCATGGGGAATGATTTACCGAAATGGTCTTTTTCATGAAAGGGATTTGGCCATTCTATTCGCCCCTCAACCGAATTTCCTTTTATCTAATTATGAAGTAAAGGAATCCCTTTATCAGTCTAAACTTTTGATGTTATTAAAGGACTTCCATTACTTTTCTTTCACATCAAATGCAGAGGCGGATCAAAGCGAATTGGGGGATCAAGAAGCAGAGTGGATCTGACAATCACATTTAGCTTGCTGCATAGGCAGCCTAGCTCCGACCAATTCTCGCTACTATATATGACGCAACCCACTAGCCATCTTTTGGAAGGTAGAAAGTTCTCCTTCAACTTCACATGGGAAGCCTTCCGGGCCTTTCAATTGTGCTTCATTCGGTCCAAAATATCTTTCCTGGACAAAGCTGCTTTCCTTTCTAACTGTGTTGCCTATGGAAGACAACGTCTAATATCTTACCGGGAAACAATCCACTTTCATTAGATATGATCTTTCCCGCGTAAAACATCTATCATTTCCTTGACATTCAACCCCTTATCGCGATAGACGTGAATCGTAAATGCATAGGGTTACTAGCATGAAAATATAATAGAAAAAAATAGAAAAAAAGAAATAGCAAACAACCTCAGATCGAAAAATTTTCTTCATGAAATTTCTCGTCTCAATGAGATCTGCAACTTTCATGAAGAGATCAAAACCAAAATAAGTCATTTGGATAAAGTTATATTTTTGGTGGCATTCTATGTATATAGAATACCTTGATTTTTGGATTTTATATTTTTTTGTAATTTTGAAATAATATAAAAACCACAAAAAAATACAATAAAATCAAACACAAATATTTATTTATTTATATAATTTTCTTGGATTTTTATTAATTAATGAAATGGGGAAATAAAATAAAGTACAATAAAGAGGACTTTTGTACAGATTGTTAGTGCATACTCAGACTCTATCAATTTCTTTGATTTTGATTTTCTTTTGGATTTGTACTTTTAGGCATTTTAACAAATCTTTTGTCACAAAAAATAAATGAAAAAGAAATAAAATAACAAGAGTCAAATATGTACATAAAATAATAGGTCAAAGGGTAAAATACACAATGTGCAAAAGAGGCCCAAGACCCAAGTTTCAAAAATGAGCTCCGATTCACTTGAACTGGGTCTTGTTTTGAAGGTAGTTGAATGTACATTAGTTCAAAAGTGAGTAGGATCAAAATGGACATTGTATGAGGAATATATCAATGTTTTAGTCCGTTTATCCTTAAATTAGTATTTGGGTTTCTGGTCCACTTATTTATATTAGTGAAGTTTTGGTATTTTCCTTTATTCTTGTTAGTGATATGTACACAATGAAGGCGGCTTTGGGTGATTTGGGGAAGCATGAAATAATTAAAAATCGAGGAAGTTAGCTTATTTTACATGGCAATTGGGCTTAGAATTTTTGGCTTCTTATTTTATGAATATATACATGATAAAATGCAATTATTAATGATGCTTGCATGGATGTTAATAATGCAATATAGTTGATAAAATGCAGATGAAGTTTGGGTAACTGAGCTTAATTAATCTCTATTAGAGTGATGAATCATAGATTCATCAGAGACGATGACAAGAGTATTCTATTTGTCTGACAGATGCCGTCCTGAACTATGATACTACATTATCACATCACTTGGGCCCAGCTAGGGGCGTAAAACCTAGTACTCGTTGAGAGGGACCTCAACAATCGTCACCTCTTGTATATACATGTTTTGTCTTTTGTTCCTTCTTTCTTATGTTTGTCCTACACCCCAGATCTAGTGTCCGATATTTTTGTCTAGACATATAACGTCCCTTGTCCTATGTATAGGGGGTGTAGACCGAGTGGTTCTTTCTAATGTTCTATTTCATTACTTCTGTTGATTGTTATACTTAGGGATATCTTACCCTAAGTATAGGGTGAGCGATACCCAATGTTTTTTCCCTTCTTTCTTTTGATTGATTTCTTAATCCCCTCACCTATCTCCTCTCTTGTTGATATTTCTATATGTACTAAGGGATCTTTTACCCAAGGTATAGGGGGAGACAGACCAAGTTGTTGATCTGTTCATTCCCACCCTTTACCCTCCATGCCGTGTGTATAGTCTGTTGTACTTAGGATTAGTTGATCCTAAGTATAGGGGCCCCCAACTTCTCATTCTTTCATTCATTCATTATTATGGTATACTCTTTTTTACTAGGTACACGTTACACTTATTTTCTTTCTGATCTATAAGGACATACCTCAATCTAAGTATAAGGGGGGTCCTACATACGTTGTATATACTTTATGGCTAAAATTCAATTAATTATTTATAAATAATAAAATCAGTATAAATATGTATAGAAATTCTTTGTACATAATGATTTATATATCAGATTTTGCAAAATAATTTGAAAAGTGGTTGGAAAATATTTAAAAAATATTTTGAAAACTATTTAGAAAACTTTTTGTAAAATATTTTCAACTTTTATGAAAATATTTTTTTTTGTAAAAACTTATTTTTATGAACGAAATGTTTTTGAAAATCTATTTTCAAACGATTTGGAAAATGGTTGTAAAAATGTTATGAAAAATTTATATATAGTGTTCGAAAAATATTTGCAAAATCATTTTCAAAATTTGTAAATGTTTATAAAATTTGTTTGTAAATTATTTGCAAAAATAAGTTTTCAAAATATCTGTAAATCTATTTTCAAACTATTTTGAGAACCATGTATAATAATAGCAAATAAAACTTCTTTACAAACCTTGTAAGTAACAACTAACATTCAAATTTTAAATTTCCAAGAGTAAAATACACCGTCACTCTTGTAACTATAGATACAATCTTGTGTAAATATTAAGACCTAATTCTTTTACTAACGCTTTTATTTTTCTAAAAAATCACTAAAAATTTGCAAAAGTAAAAAAAACCATATAACATTGCAAAATATTTTAAAAAATTGCATAAAAATATGTAAAAACTTTTCAAAAATTCCATAAAAAGTTCAAAATTTGAAAATTATTTAACAAAAAGATTTTATTGCGTTCTACATAGTATTTGCATTTTTTCAGATTGATAATTATAATTGAACTAGTCTAAATAAAATCTGAAGGTTGGTGCTTGGTTGGACCTTAATCCACTTAATCAAAGGAAGCTTATAGAAACTGGAATTGAGATGCTTCAGGTCAACTAGATTAATTCTTTGAGATCACAAGACTAGGTTCAATGTCATCGTGACTGACTGAGTAGAATATCATGACTCTTGTCGATAGTGACCTAACTTGCACACCTTCACCTTATACTTTGCTCAACTCAGTTGAAGTGGTAGTGGGCTGGATTTGGGGACTTGAGACACAAGACAATGGAAATAACGGAAGTCACAATCTGTGGCCATTGTGCCCCAACCCGATCCAACAGCGATGAGGTCTAATGACATAATGTTGTGGATTGCAATAATGCTTCAAAAGAGGGATAATCTACCAGCTCAAGAGGAAAAAGTCTTTATGTAAATGTTGTTGTATACAATATTAAAAAAAATTACAAAAATAAAAAACTACAAAAAAATAGACGGGCAAAACTCAAAGGAATATCAATCCCTGTCAGATTATGTATATAGTCAATAAGAAAGCTTGAGATTCAAAGTAAAATACATGTGAGCCTACAACCGGATGACTTGGCTACAATGGTCAAGCATCCTAGGATAGGTAACTACACTGGATATTGTCCATTCTCTTCTCCACCTCCTTTTCTTGAGTCGGTTGCACTTGAACTTAGAAGAGAATACCATGCTTCTTCATGAAAGAGTTGTTGGATTGGGGCATTAAGTTCATCATGCTGGAGAAGAATGACATTTATCGCTTTAGCCGAGAGGATCTACATATTACTGACACTGTACAAGATAGACTCATAGTCATAAGGGACTGTGTATGACATCGACTTGTTCTGACCTTGCTTTTAAGGGGACTTGGACTGAGTTTTGTGGTTCATAGAGGCTATTGTGTTTCAAATCTGATTCCCAGTAAGGTTCCGAGCAAACTTAAAATCCAAGGGTCCGATTGAGCTCCAAACTTTGAATTTATGAAGACAAGTTTAAAAGTTAAAATCAATCCACTTTCTTTCTTTTTCTTTTCTTTATTTTCTGTTATGCACTTATTGCATAAGTATTTTTTAGGGACTAGCAAAGGAAAGTATAGGGAGGTGATGAATTTACATTTAATCACCTTTATTCTTTCTTTTGGCCTTTAAACCCTGGATAAGTGCAAGTATAACATTATTTTGCACAAAATAACACTCATTATTTACATTGTAAATATTTTATAAAATATTGTATTTAAAGCCAAAATAAAAGAATAATTAAAAGGAAATAAAAAGAAATAAAATATCAAAGTTATTGAATGATCATTAACCCTGAGACCTAGGCATCATAATGACTAGATCGACAAGTAGGGCGAGATAACGATCAATAAATGCATTAAACCCTAATTTTCAATTCTCCAATATGTCCATTTTGGGATGCATTTTATATTTTATTATTTATACTTTAAATTATCAAACTCTATACGTGAAAGTTGTAGATAAAAATGCATAGATAAATTCAAAATTTATTTCTTATAAATATAATGCACAAGGTGCTTAATACACTCAGAATAAAAAAGTCAAAGTCCCAATATCATAAACATGTATCTTCTCCATATGAACTTAAAATTCACTAAAATCACATCTGATTGTATATAATTTTTAATAAGCTATTTAATGAAGGTGGTTTCTTACGATCGTCAGATCTCTCAGGAGGTTTAATATGCCTTGAGGACAACTAAAGAGATGGTGGATTGAAGAGCGCTATGTCCTAAGAAAGTTCTTTTAGTCTAAAACCTCGGTCAAAGCTTTGATTCTACATTTATATATGTAGTCCACAGTAACTGTCATTTCTTATATTAATGTATATACATAGAGTCTAACAATTGAGAAGTTGCATTCCTTTTGACTAAGACTTGGGTAAAGTCAGAGTATAAGAGTCACATGAAAATAATGTCATGAACGACAAGTCTTGTAGTTCATATGCACAATTAGGGATTCGACTAACTTATTCATCTTTATTTGATCGAGGATGAGCAAAGTTTAAGTATAGGGGATGTCAAATCTTAGATTCATCATCTTTAATTTATCAATTATCCCTCTATCGTAAACTAATAAATTAAATTAAAAACTAGTTAACTTGATTTAACATTTAAGACCTTATAATTAATTAATAATAATTAGTGCACATAAATAAAAGGGTTAAATATTGTATATATGTGTTTAAAGTTCCCTTTATTTTCTGTGCATTTCATTATTAACAATTATCATAAAATATTTGTGTATATATTATATCGTATATTATTAATTAAATAAAAAAACCAAATAAATACAAAGTTTTATATTTATTTAAAAGTACTTACAAATTATTAAGTATGTACATTTGATGTATTTTGATTTTAGGTTCTACATGAATGTTGCAAATCTTAAAAAGACACAACTTTCATGTTGAAGACTTCTTAATTTGACATCATTTATTATTTTATTTATATTTTACAAGTTTTAATTTATTTTATGGTTATCAGTTTTCCCATGTAGACCAATCCTTTCATTCCATGTGGCTAGCTCTTCATAACAAGTTGCAGCTCATGTGAACCCTTTGATCGTTTGATCAGATGGTTGAGATTCCATTAGACCTATTGTTGTTTGTGGCCGCTTGATATTTTGATCAAGTGGATCATGCTCGTCCATCAATGCATCCGCTTCAGCAATTTGATCCCTTGATCCAATGACTGCTGCTCATCATCCTCTTCGCCTTCTTCAGCAATCTGCTGATCAGATGGTTGTGTAACTGTCTAACGTTACTGGTTTAGGGCCACCTTTACACATGTCCTCTTCACATGAAACTGGTGTTGTTGAAGAGCCATTTCCATCCTCTTCTTTGCTAATCTCCAAAAGAACATCATCTTCTTCACGTGAGGTAACGAGGGTGGTTGAATTCACCCCAGTGCAATCGCATGGAGCCTCAACTATCATGTTATCCGCCCTTTGTAGGAGAAGCCACCAGAGCCACCATGTCTTCATTTATGACAGAGAGAGAAATAAGTAGAGCCAAGAGGGTCACTTTCTCTAGTGTAATCCGCAATGCTGAGCCATGTGACAACCACCATTGAAGGCTGCTTGAGCTTCGTATTTAGGCTGAATACATAGAGCGAGGACCATAAGCTTTTTGGAGCTTCATCTCCATGCCTTCGACCATCACCTCCATTCATCTCCTTCTTCTCAGGAAATCTTAGTCTTATTCATTGTCACATTTCTTCTATTTTATTACACCTTCATTAACACCATTACACTCATCATATTATATCATCACCTTTGCCATTTGTCAATGATCCATACCGACAAAACCAATAGCATTCTTCTCTTATACATAAGCCTCTCTTCCTTGATCCACTTCACTTCCATACAAAGGAAGTGAACCCATTAGGGAATCCATTCCTTCATCTCCATAGCCAACTAGTTCATCCCATTTCCAACTCAAAAAAAATTCCTCGCTTCGGCTATATTTCCTTAGACTTGTAGGTTTCAAGAACACCTTGAGTGGCCAGAATATTTGAGAAGCTCCTGCCTCGTGCTCCGCCTCTTACGAGTGTGTCTGTATTGTCGAATCAACAAATTCAGAGCCTCCTTTGACCCTCCAGCAACTTCGCATATCGCCGAGGAAGCTTCCTTGACCTTCAGATAGCTTTGAGGGTGATAGAGGAGGACTTAAAAGATTGTCAAAGCCTAGCCATCTTAGCTGCATCGCAAAGGAATAGGAGGTGTCCCAAAATAGATGTCATCGTTTGATCAGATCTTTTCGATCTAATCTTACGGCTCAGAACATATCCAAACCACTCCTCAAGCCTCCGCAACCTTGGGTGATTCGAGCCCTAATCTGAAGAGCTAGGTGTTGCCAAGTGGACAAAACCTTTTAGGCATCACGACCCTCCTATCGAAGTCAGTTGACGCGACACCGATATTTAATAATTCCTGAAATACCCTCGTGCAATGGGGAATTGGCATGATAAGCCTACTGGCTTTGCATATTATATTTTAGTCCATTTTGGGACTGTTTTGAGAGACTTTGTGAATTATTTCTAGTGTTTTATTTGCATTTGTGCCCTTGGATTGAAACTTTGATAACTTAAACACCATTTATCTAATTAATGTGATTTAAGATTTGTTTCAAAGATATTTTTATGCTATTTAATGTGACATACTTATCTCTCTGAAAATTATTTGAATAAAATAAAAATTCGAGTAATAGGTTGTCTACTTAATCTTGATACGAGTGTTAATTATTCTCATTAGATCTAATTAATGTGACTCTTTCACCTTGATTTTCTACATCTTATTAGAATTTGATTAATCGCTATCTACGTATTATTGTTTCAATTAAAAGACAATGAATTATGACTTTTATTAATTAGAATTGGATTGTTTGATTGATCTCTGCATTGGGTCTTATTTGCTGCAATCAATGTTCATGCTATGAGTTAATTTGGGATCATATCTGAGATATTGCATTATTGTATATTGTATGTATATTTGTTTAAATTTCATTCCATTATGTAGAATTTATATAGTTTGACTTGCATTTATAAAACCTAAGAAAATCATGCATATATTTCGTTGAGCATACTTGACTTAGATATCACTCTAATAAACTTGACCTAGGTATTTAGAGTCTAATTAGAATAATTAATATATCATGTCCTTGTGTTTGACCCAGTACTTATACATGATAAATTAAGCCAATCTCTCTTCACAGAGACACTCAGCTTGGTTCTATTGACTTGTTAATCGACCATATTATAATGAAGTAATATTAGAATAGCCGATTACCGATTCATAAATGCCACCTTAGATTAATGTCATGGAAAGTTGGATGTTCCTCATAGTGTTAGAATGATTTCAGTATTATACTAAAAGAAGTGTTTCATCTCATGATTTCAAACATGACTAAGAACCCATGATTTTGAATTTTGAGTCTAGAGGAAAGAGTTATTATCAGTTTAGTGAAGTAGCATCATTGGCATTTATGTAGTGGGATTTTTTTAAATATTACACATGACTATGAGATATTTTGATTGGATTTTCACTTGGAATTGACACCCACTTTTCATATTTAGCCCCTTGAATGCTCATTTTACTTCCCATTTTTCTCTTCCATCCTTAACCTCCATTCCTCATATCTCCATTAACCTTCTCCCATATTTCTTCTTTTCCAAGAAAAGGAGGGCCCATCCATTGGTGGATTGTGATGCTAGAAGTTTCATGAAGAATAGAAAGAGGAGAATCACTGAGAGAGGAAGGCATTTATCTTATCAGATCGTGTATCGTACACACGAAGGAAGGAGCTTATAAGGATTAAAGGCAATGCATGAGCATTTCTCACCTATAGGTAATGAGCCAAGACTTTCTCCCAACCATATTTGCATGTATATCAGCTTTGAGATCATCTTTTACGAATGAATGTTGAATTTGATCCTACCTCAAGATATCTTTTTGTTGTTGGTAGCCGAGTCTCCTTGTTTTGCTACATGAAGTGTTATTTTCTTTTCAAGCTCTATAGATTTAAAATAATGACATGAACTAGAAATATTGAAATGTCATGAATTTCTTCCTCAGGGAATGACAAGGAAGTAAATGAATGAAACCCATACAAAAGAAATATTTTATGCCCTTAGACTCTGGTGCATTAATACATATACTAGTGCACTTTAATGCACCCATATTAGGATGTATTATAAATCAATCATTTGAAATTGCTAATTTTACAGTGTATTGTATAGGTCTTATTGCATGAATACACTAGGAGAAGGTTCTTGAGAAACCTTCTAGAAATGAGTGTAGAACTACACTCTCTATGTACTTTTGCATCAAGGAGCAAAGGCATTGATCTGTAGGTGGAGTTATACCATTGTGAACTCCATGTAGTGGTGCAACAAAGTTGAGAGTGTTTGGTGCAATAGTGTTTCAACCAATGCTACATGGCATGATGATTAAAGGAAGGCATACATCAGTACACTAGGATTGCATATTTGTGCACATAAGAGCATTGGTGCAACATGAGATTATAATGAGGTCATGATAATATCATTTGGTTTATACCTATATGAGGATGATGCATCAATACTTAAACCTTATATTAGTATCTATGGTTGTTATACTGATGTATATATTGTGGTTAGGGAAAGGTGGAATACTGTATGCATGTCTGAAAATGATTTAAGGAAAGCATACATCGATACACTAGTATTGTATACCTATGCACATAAGAGTATACTGGTGTAATAATATATAATGGTGAGGTCATTCTAATACTAGTTGGACTATACCTATATGAGGAGAGTGCATAGATACTTGATCCTTATATTAGTACTTATGGTTGGTCTACTTGTGTATATGTGGTGGTTAAAGAAGGGCCATTTGATACTTTACTATTATATTAGTATTTATGGTTTGTCTACTAGTGTATATGTGGTAAGGAAGATCGATTTGATCATAGTGATGGTTATCTACAATATTTGAAGAGGTTATTAAATGGAATGGTTACAACTCTTGATACAAATGGTCCAATCATGGATGGTTATGATTGGGGACTTGTTTAACATGATGAGATATATTGAAGATAATAATAATGATCATATAAGATATTAAAGCCCAATGAGTCCATGAGAGATGGAAAAATAGATAATGGTTTAATGGTTACATGATTTAAATAATAGATTAGAAAATATAATAATCTATAAAATGGATTAGTATCATATAAAGATCTCACATATAAAGATCTCAAACACAACTGTAGGCATAATTCAATTAATGTAGAGTAAGTGCGAATACTTGATGTAGTACTTTATCTATTTAAAAATTTAATATAATTGTTATTTACCGTATTGGGTCATTTGATGCACAAGTTACAATTCTTGAAAATTCAATATGAATGATTGACTACGAGAATGATGCTATATTGTTTGGTGCTACAGTTCAGGGGTTTTATTGAGGCTGAGGTTCAATTTCATTTACTTTCAGTTAACTTTTCTTTTAAACTTACGTTTTCTTAATAAAGAGTATTGCTTAGATGATGAGACTCACTCTCATCAATTTTTGAGCAGTGAAATCAACCCTGTATTTGCATAATACATATAAATTTTTCAACATTAGGCATTAAAATAAAATATTTTACTCCCATTCATTCTCTCTTACTAATTCTTAAAAAAAGTTTTATGCAAAGTTATAAAACAACATTATACCAGCTTGATTATACAAATTAAAGATGGCATATACTTATGTATTTGTTCTTAGCGTAGGAACTCATTTTTTGAAACCAAATTTAGAAATTGGATTGTCCAATTCGAGCTTTGTATTTGGTTAGATGATGAATCCATGATTCATCATGCTAAAAGATGAAAGTAGAGCTTCTTTCTTGAGTAATTAGTGACAATGCATCATTTATTCTGTATTTTTACTATTCATGCACTTAGAATTAATATATGCATTTTAGCATGCATAATTGCATTCATAATCATCTTCATATTCCTAACAAAATTCATGCATTTTTTAAATTAGATCATGCTAACTCATATTGACCTAAAACCACCTTCATTTTGTACATATTACTAACAAGTTCAAAGGAAAAATACAAAAATTACTAACTCAAATAATTGGCCCGTGAGACAAAACTCCAATTTCAGTATAAGTAGATTAAAATGCTCATATGTTCCTCATATAGTGTCCGATTTAGGTCTATTCAGTTTTAAGGTAACACATATTCAAATACCTTTAAAACAAGACCAATTTCATAAAAATCGGAGCTCATATGAGAAAGTTGGGTTTTGGGCCTCTTTTGCACAGTTTGGGCTTTACCTGATTATGACTTAATATTTTATGTATACAATTACTACTTTTTCTTTTATTTCTTTTTCATCTATATTCTTTTATGAAAGTTTTATTAAAATGCAAAAAAATCCAAATTCAAAATGAAACTGAAATCAAAGAAAAGTACCAAGATTGAGTGTCCCTTGTGAGTCTGTACAAATATCTCACTTTTTCAACTTTATTTTATTTCCCTATTTCCTTATTTATTACAAAATCTAAAAAAAATTGATTAATGTGTAAATATGTATCTTTGATTTTATTGTAATTTTTTTATCAATTTTTCTCTTCATTAAAAATCACAAAAAATTACAAAATCCCAAAATATCAGGTGTTCTATGTACAAAGAGTACCCCCAAAATACTGTTTGGCACATATGACCTATTTTGCTCTCGGTTTCTTCCTAAAAGTTGTAGAACTCATTGAGACGAGCAACTTTCGTGAAGAAAACTTTTCAATCCGAGGTCATTTGTTATTTCTTTTGGATTTTTATTTTCTTTTATTCTTGAATTTTCTTGAGCTGACAAGTGGTAGCTCCTGGAGCCGCCACGTGTCACTCATTTTGACCTCATTTTTATTTCATTTTTATTAAAAAAACTAATTAAATTCCTTGCAAGTGATGCGCATGTGCTGCCAACCTTCATCTCCCCCGACGGCCCGTGCAACCCCCGCTTTCATCTCCTCCGGTCAACCTCGCAACTTCTGCCTCCTCTCGCACCTACAACCCCCTACCGACCACCGCTCCCTTATCTCTCCCTTATCGTCTTCGTTCCCAATGCCTTTATCCCCTCATCTTCGCAACCTCCACGGATCAACCTCCCGATCCCTACGACTCTTCTCTCTATAAAATCCATCGCCGACATATAGAAAAAGTATCCACCACTAATCATGAGCATGAGGCACTAGGGATAGCTCCGATTACAGCAGAGCCTCTCCAACTAGAGCGACTACACCGACCTCCCAGACGAGATCCAGTGGTTTTTAGTCCTTCGCCACATCCAATTCCACTTCTGCTTGAGCTCGATTCTAGCCGAAGCCTAGAGCACCGACCTATGGAGTTCAAAGCCTCCACATTCCCAGGCAAACTCCTCGAGGTGACCCTTCTACCTCTTTCTTCTTTTCACCACCCCTTTGCCTTTCTTCCTTTGTCTCTTCTATCCTTTATCCATCTCCGTCGACACACCTTCATCCCCATCTTTACTTTTTCCTACTTCCTCTATTTCACTCCAATTCCCTTGTTCCCTTAATTGCTCCCATAATCCCGCATCGCCTCCTCATCCCTGCTCCATCTCCATCTGAGTTTTCATGCGATCGATCAGCCATCGCAGTCCAACTCTGCATCCCACAACATCAACCTTGCGAGTAGCTCTGCCTCCCACTGCCATCAGCCTCATCGACAACAATGTTGTCCCGACTACCGTACTCCTAGGAGCCACCGTCATCGACACCAATGTTGCCCCGACTACCGTACTCCTAGGAGCCACCGTCACCGGTACCTCCAATCTCCGGTTGGCATGCAGCAGTAACAACCAGTCCACCAGCCGGAGCTCAGCCCCGCCTCGCCTCCTCTGCAATCCACCCACGGCAATGGGGGCTGACCAGAGACCTACCCATGTGAGGCGCACGTGTGGGGGGAACACGTGAGACGCACCCCTTCTAGGGGTTATTTGCGAAGGAGCCCCCACTTTTCACCCAATCTCTAGAAGAGCCCCCAACCCACGTGATCTGCACGTACTGAAGGGGTTAATTGCATGGAAGCCCTTGCTAAAACTCCATATTGTAGAGCTACCCCGCCACCAGAGGGCACGTGCCACGCATATGCCCCTTTGTTAATTTTACACAGACGCCCCTCGGGGTTTGGTAATTCACTATGAGTCCCTATTTTGCAGTTTCTGTTTATTTTATTTAATTCTTGCAATTTTGCATTGAGAACCCTACGTTTCTCTATTACTTTGAACAATCATTTGCATCTTATTTATTGTTTTAAAAATCACACATTGTTCTAGAATTAATTATCTACAATGTGGCATTTTCATAATATTTTTATTCTTTATTGTTAATTAATAATAATTGTTATTGAGAAATTTTGCATATTTTACCCAATCTACGGCTTCAAATTCACAGATAATTAACCATAGCTCCAAAAATTATCGAAAATTCATGGATAGTAGAATTGATTGTTAATTATATTGTGCCCAAAAAGAATTGCATGTGCATACATATTTTGTTCTATAAAAATATTTTTGTGTATTTCACTAATTAATTTTTAATAGGTATTAAATTCAATATTTTAGGGTTTAGGGTTTTTCTGAGATATATCACTAGTGATATATCTTAGATAATTTTATTTCCTGAAAATAAGTATATTTAATATTTACTATAATTAATTATTGAAAATCTCAATGTCTGCATTCATTTAATCATAGAATATTTATATTGCATCAAAAAAAATCCAAAAAATATCGTAGTCTAATTTCATCGTATTTAACACTCTGGACAATTTTAGACTTTTGGAGTTCATTTGATTGAAATTTGCAATTTAGTCCCCGAACTTTGTCAAAATTGCATTTGCCTCATTTATTGCATTTAAAAATATAAAAAAGAAGGCTCTTTGGAAACCTAACATAGAGATCGAGTAAAAACCAACCTAAGGAGACAGTTGCCACCTTGAGTTTGACCTTGGACTTACCAAGTAAAAAAAGTTAACCACTTGCTTTAATTTGACACATTAATTAAGAAGTGGTTTTTGATTAACCCTTAATTACCCGACCTACAATGAATTCTATAGTTAATTTCAAAAAATTAAATATGGTGATTTCACGATTTTTCAAATGGCGCTCTTGTCGAGGAGGCAAGGCTTAGGTTGTTTTTAGAAAATCAAGTTTTTAGGTTTTCCATCCCTGGGCAGTCTGACCACCGATTTTTCTTGTTATTAGTTCTCCATTTCTTTTCTTTCTTTCTCTAACATTTTTTTATTTTATTTTTTGTATACATTTTTGTGAACATCTCTCTAATATTCGATATTCTATTTTTTGTGCGAGCTACTCGATGAACTTGGAGCGACTCTCTTGGAAGCTCACACAACTTGAAGCGACTGATCGCCCAAAGAATTTAATTTTTGGGGAGAGAGTGTTTTTCTTTAATTTCTAATTAACTGCTCATTTCTAGCGGTTCCCGATCAGGTTCTCGCGTATGTAAAAGAGACTGAATTTTTTCTTTTGTGTGTCAGCATGTTTCACCCTTCAGTGAGGCTGGGTCTGACTTGAGTGGTGAAGATAAAATGAGCACACAGTAGTGTAACTTCAAACTTGTTTGAGACCTTTGTAATTTAGGACTACACTCTCGCTCTAATTATACGGATCTTAGATTGTTTTTACTTAGTCAAATCCAATTCACTTGTTCACGTTATGTAGAACTATTTGACAGGTGTGGTTTCATTGCTTGAATTTCATATAGAATAAAATTTTCATGTATTGCATCCCACATGAAGAGCACGTGGATCACACTAAGTCTTCTAAATTGAGCATGCATCATTGATTTTATCGTGCATTCACTTTTCTCGATTGTCCCTTAGTTTTATCACATAACATTAAAGGAAGTTGGGACTGTCCATTAGGCGTGCATTGTGTGGTGGACTAAACTCAGTGAAAATTAAGCTTAAAATTGGGACTGTTAATACAACTTGAACAAAAAAACTGCATTAAACTGAAATTATCTTAGGAGAGTAATTCCCTCATTGTTTGATTTTGCTTGCAAGTGATAGAGCGACGAACACTAGGATAGAGCCAAGCCAGGATTTCCAGATTGACTACTGATTCTACAAAAATGATTAGCCACTTCTCAATGAGGACATACGAGTAGCCGGTAAACAGTCCGTATTTCCTTAGCATAGTGGGAGGTTTAGAGGACACTTCATAAGGCTCCGTCCTCAAGTAACATTGAACCGTACTCATACGGTCTGTACTTACTGCCGTACTGGCTGAATGTGGGTGCAACTAGTCTTAAGAATGGGGACAATATGTAGGGAAATACATGCACCTAACTGCTCGTTAACTCTTTCCAATTTTGCATTTATCACTAATTAAAATAGACAAGATAATTTGGTCGAACCTTCACGACCTTCACTATGTTGAGTCGGTGAAATTGGGGTTTGCTTTGTGTTTGCATTCGGAGGTGTGCGTTCACAGACTGAGGTGATTATTGATTCAAAAATCGTGCTCTTGATTCAAAAACCTTTTGACATAGAGAACGATAGATTGGAGTGATTCTTGCTTGGACTCCGCGAGCATTTCGCAGACCTCTCCATACCGATCATCCTCACAGGATTAGAAACACTCTTCCCTTGAATTCCCTTGATTTCATGGACACTAATTCTGTGAGACTAAGGTCAATGATTCATTTTTCATTCTGAAGACTCATACCAGCCCTCTCTTCTCTTGCCACATCAAGGAAGACTCTCACTTTGATGCTTCTAGATCACCTTCTTGCCCAACTAATTCAAACTCATTGTATTCTGAAGGTGAAGAAGACTAAGACAACAAGATGCCTCCCAAGAAGGGCATGGACGATGAGGGAGATCATGACACATTGAGGGACATTCTAGCCAGACTTGTACATGCTGAATAGAGAAATTACTCAGACAGGAACTTGGACAGTTAAGAAATGAGGGGGGATCAATGAGAGATGCCTACAATCCCAATGTCGCACAGAATGAGAACTGGCTTAGGCCGGTAGTACCGCAAATGTAAGAGAATTGAAGCCTCACTTCTTGACACTCTTGCCAAAATTTATGGCAACGCCGTAGAGGAATCGTACATGTTTCTATAAGTGTTTGAAATGGTATGCGACAATCTAGGACGACCTGCTGTAGCACAAGATTACATACGTCTAGCCTTACCCTTTGCTGTAGTAGACAAGGCTGCCAATTAGTTAAAGAATTTTGGGAGCGTAGTCACCACGTGGGTTGCATTGAATTACTTGTTCCTCAGTAATTTCTACCCATTGATTAGACTAATCAGATGAAGTCCCAAATATCAAGTTTCACACAGATGTGCCATGAGCCTTTCCATGAGGCATGGGAGAGATTCACGGACCTGATTCAGAAATGCCCAGGTCATTATACTGACCAACCTATCTTGGTCCAGAACCTGTACAGTGGATTAACTCCTGAAGTCCAAGGATTGTTGAGAGCTTCTCGTGGAGGCAGCTATCTGAACAAAGGAGCCGACATAGTTTGGATGGTTTTAGATCAGATGGCAGAAACTAGCCGCACCTGATCATCATGCAGGGCTTATGATAAGCCTCCTCCCTCTTGCGTATCTCAAGAGGTGGTAAGAACATCTGCATCCGATATGGGGAATGAAGTACTCCCCAACATGGGGATAATTAGTGATAAGTTAACTAAGGTTGAACAAATCGAGAAAAAAGGTGAATGAAATACACAAGACCGTCGAATGGGAGAACCTCGTCAAGCTTCCAAAATATATGGTGGAATTAGCTGATCGGGTATAAGATCAAGATTCCTACCCCATCTACATCTCATGCTCCCATATACCGAGTGCATCACATTTTGGGGCAGCCCATGTAGGAATCTTACAACACATGTACTCCGCGTCAGCATGAGGTCCATGAGAGCCAATTCATGGAAACAACCATCAAAACAGTGACCGAGGAGACCCCACCAGTATGGGAGGTGAATGGGAATTGGTACACCAATGATCCCAATGCCACTCAACACCACAAGTAGCAGCACCCACAGTATCCCCCTTGAAGGATATGGTTAGATCCTCAAGCGCATCACGGAAGCGTGAACGTCGCATCGAATACGACGTGGAGCGACTAGTCGCACTAGTTGCTCGATGCAGCGGAATTTAAAAGAATTTATACGACGAAACCACATGATCCAAGAACACTTCTCGGATCGTTTCGTCTAAACCACAAACAAGTAATAGGATTACCTCTTGAAGCGTGGTTGCGATCGAGTCTCTAAACGAAGAGACCTCCTGTCTCAAGTCCGATCCGACGGAGGAGACGCTTGCGAGCGCGGGGATGAACCGCGTGCTTCTCGCAATCCATGTTGATGATCCAAGCGGCGGATCTCCTGATCTCGACACACGAGATCCGACGTCTTCTTCACGAGCGAGGCGCACCGAAGGGGACGGAGATCCACGAGCAGAAAAACGGGCAGCATAACGACGATGCCGCGGCGATGGAGATCCTCTCCATGGCATCCATGGTGGACGGCCATGAGAGGGAGAGAGAGGGCTGACCTCTAGAGAGAAAGAGAGAGAGAGAGAGAGAGAGATGCTTCTCAAGCATTATGTGTAAAGAGAGAGCATGGGTATGCCTCTCTATTTATAGGGTTTTGGGATCCATGGATCTCAATCCATGTGTCTCATAAAATCAATGGTTGAGATTGATTTATGATAATCCAATGGTCAAGATTGTTGTTGGTAAAAGCCAACAACTTGTGATTTAATTTTGATTAAATATATTTGATAAATCAAATATACATTAATACCAAATCAAACCAATCAAATAAGGAGTGAGATAACAATTAGGAGCCTCCTTCCCATTAGGGAGAAGGGGACGGCCACCAAGTCCTAAAGGGAATTGGTGCCGCCCCCCCTCTTCCTTATGGGGAGGGCAATCCCATGGATTACATGGGATTGCATATCTCCTAATTTATCTCTCTACTTATTTTCCCAACAATTTTTATTCACCAAAAATAATTCTCAATTAATTTTGGGAATATTGCAATCTTGACATTGGAATATTGTGAATCACATTCACAACCCAAAACAACATATAATTTACATTGTCAATTAATTACACAATGTGTATCTAATACACATAATAATTAATCAACACATGTAAATTATAATTAGCTCTCTCTAATACATTATAAATCACATTTATAATATATTATGAATAATTGGATATTACTATCCACATTATTCTTATCCATAATAATTAAATCATATTTAATTATATTGGATAACTTATTCTCATGTTCTCAAATAATATGAATCACATTCACATTATTTACATCTTTTGATAATTAAATCACATTTAATTATCTAAGATAATTCTCCATATAATATGAATCAAATTCATATTACTCATGATAATTAAATCACATTTAATTATCCATTTTCTCAATGCTCGGATACATATATCAACAATAGAATTATCCATGAACTCTTTCATAGATAATGCGCTTTCTCCGCGAATACTTGGAGATAAGGACAGGGCGATTGTATTGTTCCACGTATAGTGACATGGATAATGAGATCACATCTCAAATCCAGATCTTGGGCCTCCCATAGATGCTTGATTAAATCAAGACCGCAAATCTAATCTTCTCATTGAATCTGAATCACATTCAGATCAATGTCCAACATTTGGACTAAGATCAGATTACTTCTCTACTGAGAGGAGTCACTAAAATCCAGACCCGTTTCATCACTCCCTAGGAATGGAAGCGTCATGGTTATACAATCGTTTATGATCACATCACCCTCAGGTATTCCCAACACCTGTACATCCTGCATACTGGAAGACTCAGATTAAACCCGAAGTATTAGATCAACTTTACACTGCCTACTTCAGGGTTTTATCAGTAAGTTTCTCATTCGATCATTGGAAGTCGGTATTGATCATATACTTTCCAAAAGCATATATCATACCTAGGTCTTGATCATATACTTTCTAAAAGTATATATCAAACCTACAAATTCAGTCAAGCTTCTAAAGCGAGACGACCATGCGCATGGAATTTGATTCTTCCAAATATCTCATGAGTGAGCTCATGTCTTCCAGTTCAGTAACTGAACCTGTATGATCCCTTTGAGAGATCGTATTACTCATATGCCCTTATATGCACACCAGCGCGCCGGTGTATAGACCTTGATTAGGTCATCAACCTATTGGTCTGCCAAATGTACATACTCAAACATATAGTAACACATCTGTCTCCGGTCAGAGGATGTGTGCCTATATCGTGACAGCATACGATATAGGACTTTGGTTATCTCGATCTCGTTAAGTCAACTCTTTGACCTAACTAATCTGACACCTCCGAATCTCTATTCCTATGCAGAGGACCTGCATCAAGAGGTCGGTCAGATATCAACCTAAATGAGATAGGATTGCCATCTCCTACTCAGGCTGGAGATCATCTCTTAACAATCATTTGACGGTGCTTGATGAGTCCTCAATCTAACTCATTAGATATTCATCTAAGCACCAGCCTCTATGGTTCAATAATTGAATCAACAGCTGTATGATCATTAAGATGGCCATGGTACATAACCCTAATTGTACTAAGGGACCTATTATGCAAATTCTATACTCTTTATTTCAGATCAAGGAGTGAATTGCAATAACATTTATTGCATAATGGCTCGCCGTGGGCTCGCATGTCCAACAATCTCCCACTAGCCCAAAGAGCCATTAATGGGCTAATCATTTAAACTCACACTCATGTGACAATCATAGGCTATTTAGTAAATAGCTAGGTAAGCTGATCAGTCACTCTGTTCCCAAGAGACTACACCAAGTCCTTTTACGGCACTTGCATATCTCCTAGTAACAGTGCTCGCATCCAATGCGAATGTTCCATCTCATGCAACCGATACTCAATTTTGTTGGTTATAGTGTCCTTGACACTACATCTTATTAATTATCATAACCAGTATTCTCATAATCCTTATTAGAATACCTTCATTCCTGGAGATCTCTATATCCTAAGGTATCTACAGTCAAGACCCTTATAGATCACTATCTACAAGGTCTTAAACCTTTGAAGATAAGACTTTGAGATCACTATCTCTAAGTTTCATCATCTTTAAAGATATTGATATTACTGCAATCAAGTGTTTTATCTCCACAGTAGAATTAGTAACAGTTTACTACTCCCACTGCACGGCAGACATCTGGCCCTTGTACACATTTAGCATACACTTAGCTTCTCATAACTGATGCACAAGTGCAAGCAGTTCTAGCATTCACTTCCTCAACTCTTTGAGGTGCTATCCCTTCAGACAGGTCACTACCACATCTTAAGGGAAGGAAGCCTTTCTTGGAATTTTTCCAGAAAATGGAATAAGTCCAAGGTGTACTACTAATGTGACGGTTCCAATACCCTCTTTTCCTTGATTCTGAACAACTTCAGAATTAAGATCTAAGAGGTATCCTTTGAGATCGTATCTCTAGATATGGAACAACCAAATTTTAAAGCACTTATTATTATCCTTATATCATTCCAAATGATTAGAATAATATCTACATTTAGCACGATGAACACAATGGCACTCCCACAAAGCTTCACATGGTTCATCAAGATTTTATCTGAAATCATAACATTTATAATTTCATCAAATCTTATGTTCCAACTACAAGAAGCTTATTTTGAGTCCAAAGATGGAGTTCTTTAGCTTGCACACCTTGCTTTCCTCAACCACAAAGCCTTGGGGCCAGTTCATATGAATATCCTCAAAGAGGTATTCATAGAGGAATGCAATCTTGACTCACATCATGAAGATGTCATAGTCAAGTTGTGTAGCTATAGTTAGCAATATTCTGATGGGTTAAAGCAAGGTCACTGGAGAGCAAGTCTCATCGCAAGCGATGTCTTCTCTTCGGTGTGCAGCTCATGGCTACGAACCGTGCTTTGAAGGTCTATACCTTCTCATCAGGTTCCCTCTTTCTCTTGAAGATCCATTTACACCTTAATGGGTCTGGCCCATATAGGTGGATCCTCGAGGGTCCATATACAACACTTGTATATGAAGTCTACATTAGACCTTTATTGCTAACATCCATCTTTCCATGTTATGATCCTCAGGAATTTCATCACATGAAATCCGATCATTGTCAGATTTCTCTGACACATGGAATCCATCCTCAAACTTATTTGAAGAGGTATTAATGTTTCATCTTTAATAATCTATTTTAGTTTCCGATTTCAGGAGCCTCATTATCTTTTCAAGATTAAATGAGTTCCTTTACTTCATTTTCATCTTGATTCTCAAGAGAGTCATCCTATAAGAATCATATTCTCAAAGATGAGATTTTTTAAGAATCTCAAGGTCATAAAGAAGGTATCCAATACCATCCTTTATTTTCCTAATGAAGTAGCACTCTCTAGTGCTAGATTCCAACTTAATCACATGGAACCTTATTAAGTATATAATGCAGTCTCTACTACATATATATCTTGGAAACTTAAGAGATAATTATGCTAGGATTAATCATTGATTAAATCATGACACACATGATCAATTGTATCTCCCTACAACTCCTTTGAGTTAAGGTTCATTAGGAGGATTGAGATAGGAATGATATTCATATCTCCATAAGGTATTTCTTGAATTCATCTAATAGGTACAGGCTACCTTGGTTAGATCAAATTCATTTCATCTTCCTTCAAACTTTGGTTCTAAACCAAAATTGCGAAATCTTTGAACATTTCAAAGGTTTCTTAGGTGAAGAGAAGAAATATCATATCATACATAATCATTAACAGATATCACATATCCATAATGTTTATTATGATATAGATGATTTGTATACATCAACATGTATGAGATCCTTAATACCTAGGCATCTTACACCTTTCCCAAAGAAGGGTGTATTGGACATTTCACTTTGAATACAATATTCACAAGTATGTGAGAATTTGAATCTTTAGACAATCTAAAGTTTCATATCTTACTAGTCCATTGATCTCATCAATAGACATATGTCCAAAACTTGATGCCAGATCATTATCAAATGATCTTTATCCTCCTATTGATCTTTAAAGGTTCAATTTTCAGTATTAGAAATCTTAATGAACCATTCATTAATTTTCTAATTTAATAGAGTCCACTAGATTTTAGATTACTATCTGAAATATCTCCATCATAACTCTTTATGATAGATTTATCACAGAATTCATGTTTATATCCAACTATTAGAAATAAACAATGAGTGTATTCTAATATCTAGGTCATAGAGACATTCTCTAAGACTAAGGGCTCCTACTGAAAATATGAAGTTCATTGATCCAATGGAAATTGTTGCAACAATTGCATCACTCCCAACATGATGATCATTAAACCTTAAGATCAAATTGTTCTAATACAGATGCAACCAATTGCAAGTGTCATTAGAAAATTGAGATACAATTATTAGACTTTATCTTATCAAATAAGTAAGTCAATATCAATGATTATATGTAGATTAATCTGATGCACTATCTGATTCCTTCTCTAAGGATTCTAGACAGATTTGATAGTCATACTATCAACACATCAACTTATTGCAATATTGGCATTCATTCAACTCTTTGAATGTCATATGGAAGTTACAGAAATACAGTCAACCTTTTGACTATATTTCTTACTTGGGTCCAACCCATGCTTCCACTGCGCTCCCTTTATTTATAAGTAACCATTGCTTAAGACTAAGGACTTCTTATGTTAAAATCAAAAATTTCAATATAAGAGTATTTCAACATTTATACAAACTTCATTAAGTTCATACAATATGAATATTATGAAGCTTCATGAATGACTAGAGTATAGACAGTAGAATGATGACACTCATCATCTACATCCATCTAAACTCTTAAAACATAGGTTCAGGTAGGTATTCAAACAATCTGAATACATCATCTCTTATAGAGCCACCATTCTGCATGATGCAGAGAACCATGTCATTCATGATTGAATGTTGAGAGCACATATGTATGCCAGAATATCTTTATTGTTTTTATAAGGATTAATTTGACAATTGCGATCTTCATCAACATGTCACTTCCAAAGTACATTTGATGATATCAAGATCATAGAAACATCCAAACCCTAGGTTTGAAGTCCTATTATCTATTTAATTGTCAATCCTCATTATTATGAGGAAACTTGCATATTGCAACCACATACATTATGTGTCCAACTGCAAGTACAATATCTGGATCAAGGGTCTATCCATGATATTTTACTGGTTATCATTGAGTATAGCATTGAGTGGGTTTAATGAAGGATTATCTGAAATAAGTAATTTGCATAAGGGTATATATTTATATATATATACATGTTTTACTTTGATTTAGGAATTTTTATATCAAAGTTGTCTTGCCATGTCAACAATGAAAGTTCATTCCCTTAATCACTTTCAATGTAAGAGATATACTTACCATTATATCTCAAGCAAGATCTGGGATCTCCTTCCTTATCTTTGTTGCATCCCAATAATATGAGAACCTACAACTCGGATAAAAAGAAGCGGGAACACATTCCGCCTTGCAAGTCCAACTTGCATCTCCCAATTCGGTCTTTAATACCCGGGCCCACCACCCCTAAGGTGATGTTGACCCATCATTAATTGAACCAACCGTCAACAGGAATACAACTCGCTATGCGCAATCCAATATCGCCCCAATAATATGAGGACCCGATATTGGGGTCACTACGCATACGTCCTTACTCTTTCGAGAAGCGACGAGCCCGATCCAAATGGATCATATGCGGGAGCTGTCACTTCGGACAGGCGTCTCCCACATATAATATCTGGCGACGAAACCCTTCGCCTTGACGGGAGACCATGGATGTCACTTATGTGATCCTCCATCTCTTATTCAAATTTAATTAATTACTATGAATCACATTCATATAATTAATTCTTCCAAGGGAATTCTTAACTCCAATCATATTAGAGTGTTTTAATTTGGACATAATTAACTTAATCATATTAAATTAATTATCATTCCAATTCAATCAATCAAACTTAATTTTATGCTTGAATATACATATATGATATTATTCTCAAAGTACGTATTAATTCGAATTTTAATAATTAGAAAAATACATCATAATCCCTCGGACATTATCCCGGCCCTACCCGCTGTCATGGCCAGTACCGACGGGAGTGGGGCGGACCACATACGTTGCAACCCGCTGACCCAGCGATCCCCGACTAGACACCATATCCACCTCGGGAAAGGATAATGCCAAATTGATTATTTTGTACTTGAGATGATCATCGGTTCTTCAACCGAAATTATACCATATAGTAATCAAAACAATTTTGATTTTAAGGAAATTTGCTAGGCAAATTCCCAAGTCCTATTCAAGCAAGAAGTTTGATGATTGTAGTTCCAATTAAGGTTTAGATCAAATCTAATCATTTAATTGGTTGGGGCCAAGTAAATTAGGCAAATAATCATGTTTCAATATTTCACAAATATTTTTCAAGATTATTTCACGAAATTAACAATTAATTTCACTAATTGACAATCACTTGGTTCTAGATTAGGAAAGCAATTTCAGCAGTGACCCCTACTTACTAAAATTGACATATCTCAATCATATTAAATCCAAATTAAGCAAAGTCAATTTCTAAAGTTTGCTAATTTGATTTAGGACAGAACCTAAGTGATGTTTCACGCATTTCGAGGCAAGTCTAAACAGTAATTAACATTTTAATCATGTTCAGATTCACAGTTCTCGCAACAGTGCATACATGTCCATTAAAACGACCATATCTCGAGCATACGAAATCCGATTTACACAAACTCAGATCCTATGGTTTACTTATTTAATGGGGAACATAATCCAATTAAAAAATTCGTGTTTAAACAATTTAAACAGTGCTGAATTTCTTTATCAAACAGATCTGCGAAATCAAATGCGATGAAAACTTTCGCGACCTAAACGAACCCAAGTCGTCTTTGGTTAACGAATCACTATTCGAAACCGTCGACCTAAGGCTCTGATACCACTTGAAGGATATGGTTAGATCCTCAAGCGCATCACGGAAGCGTGAACGTCGCATCGAATACGACGTGGAGCGACTAGTCGCACTAGTTGCTCGATGCAGCGGAATTTAAAAAAATTTATACGACGAAACCACATGATCCAAGAACACTTCTCGGATCGTTTCGTCTAAACCACAAACAAGTAATAGGATTACCTCTTGAAGCGTGGTTGCAATCGAGTCTCTAAACGAAGAGACCTCCTGTCTCAAGTCCGATCCGACGGAGGAGACGCTTGCGAGCGCGGGGATGAACCGCGTGCTTCTCGCAATCCATGTTGATGATCCAAGCGGCGGATCTCCTGATCTCGACACACGAGATCCGACGTCTTCTTCACGAGCGAGGCGCACCGAAGGGGACGGAGATCCACGAGCAGAAAAACGGGCAGCATAACGACGATGCCGCGGCGATGGAGATCCTCTCCATGGCATCCATGGTGGACGGCCATGAGAGGGAGAGAGAGGGCTGACCTCTAGAGAGAAAGAGAGAGAGAGAGATGCTTCTCAAGCATTATGTGTAAAGAGAGAGCATGGGTATGCCTCTCTATTTATAGGGTTTTGGGATCCATGGATCTCAATCCATGTGTCTCATAAAATCAATGGTTGAGATTGATTTATGATAATCCAATGGTCAAGATTGTTGTTGGTAAAAGCCAACAACTTGTGATTTAATTTTGATTAAATATATTTGATAAATCAAATATACATTAATACCAAATCAAACCAATCAAATAAGGAGTGAGATAACAATTAGGAGCCTCCTTCCCATTAGGGAGAAGGGGACGGCCACCAAGTCCTAAAGGGAATTGGTGCCGCCCCCCCTCTTCCTTATGGGGAGGGCAATCCCATGGATTACATGGGATTGCATATCTCCTAATTTATCTCTCTACTTATTTTCCCAACAATTTTTATTCACCAAAAATAATTCTCAATTAATTTTGGGAATATTGCAATCTTGACATTGGAATATTGTGAATCACATTCACAACCCAAAACAACATATAATTTACATTGTCAATTAATTACACAATGTGTATCTAATACACATAATAATTAATCAACACATATAAATTATAATTAGCTCTCTCTAATACATTATAAATCACATTTATAATATATTATGAATAATTGGATATTACTATCCACATTATTCTTATCCATAATAATTAAATCATATTTAATTATATTGGATAACTTATTCTCATGTTCTCAAATAATATGAATCACATTCACATTATTTACATCTTTTGATAATTAAATCACATTTAATTATCTAAGATAATTCTCCATATAATATGAATCAAATTCATATTACTCATGATAATTAAATCACATTTAATTATCCATTTTCTCAATGCTCGGATACATATATCAACAATAGAATTATCCATGAACTCTTTCATAGATAATGCGCTTTCTCCGCGAATACTTGGAGATAAGGACAGGGCGATTGTATTGTTCCACGTATAGTGACATGGATAATGAGATCACATCTCAAATCCAGATCTTGGGCCTCCCATAGATGCTTGATTAAATCAAGACCGCAAATCTAATCTTCTCATTGAATCTGAATCACATTCAGATCAATGTCCAACATTTGGACTAAGATCAGATTACTTCTCTACTGAGAGGAGTCACTAAAATCCAGACCCGTTTCATCACTCCCTAGGAATGGAAGCGTCATGGTTATACAATCGTTTATGATCACATCACCCTCAGGTATTCCCAACACCTGTACATCCTGCATACTGGAAGACTCAGATTAAACCCGAAGTATTAGATCAACTTTACACTGCCTACTTCAGGGTTTTATCAGTAAGTTTCTCATTCGATCATTGGAAGTCGGTATTGATCATATACTTTCCAAAAGCATATATCATACCTAGGTCTTGATCATATACTTTCTAAAAGTATATATCAAACCTACAAATTCAGTCAAGCTTCTAAAGCGAGACGACCATGCGCATGGAATTTGATTCTTCCAAATATCTCATGAGTGAGCTCATGTCTTCCGGTTCAGTAACTGAACCTGTATGATCCCTTTGAGAGATCGTATTACTCATATGCCCTTATATGCACACCAGCGCGCCGGTGTATAGACCTTGATTAGGTCATCAACCTATTGGTCTGCCAAATGTACATACTCAAACATATAGTAACACATCTGTCTCCGGTCAGAGGATGTGTGCCTGTATCGTGACAGCATACGATATAGGACTTTGGTTATCTCGATCTCGTTAAGTCAACTCTTTGACCTAACTAATCTGACACCTCC
Source organism: Ottelia alismoides (assembly GCA_037367405.1). NCBI lineage: Eukaryota > Viridiplantae > Streptophyta > Magnoliopsida > Alismatales > Hydrocharitaceae > Ottelia > Ottelia alismoides. The sequence goes on along the minus strand of JAZKJV010010266.1, from coordinate 719,236 downwards.
GAATCTCTATTCCTATGCAGAGGACCTGCATCAAGAGGTCGGTCAGATATCAACCTAAATGAGATAGGATTGCCATCTCCTACTCAGGCTGGAGATCATCTCTTAACAATCATTTGACGGTGCTTGATGAGTCCTCAATCTAACTCATTAGATATTCATCTAAGCACCAGCCTCTATGATTCAATAATTGAATCAACAGCTGTATGATCATTAAGATGGCCATGGTACATAACCCTAATTGTACTAAGGGACCTATTATGCAAATTCTATACTCTTTATTTCAGATCAAGGAGTGAATTTCAATAACATTTATTGCATAATGGCTCGCCGTGGGCTCGCATGTCCAACACCCCTTAGCCTCAATATCGTCAGTTTCAAGCCCCTCAGCAGCAACAATACCCTCATCAACAAAACCAGTATTCTCAGCAGGTTCAACAAGGACCTAATAGACCTCCACAAGGTTAGCAGCAACAGTCTCAGAGGCAGGACCACAAAGCCTCATCTTTGGGTACCTTTGACTTATAGAGGATCCTTGAGGAGCTCAAACTCACCCGCAATGAGCAGAATGTTCAGAGAGATGACATCAATCGACTTTCATGATGGTGCGATGATCTCACCGCACACATGACCTCCATCCCAGCACAAGTTCAGGTTTATTCTTATAACATGAACCAAGTACAGAATAGCCAGAAGGATCAGATATACTATTTCGATTCTTGAGAATTAGATCATGAGATCCTATCACATGGTATTAACCATCTTACTCTCAGGAGCGGTAGGACCGTGCAGACCCCTGAACTGGCACGATAGGATGGAGCGGGGGATACCAATGAGCTGGCCCCTGTGGATAGCTCAGAGGAGGAGGATCATCATCGCCAGAAGAATCTTCAGGATCACCATCCTCAAAAACCTAAATGATCAAGAAAATACAAAAAGAAGAATAAAGCAACATCGAGTACGATCATGAGCACCAAGTCATTGAGAGATGAGAAGACCACCTTGGATGCATCACCGATAGTTTTTCCAGTTCAGTTTCATTTCCCTTTCATGCATGTCAGTCGAGTCCTATTTTGAGTCCGAGTACAAGTCAGAGTCATGTACAACTGATTTATTCCAATAAAACTCAAATGATGATATTTCTGTTTCACATCATGAGCCTACCATTCCTTTCCCTCAGGCTTTATCTAAGGGAAAGAAGAAAATTCTCAAAAAATGATCTTAACATATTAGAGATCGAAAGGATGTGCAATGAGAATGTTAAAGTTGAAATACCTTTCCTTCAATTAGTGGATATGGTTCATGCATTCAAGAAGTACCTAAAGGTGAGATACACACCTATTAGGATGATAGGAAAAAGAACACTCGAACAGTGAAACATGTGTTGTCCATAGCCACTACCTGCGTGATCCGCAATGAGATTCCCAGGAAGAGAGAGATCTAGGAGCACATTTTGTCACCAGTCAGATTGCTAACACATCATTTGCTCGTACTCTACTTGATAACTGATCCTCGATCAATCTAATACCATTTTCTCTCCTAGATCCTCTTGATTTAAGACCTCTGAATAAATCAAGAGCACTCTTACAATTTGCAGACCGATCTATTAATAGGCCCAAGGGAATGTTGAAGGATGTTATCCTTGACATTAAAGGGAAGCAATACAAGGTGGAATTCACGGTCCTGGACATGGAATGTCCTCGAAGATGGCAAGATTGCCAGATAATACTTTGTCGCCCTTTTCAAAGGAGGACCGGAACTATCTCTGTTTATACTCTGTGGAAGATATGCTTTCATGCACACAATGAAAGTGTAGAGTCAGAAATGCAACAAAAAAATGGCAGAGACCTGATTCGGAGAGTAGTACAGAGTACCTCTCATTAGAAGCTGAGTGCTACAGAGTTGACTCAGTTGATCACTGGCAGCAGCAGACTGCTTGGGTTGATAGGTCCCTCTCACCGAGATAGGACAATGTAGTTGAGGTTGTTAGACAGATCCTGTAGAATCAAACATTATCCACGGGAGAAGTTTCTCATTCATCTCCATACGCCCTCGATGACTCAGAAACTGACTTAGGCCTCTTACACATGTTCCCTCCAGGTCAATCAGAGGATGAGGATGATGAGTCGGACGTAGACCTCACCGACTGCTTGGACACTTTTGACGATCCCACTCCAGAGATGACTCAGTTGGTGGCCAGTAGTCCAGAGACAGATCCGACCATTATTAGCACAGAGCTATAGTTGGTTAAGCCAGATGTTCTTGATGACTACAGTTTACCTGAGGTCAAACCATTACCCACCACACTCAAATATGCCTTCCTTGCAGGCCCACCTCAGAAGTTTCCAGTCATTATCATTTCTAGCTTGACTGGAGAACAAGAATCTCGCTTGCTAGAGATTCTTGAAAAGAACCACAAGGTCATAGGATGGAGCATGTCCGATCTTCGCAGGATTAACCCTGCTTTGTGTGCACACCATATTTACATTGAGGAAGGTGATAAACCCTCTCATGAGTTCCAGCGTACGTTGAATCCAAACTTACAATATGTGGTCAAAAGGAGATTGAAAAGAGGTGTGATGCAAGGTTTATACATCCCATCTCTGATTCCTAGTGGGTGGCACCACTTCATGTAGTCCTTAAGAAGGCGGGACTTCAGACAGTAACCAACATAGACGGAGAAGATATTGCGACGCGAGTACCCACATCATGGCATATATGTATGGATTACAAATGTTTGAATGTCATGACGAAGAAGGATAATTTCCCCTTGCCCTTCATAGACCAGATCCTAGAGAGACTTGCGGGGAAAGAATTCTTCTGGTTTCTAGATGGATACTCGGGCTATAACCATGTAGCTATCACTCCATAGGACAAGGAAAAGACCACCTTTACATGTCCATTCAGTACGAATGCATTTAGATGCACACCCTTAGGGTTATGTAATGCACCAGAGACTTTCCAGTGATGCATGATTGCAATATTTGCTTAGATGGTTGGCGATTTCCTGGAGGTCTTCATGGATGACTTCTCGATCCACGTCGACTCATTTGATACTTTTCTATCTCATTTGGATCGAATCCTCAAAAAGTGTAGTGAGGTAAATCTTGTGCTCTCTTGGGAAAAGTACGATTTTATGGTTCGAGAAGGCATTGTGTTGGGGCATGTCATGTCCAAGAGTGAAATGGAGGTTGATCCTACCATGGTGGATGTGATCAAGAAACTTCAACCATCAACAAACATTACACAAGTGTGGTCATTCCTTGAACATGTGGATTTTTATCATAGATTCATAAAGGATGTCTCGAAGATTGCCCGGTCGCTAATAGAGCTCATAGGAAAGACACGGAGTTCATTGTGCATCGCAGGTGTCTTGAAGACTTTGAGCTTCTAATGAGGAAAATCATGGATGCTCCAATCCTACAAGCCCCAGATTGGTCTCTTCCTTTTGGGATCATGACATATGCTTTAGACTTTGTCGTTGGGGTAGTGTTAGGACAAAGGGGAGAAGGGATTCCTTATGCTAGCCACTATGCAAGCAAAGTACTCGATCAAGCTCAATGGAATTATAAAGTTACAGAGAAGGAAATGCGTGTGGTAGTATTCGCCTTAGACAAATTCAGTTCACATCTTTTAGGGTCCAAAGTCACTATGTTCACTAATCACACAACCATCAAGTACCTCATGGAAAAGGACGTGGAGGCATATCTTTTTAGGTGGATCCTATTACACCAAGAGTTTGATTTGCAGATCAAGAATAAGCCAGGAGTAAAGAATGTGGTGGTTGATTACCTCTCCCGCATAGAGTCACCTAATTCCTCTGAGACTGACCCCATCAAGGAATTCTTCCCTAACGAGTTTATCAGTTTTTTCGACTCTCTTCCATGGTATGCCAACATGGTGAATTTCTTAGTATGCATGATAGTTCCCCATTATTGGTCCAAGAGCAGCATTGTCCGACATAAGTCGGAATCGAGGAAATACCATTGGGGGATCTGTTCCTTTTTTCGAAGGTCCAGATTGTGTCTGGCAGAGGTGTATTCCTCAAGAGGAATACCTGAGTGTCCTCATCTACTGCCATTCCTTGGAGGCTGGAGGACATCACTCCGGGAAGAGGACTGCCTAGAAAGTGCTTCAATGTGGTTTACACTGGCCAAACCTATTCCGAGATGCATATGCATTTGTTAGGTCATGCCCAGTATAAGAGAGAATGGGAGGGACTATTGGTCCCAAAGATGAAATACCCATGCAACCGGTCATTAATATTTTGACGCATGGGGCATAGATTTCATGGGCCCATTCCGAACAGCAATGGCTATGAGCACATTCTCTTGGCGATTGATTATCGATCTAGGTAGGTGGAAGTTATCACTACCGGAGCCACAAATAGCAAAATTGTCTGAAGTCTTTGAAAGATCACATCATTTCATGGTTCGGGGTTCCAAAAGTCATCATCTTTGATGGGGGTAGCCACTTTGCTAACAGGGAAATGAGAAAGTTAACGAAAGACTACGACAACAAACACCGTGTCGCTTGTCCATACCATCCACAATCAAATGGAATGTGTGAGGTGTTGAATAGGGAGGTGAAGGGAATTTTACAGAAGATCTTCCACCCTGACAGGAAGAACTGGTCCCAACTCTTGGACCAAGTTCTATGGGCGTACCAGATAGCTTACATGACCCTTCTTGGAACCTCTCCATTCAGGATGGTCTATGGAAAGCGAGGTCATCTTCCTGATGAGCTGATACACGAATTCGAATGGACATTAAAGAAAATGAAGTGGAACACTCATGAAGGATAACAGAGTAGAAAGACGGATCTAAATGAACTTCTGGAAATTAGAAACAAGGCATATGATAACAGTGTGATATACAAGGATAAAATCAAGCGTTGGCACGATCAACACATCAGATGAAATAATTTTGTCCCAATACATAAAGTGTGGTTATTAAATGCCAGGTTGAAGGGTTTTTAGGGCAAGTTGAAATCCAAATGGATGTGAACCTTCATTGTTAGAGAAGTAAATGCGAACGGTAGTGTATGTATTTCGGAGCTTACAGATGGAGCAAAACTGTTCATTGTGAATGGGCAACTGCTGAAGCACTTTATAAGATCAGATAAGCAACTAGACCAAGTTGAGGAGATCTCACTCATGCACATCCACAAATCCCATGATCTAATCTTAGGGAACCGCATGAATTTGCATCACTTCATATCTGTATTGTACCCGCCCTTTCCCGGTCCCATCAGTTCCTTTGTATATTTTCTTCCTAGACTTAGGCCAAGGCCGAAGTATGGGGGGACTGATGCCATCTGTATTTACTCATAATTCTAGTGTCCATTCGCTTTGTATATTCTCTAGATCTGATCAGTTCACATACTCACTCATGTCCTATACTTAGGGTGACAAGAGCCTAAGTATAAGGGGGGACTGATGCCACCTTGTATATACTTATCCATTTCTCTCTTGAACTCGACCGCTCCACTTTTTGATCTTCTTCTATACTTAAGCTGACCAGAGGCTAAGTATAGGGGGCGGTTGGCTTCTATACTCCTATTTATTTTTATTTTTATTTTTCTCTCTTACACTTAGCACGAGCTATGTCTTCTGGTCGCTTCTTATGCTCTGAGGACATAGCACACGCTAATCATAGTGGGGGTGTATATATTATATATACACTTTACCCATAGCTCATACTTTCACGTATTTTTGTATATATTATGCAATAATTACGGGATGAGTAAAAGTCCAACAAAGAAAGATAAAATCATCTTGCACCTCAATTGTACCTCATATGCATCTGCATTTGCATATGCAAAATGAAAAGTTAATGAGTTTTGAATTGACTTATGAATAGAAGTAGAAAGTGGTCTTGACTTGTCCTTAATCTACCTAATTTCTAGAGGAGCTTCACTGAGAAAAGGATTTTAGAAACTTCATGTCTTTTGATTTAATTCTTCGAGTTCCACATTATATTGTGCAACCTTTGACTCTTAGTGTCTAACCTGGTCGCCTAATTCTGGGTATAACTTTTGAGTAGGGAATTAATCTGCTCTCTCACACTATGCACTTAGCTCAACTTAGACAATATGTTGGAAGAGTTTGTGGGTCTCTTTTCTGGTGGCGTGGACATCTAAAGATCAGAGTATGGGCTGAAATAAAGCTTCGGAAAAAGGTAGGATGGCTGGGCATAATTTTTTCTAAGGCCCTCAAAAATGTACGAAAAAAAGATTCCATATCCATAGGGGCACAAAAGATTCCTGCAGAGTTTTTAAAAATCCATACTAAAAAGAAGCCAAACTACTAAATAAATTTGTGACCAAAAAGGTCCAAGCTTCAAGAAAACCTGCAGATCATGGTGGAGACTTGGCTATACTGGCCGGCTTCACAAGGAGAGGTGACTACACTAGTCACCCTCCAGTTCTTTTCCTCTTCTTCTCATTTCCCCCCTTTTTGATTGTGAACATAGCGCGACAGACCTTAGAAGGAAATACCTGACTCTCCGAGGATGAGTTATTGGGAGGGGGGTTTGCATGGTATTCTTGCATTCTTGATGGGAAGAGCTAAAACCTTTGACAAATATGAGAAAATTGTTCAATGTTCATGGGATATGCTTTGGGCGAAGAATTGATTTAAGATGACTTCTAAGACGAATCTGTTACAATGATATGTATAATTTGAGGGCTGTTGATTTTAAAACCCAAGGGTCTGTTTGGTTGCTGGGTTGGGTTGGGTTGGGGTAACCCTGTGAATAGTAAACTGTGAGGAGGGTTGGAAGGAGGGGTACACCAGTGTACCCAACCCAACCCTGCAACCAAACGAACCCAAACTCTCGTGGAAGCTCTGCCACACTACAAGTCTATCTCCATTTTCACCTTGTTCATGACTTCGGTATAGAACCCAAAATCATTTCAATTTAGCATTTCATTTTAGTTGCTCAGGACGAGCAACGTTTAAGCATAGGGGGTTGATGAATCTGTGATTCATCATACTAAAAGATTAAAATAGAGCTTCGTTCCCAAGTAATTAGTGGTATTTCATTATTTATTCTGTATTTTTACCATTCTTGAACTTAGAATTAATATCTGCAATTTAGAATGCATAATTGCATTTATAATCATCTTCATATTTCTACCCAACTTCATACTTTTTTTAATTAATTCATTCTAACTCTAATTGACCTCAAACCACCTTCATTGTTTAAATATTACTAACAAGATTAAAGGAAAAATAAAAAAAACTACTACCTCAAATAATTGGCCCGTGAGACAAAACTCCGATTTCAGAATGGGCAGACTAAAATGCACATATCTTCCTTATACCATGTTAGATTTAGGTTTACTAACTTTTAAAGCAACACATATTCAAAGACCTTCAAAACAAGACCATTTTCATAAAAATCGGAGCTCGTATGTGAAAGTTGGGTTTTGGTTCCCTTTTGTGCATTTTGTGTTTTACCTGATTTTGACTTAATATTTTATGTACATAATAAATTCTTTTTCTTTTATTTCTTTTTCATCTATATTCTTTGATGAATGTTTTATGAAAATACACAAAAATCCAAATCATAATGAGACCGAAATCAAAGAAACTGACCGAGTCTAAGTGCCTCTTGTGACTTTGTACAAATATCTCACTTTTTCAACTTTATTTTATTTCCCTTTTTCTTATTTAATAAAAAATACAAAAAAAAGAATAATGTGTAAATATTTATCTTTGATTTTATCAATATTTTTCTTAAAATTTCTCTTCATTATAAATCACAAAAATTACATAATCTCAAAATATCATGTGTTCTATGTACATAGAGTACCCCAAAAATATAATTTTGCATAGATGACCTCTTTTGCTCTTGATCCCTTCATGAAAGTTGTAGAAACCATCGAGACGAGAAACGTTTGTAAAGAAAACTTTTCGATCCAAGGTTGTTCGCTATTTCTTTTGGATTTTTCTTTTCTTTTTATTCTTGAATTTTCTAGAGATGACACGTGGTAGCTCCTGGAGCGACCACATGTCACTCAATTTTGACCACTTGTTTATTTAATTTTTATAAAAAATTAATTAAATCCCTCGCATATGCTGCGCACGTGCCCAACACATGCCACCAACCTTCATCTCCCCCAATGGCCCGCGCAACCCTCGTCTTCATCTTCTCCCGTTAAGCTCGCAACTTCCGCCTCCTCGCGAGCTTGCAATCCCCTACCGGCTGCCACCCCCTTATCTCTCCCTTGTCCTCCCCTCCCCAATGCCTGTATCCCCTCATTTCCACAACCTCCACGAATCAACCCCCCGATCCCTACAACTCTTCTCTCTATAAAATCCATCGCTAGCACCTGGAGAAAGTATCAGCCGCTAATCACGAGAGGGAGAGCCACCTGGGAGATCTCCTGTGACAGCAGACCCTCTCCAGCTAGATCGACTACACCGACCCTCCCAGGCAAGATCTGGTGGTCATCAGTCAACCACCGCAAGCAACTCCGCTACTGCATGAGCTCGGTTCTCGTCGGAGCCTAGAGAGACGACCTGTGGAGCTCAAATCCTCCATTAGGCGAACTCCTCCAGGTGACCCTTCTACCACTTTCTTATTTTCTCCCACCCCCACCCCTTGCATTCCAGCCTTTGTTTCCTCCATCTTTTATCCATCTGCGCTGATACACATTCTTCCCCATCTTTTCTTTTTCCTACTTCCTCTATTTCACTTCAATTCCCATTTTCCCTGAATCGCTCCCATGTTCCATCAACGCCTTCTCGTCCCCTCTCCATCTCCATCCTAGCTTTCCTGCGGCCGACTAGCTATCGTAGTCCGACTCCGTCTACCACAGCATCCACCTTGCGAGTAGCTCCGCTTCGCACCGCCATTAGCCTCACCGACACCAATGCTACCCCGACTATTGTACTCCCAGGAGCCACTGTCATCGACACCAACGATGCCCCGACTACCTTACTCCTAGGAGCCACCGTCAATGACATCTCCAGTCTCCGGTTGGCATGCGTCAGTATCATCCAGTCCACCAGCCGGAGCTCAGCCCTACCTCACCTCCTCCGCAATCCGCTCATGCCATCGGGGGTTGCCCCGAGACCTCCCTATGTGAGGTGCACGTCCGGGGGGAACACGTGATATGAACCACTTCTAGCGGTTACTTGCGAAGGATCCCCCACTTTTCACCAAATCTCCGGAAGAGCCCCCATCCCACGTGATTTGCACGTGCTGAAGGGGTTAATTGCACAGAAGCCCTTCCTAGAACTCCATATTGTAGAGCTACCCAGCCACCAGAGGGCACGTGCCACACATATGCCCCTTTGTGAATTTTGCAGAGATGCCCCACAGAGTTTTGGTAATTCATTATGAGTCCATGTTCTGCAGTTTCTGTTCATTTTATTTATTTCTTGTATATTTGCACTGAGAACCCTATGTTCCTCTATAATTCTGAACCATCATTTGCATATTATTAATTATTCTAAAATTCGCATATTGTTTTAGAATTAATTCTCTATATTGTGGCATTTTCATAATATTTTTATTCTCTGTGGTTAATCAATAATAATTGTTATTGAGGAATTCTACATATTTTACCCAATCTACGACTTGAAATTCATAGTAATTAACCATGGCTCCAAACATTATCGAAAATTCATGGATAGTAGAATTGATTGCTAATTACATTGTGCCCAAAAAGAATTACATGTGCATACATATTTTTTCTATAACTTATTTTGTGTATTTCACTAATTAATTTTTAATTGGTATTAAATTCAACATTTTAAGGGTTTAGGATTTTTCTGAGATATATCACCTAGAGATATATCTTTGATAATTTTATTTCCTGAAAATAAATAGATTTAATATTTACTATAATTAATTATTGAAAATCTCGTTGCTGCATTCATTTAATCATAGAATATTCATATTACATCCAAGAATTTCAAAAATATTTTAGTAGTCTAATTTCATTATATTTAACATTCTGGCCAAGTTTGGGAACTTTTGGAATTCATATGATCGAAATTTGTATTTTAGCCCCTAAACTTTGCCAAAATTGCATTTGCCTCATTTATTGCATGTAAAAGTATAAAAAAAGAAGTGTCTCTGAAAACCTATCCTCGAGATCGACTAAAAACCAACCTAAGGAGACAGTTACCTCCCTGAGTTCAACCTTGGACTTACCAAGTAAAAAAAGTTGACCGCTCTTTAATTTGACACATTAATTAAGAAGTGGTTTTTTATTAACCATTAATTGCCCGACCTACAACGAATTCAGTAGTCAATTTCGACAAATTAACTAGGGTGATTTCACAATTTTTCACTATCGAAGGCAACCAACTCTCTTTTCACCACGCATTCTTAGCCCTCGTGTCTCAAAAGATCCACCGGATGGCTACACCCCCTTCTTTATGCCTCTGCTTTGCCCCTTCTATCCTCCTTTCTCTCATTCTATCAACCCATGTGCATCCAACCTCCCCTTTCTCTTCCACAACCATTGTCACGCTTCACCACTCTCGCCCTCTCTTCATGTGTGGCTGACACTCCCCTGCTTTCCCATCTCTCGTACATTATCCCCAACCTCCCCTCCTTTCCTATACAATCGACACACGACTTCTTCTCCTCTCATCTTCTTTTTCACGTGCACAAAAACAATAGCTCAAATCACCAGTGGTTGTTGATTCCCCCCTTGATTCCTTTTCACATGCGACCGACGTGGAACAATCCCCACCTCATCCTCCTCTATGCGACCAACCACATCCATCTCCCCCTCTTCATCTCTTGTGTCTGTGCCTAATGCACCACAATGCATGACAACAACTATAATAACTCTCTTTTTTGTCTTTCTTATATAACCATTTTTTAGGTATGAATATGGGTCCTATCTCTAATTTCTCTCCTCTTCCCTTTCAAAGGTTCGCTAGTGGAGTACATACACTCCAGAAGTAGGAAAATAGATTAAGGTCATGAGCGAGAGAATCAAGATACAAGGGATTCTTATTGAAGACATGGCATCCTTCTCTCCTTCAACTTTCTCACCCATCGTCTATTATAGTGAGTTCATGGGGTGAAAGCCACATGCGTACTATGGTGCCAAATTTCCAGTCATGTTCCACCACTGCCATGGTGACTGATGAAATAGTAATTCGTGCACTTTAAAGCTAAAACTTGAGCTTGAAATCGTAGAAAGCACATGCATGTGCATATTTAGTTAGCATTATAGTAGTCATAAATTTGTACACAAGAGGAATAAGTTCACATAGAAAATAAGTAAAAATGAAAAAAAAAATAAAAAAACATAAAAAATAAAAAGTAGAAAAGAGAAAAGAAGAAAGTGGAGTCATACACATGGCACAATAAAAACATTATATTTCATGTATTGTAATTCCTTTTGCAATTGTAAATATACTACGTATATAAACTAATGATAAAGGAAACAAAATTGAAAAAATAGAAAAGCCAATAAAATAATGAAAAGAGAGCGAGTTGTCCTATAGATGTATGTGTAAATATAAAAATATATATTTTTAAATATTAAATCAAGTATTAAAAATGGAAAACTATTTACAAATTTGAATTTCTATCTTATGTATTATACTTATATAATAGAATGTGATCTATACATTATTTTTTATGAAAAAATATTAACTAAAAAAACATTTTATATCTATAATGTCTATAAAAAAATATATATATATTCTAAAATGACTATTTTGATTCCAATTTCTTGTGAGATTTAAAACTCTCATATTTTTGCCTTTTTAAATCATGGTCATCTACTATTTATTTTGTATTTTTCGTTAGTTTTGCGGTGGACATGTGTCCCACTAAATTAGCTCTCCTGCTCATGCCATTTGTCACTTTTCAATTTATTAATCCCTATGATTTGGTTGACTTCCTCCGGTACCCATTGACCGGCTGGACTCCAAGTCTCACAAGTCTCACCCCAATCTGATTGTCTAGTCTATTACCTTTTTAGCTTCTAGAAGTTGACCTAGGGTCAACTCGTCCTTCACCATCCAAACCCATGCCCACCTACTCTCTAATATGCCTATACCCAGATCCCTTGACTACATTAGAGACCATGCAACTCTTTTAGCTCTCCTTTCACCAATAACTTCCCAAACCTCCATCCATCATCCATACGATCCCTAGAACCCATAGCTTTACCTACATCACCTACCAACCGTAAACCTTGATCTCTTCTACATATCTTCGTTCCACATCACTCACCTCACCTCCCTCAATCCATTATCTCTCCAATTCTTTCACCAAAACCAAACTCTACAACCCAAGACCCATAGACCTATAACAGCTATCTCCGATCGTCTAAGCATGGTACATCGACCAAACCCCATAACCCAAATCATTATGCATTTTCCCTCATCAAAACCAAGTCCAACCACCTAAGCCTCTGCTAGAAACCATAGCCACAACTCTACTATACTTTAAAAACCTCATCTCCATCTGTACGTAAAGCACCCATCAACCTTCACCATCAATCTTTGCAACTCTCCATAACCCTTTCTTAGCCCTCGACTTTTCTGTTCCTCGCCTTATATCCTTATTTTCCTCCTCAACCCTTCAAGCCTTGATTATAGCCAAGCATCCAATCCTATTAAATACCATAATGCCCAATTTTTTCGATTATCCTCCATAGGAAGAAAGGCTTAAGCCTAGCTCCCCTTAGTTGATTGTGACAAGAGTACCACGATTGAGGCCATGTCAAGTTTTCAACTCCTCCTTGGTATGATCCATAGGTCTTCATGACTGTTTAATGGAGATTCATCTCAGTTTAATGCTGCACACCAACTTTCTAAATCTATAACTGAACTACGATGCTCAAATCCTCTAGATGATAGTCTATATTACTTCTAAGTACCACCTCATCCAGTTCGTTTCTTTATATTCTTCATTTAGTTCCCAACCATAGTACGTCTCGATGACACACCCATATACTTCGTATTATTGCTCCTTGTATCAACGTCTCCATCTCCACCGCTTATTTTCTCTATATCTCATACAAAATCCTCCATCTCCAACCACACCTCGGTTGTTGAAGCTTTCTCCTTTTTTCCACCTTCACATATGCCCAATTACATTCATCCTAACCCATAACTTTGAGCTAAAGCCTTGGTCTTTGCCATGAACCCAGACTGAGTTTTAAGCATGAGTTCTTGTCCTTTCATGACAGGATCATTGAGGTAGTATGACACTAACATCGGATCCTCGCACCTGAATCTTAACAGAGGCATCACCTACAACATAACAAAATATACATAAGAAGTAAAGTCTCATATCGACAGATATTTCTTGGTGAAGAGCAATTCCTCATCTCAACAGTTTGTTGGCGTCTACTTCTAGCCATTGATCGAGCCATTATCGAAACTCCTTTTCCTATAATGTGCTAACAGTTAAGCCATTTGATTGAAGCCATACAACCTCATCCCATAATTATATCAAAGTAAAGACTTGCAAGGCACATGAGTAGAAAATTTGCAAAGAAGACCTTTAAGGTTTCTTATTTTGCGATTAGCCCCAGCTCCTTACAAAAGCTTATGTCAGACCATCACGCAGAGTTCCAGAGCATTCAGTAGTTTGCACACCATAAACTGCTACTTTTAATCATTACACAATTTCCATTCTAGGCTTAGTTTGTACTGTAATGTAATTTGAGAAAATCCGACAATACCCTTGACTTTCATGCCTTTGACTTTTCACTTCATGCATCTTTTTGTGAATTCAAAATATCTATACATTTCTCTATTAATTTTCTACACTATGGACTTTGGTTTGTAATTTTTAGATAAGTAATGTGCTACCTAGAAATCATTGGGTGAGAATTACCCTTTTATGTTTAATTTAAATCTAGGAAATTGTAAATTTCGAATTTGTGGATGATAATTCGCATATTGGTATCTTGATTCTTGATGTAATTATTGGCTAAGGAAATTCCAAAATACTTCTTTTTGTGCCATGTATTAATATCACAAGATTTGAACATATAGATTCTTTAAGATATGAATTGCATTTTTGAGATAAGGAAAAAAACTTGGGGTAGAGTACAATATTTTGGTGTGTTTTAATCATTTCTGAAACTAGGTTTACAGTTTGAAAAAACATAAACACTAGAAAACTTCTTAAAATGTCTAAAAGTTCACTTAGTGTATAAAACAATGTCCCATTTTGTGTTTTTTTCAATTTTTTAACTTAAGAAAATTGTTGACTTAATTTTCAAATTAATTTGGAGCTTAAGGTCACATTTTTCTTAGTCCTCCATTTGCCTTCTTTTCCTATTTTTAGAATCACCTTCTTTATATTTTTAATGGATTTTCTTTCTTTATAATAATAATAATAATTTGAATATATTTTTAAATCAGTAAAATACATTGTTCATATTTTTATTTTCCTTGGATTGTTTACATGCATTTTTTGTTCTTCTTTATTTTCTCTCTCCTATATATATATCTCGTATTTGTTATTCTTAGCCATATTGTATTGTATATATGCCTATATGTGTTGCTTATTTATTTCTTGTTCATTGTGTTGTTGAGCGAAATTGAATACAATAGATTGAAAAATGAGTAAATCAAATATTCTTAGAATGCTCTCCTTTATTTCAACCCTAGGACTTTCCTAGGCTTAAACATACATAAACTTAGTTGCATTTCCTTTATTTGTTTCAACCAGTCTGATTCCTATTACACTACTCTTAGAAGCATGTCTTAACACATGAGAAAAATGCAAATGAAAAATGATACCATTATCGAGGAACGCGACTTTTTGTCATTTTTTAGGACTTGTACTTTATTTCATTTTTGTGTTCGTGTTTATTTCATGTTCAACACTTATTTCTACTTATATTATTGTGTAGTTGTGAGTTATATGGTACTATTGATATTTTGTTACTTTTTATAGGTCTCCAAAGACTAGATAAACTTTTTTGAAATTCATAGTGAATGAGGATGATAAATGTTGCATTTTTCTTGGAGAACTACTGAAGCTATCCGAAAATCCAACTTTAGTGAAAGCCTCTCACCTCCTTCCGGAGACCTACTGCATGATGGACATCGTTAATCAGTATAGTCTCGATATCGGTCGAGCTATGAGAAATGAGATAGGGCCTGAGCTTTCATTACTAGTTGCTCGACCACTGTCTCGTACCCTCTAGACTAGAAGCTCCTGAACCTAGCGATGAGCACTTTCTCCATTTCCCTACGGCTCGCTCCTACCTCGCCCAAAGTGAGAGGCCACCTATTATATATTTGGCTCGCATCATCATCGCGGACTTCTCCAAGAAAAGTAGAGCCTGAAGTTTTGGATCGAGTAGGCATAGTTTTATTATATGCATTTTTAGTTTGTAATATTATTTATACTTATTATTATTTATTGTATATTCTGAATGGGAATTTACATGTGTTGTTAGATTCAAATTCTTTTACATTAAGGATCATAAGCTCCCTTTGCTATTTTTACACTTTTCACATGTTTTTCACTACTTTTCTAGCTTGTTCTTTATTTGTTTATCATATTGATGAATCTGCATTCATCATTTATATTCATTTATTTTAGCTGAAAATCTCTTATAAAACACATGTAATTACCAATAAATCTTACTAACCGTCATTCTTGTGTAAATTTTGCATATTTATCATTCTTAAGATACAATAAATAAAGAAAGAAATAAAGGGAAAATAAAGAAAACAAAAAACAATATATATGTAATAAATACAAGCTGACTCTGACCACGAGATGAGGTCAAGACTTGACCTGATCGACCAAGAATAAAGTAGAAGAAGATAAGGCTTAAATAATAGAAAATCATGAAAATCGATACCCACTTGTGTATATCTATCACTTGTACACTACTATATATAATACATATTCCTTACACTAATTTATTTATCACTAAATTCACTCCAAATAAAAATGTTTTCTTCTTAAAAGTAGCACATAAATATAAGATGTAAATATTGAAAATAATTACAAGAAGAATCATTGCACAATTTGTAACTAACAACACTGTGACAAAGCTACCGAGCTCAAGTTTCCATATCAATATCTTCTCCAAAAAAATTCAAAATTGACCAAACTCGCTTTTACTGTACTCTAAATTAAATAATCTTTAAAATGGAAATGCTTTCATAAAAGACAGAGTTAAGGTGTGAAATGTGGCTTTTTGTGGTGCTATTGTATATTATACCTATGTATATTATTTTGTATATCTGTATTTTCCTTGTACTTTTTATAAAAATTGTATTTTTGAGTAATTGTATATATTATTTTTGACTTATATAAAATACAAATAAAAATTACAAAATAAAAAATAAATCAAAACAATATCATGTACATATTGTATATATATCGCTATGTATATTGTGAAATACGCCTATTTATTTACGCTAATAAATTATTCCATGAAAATAAAATAAAAATACCATTAAATCCTTGTAAAATGTAATAAATTTAAAAATTAGAAATTCATATGTATAATTGTAAAAGTAATAAATAAAAAATTCTCGTGTTGTATATATATGTATATATACCTATAAATAACATATTTTATTATTTTTACCCTTATAATATTTTATTTAATTAATTAAAAATCACCATAAACAATTAATTTACTAACATTTCGTCTTTACATTATTTTTCATTTTAAATGTTTTTCTATTTTTTTATTTATTTCTCATTTTCACCCATTTTGTTATTTTTTGTTTCTTGGCCTATTCCATGCACGCTCTGATTGGTTGATCTCGGGTCTGTTAATCTTGGTCGACTCCCTAATCCTCCTGTAGTTCCTGATCCACTCATTCGCTTGCGCCTCTTCTCCAATTTCTCTTGTACTATCCGCCACTTAATTCACCCAATTCCTTCTCCAATTAGTTATTTCTTACCACCCTCTCCATCGCTAGATCACTGATTCCATCTTATACGCCTTGGTTTGCATGATTTTCAAAATTCAGTTCTCTCCAGAACCATGCCTATATATAAAAACCATCCACCACCATCTATGGTTGATCGGTTTTCTAGGAAAACATTCGCCCGAGGGAGGCTCCAGAAATTGAAGTTGTGACAAAGCTTCAACATCTTCGTCCGGAAGTGTGAAGAAATGCAAGATAGCTTGATTCACCACGTTACCAGAGCTTCACAAGAGACGTCATGCCTCTTTGAAATCTGTCGCAGGTCGAGGTGATTTTGCTTCAATTTATCACTGTAGGTAACACTAGGTATCGTTCAATTTCATTTTTCATTTCATTTTGATTCTCCATTTTAGGCACAAATCCATTCTTCTTCATCCAAACTCCGATATGCAAGACTAGAGCTTTCTGATAATCTTCATCCATCTCTGAAGCTCCGCTCACACTCACCTCAACGTTCTTCATCTTCTACCACACCTAACCCCTTCCAGATCACATTGGATCTGCAGTCCGACTTCCTCTCCGACCACCTTCTTCAGAGGTCCCCATCCCCTCACGTTTCCTTGCCTTTTCTTCTAATAAACTAGGCTGGAGTGAAGCTCTGAGCATCAACAATATAGTGTAGGTTCCTAGGAAGCATATGGGAGCGTAAAACCATATTTGGTGACAATTTCAATATGTAAGTGCCCACGACCTCCACATCCCATAATCATTCACTGCTGATGTTTGTTGATCTGTTGGACTAGTAGAGGGTCGCTGCAGGAACGAGGTGCAACGTTCAGGTGACTATTTGAGTCGAGATCGACTATTATTTGGTCGATCAAAACTCAAATCGGCCACCCTTCATATCAATTCTTCCAACAACCCTCTTTGCCATACGATCAGAACAAAGAAGCAATATCAGATCTCATCCTTTGAAAAAGTCGCAAAAGCCAGCCATGGATTGCGCCTCCAGATCATACCAGATCCGGCCACACATGCCTTAATCTCAACTATTCGATCATAACTTTATTGCATTTCAATCGAACGATGTGCCACATGGAATGGTAGAACTTTTGCACTCCAGCCTTTATTCGTTTTTAATTTTGTAAATAAGTCCATTTGGAACATGTGTTACTCTATCATTTATTGAACAATTATATTAAGGACCTTGTGCTTTATTTTATAATCATTTAAGTCCTATTTGCACTACATAATGTGCACCACATGTAAGTTTCTGAAATTTTGCAATAAAAGCCTTGCATGTTCTTTGTTATTATTTCCCCCCTTAAATAAATTAATAACCGTGCCAACACAACTCGCAAGTGCTGGCACGCGCATTTCTTAGGAATTTTGCATGTTTCACTTTGTACGTCTTGTGTTTTTATTCCATTGCTCTTGTATTTAAGTTTTCTTTCATTTATACCCCTATGAATCTACAAATTATTTTGCATGTTAATTTAGCTTAAAAGTAGTAAAACACCATAAAAAATCCATAAAATTACCTTATCCTCTTTCTAAAATATTTTTTCACAAATATTTTGCATTTTAATCATTTTTGTTTTTCTAATATAACAAAACCCCCAAAAATATCTCCTATTTACATTAAAAAATCAATAAAAAAAATCAGAAAAATATATTGAAAAATTTCGAAAAAATATTGGATGTGTGTTTTTATTTTTTATTTTCTAACCAAATTTCTTTTTTCTAATTCCTCATAAAAACCAAAAAATAGAAAAACATTAAATATATGAAAAAATAATAGAAATTCACAAAAAATCAAAAAATTATAAAATTGATTTCTAGAAAACAAAAAAAATTATCTTTCTATTCATACATATTCCATCCATTTTTTATTTTATTTCTTATTTTAAAAACCTAAAAACATCTACAAATTTTCTGTTTATCATTTTTCAGGTTTTTGATTTATTTGAGAATCGAAAAAATATAAAATTTCTTAAAAAAATTAGGAAATTGCCAAAAATAAAAAAAAATAATTTTATGTGAATTTTCTTTGTATTTTTAATATATTTTAAAAATACAAAAAGTTGCTCTTGCTTTATTGCTTTTATTTCTTTTCTTTGTTTTCTATTTTATTTTATTTTTATAAATTAAAAACATTTGCAAAATTTAAACATTCATAAAATATAAAATCAGGAAAGGTGTAAAAATATAAAAACTTAAACCTCATAAAAAAAATAAAAGACAAAAATTCTACATAATCAAGAGTAGTGTGCATAGGATTCCTTCCTTTCTTTCATTGATTTTCATTGATTTAATAACACTCATAATATGTGTAGCCTCCCTGAGTTCGATCCTGTACTCTATATAGGTAAATAAATAGCAAATTCTCTTGCTCATGTTTCTTCATTTTATTTTGGCTTGAGAAATAAATAAATTTTTTATTTGAACTTCTCTGGGTTGCGATGATTGTTTCACATTGTAATTAATTTAGTTAAATTAAAAACCCTAAAAAGATGTGCTAAACACATATTATGTTCTTGATTTCCTAGATTTGTGTTTTTGCATCTTATTTTCCATTATTTAGTGTGCTTATTGAGATCCCTTGGACATTTTTCCTAATTGTTTTAGGACGTAATTAGGTTCAAACACCCTAACAATGGCATGCTTCAATTAGTCAAGATACATGCTAATATAAGTTCATCTTGAAGGATAGGGTTTGGGCTTTATCTCATCACGGAAACGTTTAGGTCGCATCACATACGACCTAGGGCAACTAGTCATACTAGTTGCATCTTGCAACATAATTTAAAATTTTAAATAGATGAAACTACATGATTCGAGAACGCTTCTCAAACCATTTCATCAAGATCACAAACGAGTTAGTCTCTAAAGTGAGAGACCTCATGTCTCTAGTTCGATCCAACAAAGGTTGCACATGCGGGCGCATGGATGAGACGTGTGCTTCCCGCAATCCAAGTAGATGTTCTGAGTGAGGAGTCTCCTAATTTCATCTCGTGAGATTTGACACCTTAATCACGAGCAAGAAAAACCAAAGATGGAGGAGATCCACGAGCATTTGATTTGGTAACACAATGACATCGTGATGGTTGCTAGTCTATCTAGGTTAACAATGTGGACGTCCATAGTGTTGAGAGAGAAAGAGAGAGTGGGCGTGTATGAGAATATGGAGAGATAGAGAGGGGGAGTTATTGTTTTTGAAATTCATGTAGTAGAAAAGGCTAGGTCTACCCTCCCTTTTTCTACTAAATTGGATGTCCATAGATCTCAATCCATGTGTACACAAAATCAATGGTTTAGATCGCTTTATGCTTTTAATCAATGTCCATAATTTTGTTACATAAATTTGCAACAACAAATAATCAATTTAAAATAAATCAAATTTGTTGCAAATAATTTACAACACATTCTATTTTTTTCAACTCAATCTCATGTGAAAATAAAAGAAATAGTACAAGCCTCCTTTCCTTAATAGAGTGGATGACCATACATGGAGTAGGACTCCATGGTAATCCACCCTCTTGAAGGGAAGGCGTCTTCCATATTCCTCAAATGAGAGATCTCATATAGCTCCCAATCTTCCATATGTGCAACAATTTTTGTTGCAAAAATTATTGACCAAAATAATTCCAAATTATTTTGTGATTATTTCAATCATGCCATCAATAATTACAAATTATATTCGTATATCCAATATAAAATGCTAATTGTATGTACAATTAATTGTTCAATGTAAATCCAATTCATATTAACGTTTAATTCGTAAATACTATTTACAATTAAATCTCTACGTCATATTATAAATTCTATTTAGAATATTTATGATTATTATGGATAGTGATATCCACATTAATCGCATCCTTGATAACTAAATAACATTTAACTATCTTGGATGACTATTCTCATGTGTACAAATAATATGAATCATATCCATATTATTCATTATAATTAAATAACATTTTATTATCAATTTTTTTCAATGCTCAGATATGTTATCAACAATGGAATTATTCTTGAACTCTTTCAAGAATAATGTGCTTTCTCCACGGATACTTAGAGATAAGGATATGATGATTGTACATTCCATGTATAGTGACTTGGATATTGATATCATATCTCAAATCTTGTTCTCGAGGACCTCTCATAGATGTTTGATGAAATGAAACTATTAATCTTATATTCTCATTACATCCGAGTCACATTCAGATCAATGTCCAACATTTGGACTAAGATTAATTTACTGAAATACTGAGAGGAGTCACTTACCAAACCTATTTCATCAGTCCCTCATAATGGAAGTGTCATGGTTATACAATCATATACGATCATATCACCATTATGTATTCCTAATGCCTATACATCCTGCATACTTGAAGACCTAGATAAACCTGGAGTTTTAAAAACATTTGAATTGTCTCCTTCTAGATTTTACCATAAAGTTTCACATTTGATCATTGGGAGTTGGTACCAATCATATTTTTCCAAAGCATATACATACTTAGGTACCGATCATATACCACAAAAATCATAATCATACCTACAAATTCAGTCAAGCTTCCAAAGCGAGACGAAAGTGCACGGAATTTGATTCCAATATCTCTTGAGTGAGCTCATGTCTTCTGGTCTAGTAATGAACCTATATGACCCCTTTGAGAGATTGTATTACTCATATGACCTTGTATACACACCAGCTCGCCAGTTTATAAACCTTGAATAGATCATCAACCTATTGGTTTACCAAATGTACATACTCAAATATAGTAGTGATGAGCGGCCCATAGCAATTCGGGGTAAGTAATATCTAAGGTCGTTGCGACCCGAATCGCAAGGCACAATCAATCAAGAAAAATAAAGACCACAGATAAAACAATCAAAGCACAAAATCGAATGTAGCAGTCTCTGCTATTTATTTAACCTAGTATAGCGACCAGGGACGAACACGAGGAGCACGAGCGAAGCCTACGAAGTAGTCGAGAAATCAGAAAAGAAAAGGCATATTTTTGTGGTTTTTAATTTGCAAATCTTTTTTTATTTTCTAATAAGAAAATGAATAAAAAGATAAAGGAAATCAAGCTTCAACGATTTTTTTATTAAGACTAAAAAGGTCGAAAATTAGAAATAAAAATATTTTTATATTTTTAAAATATGCAAGTATTTTTTTATTTTAAGGGATTTTTCATATTTTTATATGATTTTCTAAAAATAAAATAAACAAAAACAGATGAACACTATTCAGTCATGACCTAAAGGCAAAATTAAAATGCTAAAATTGCTTGAAAGGCCTGGAGCTATTTTTATGTAAAAGTAGATAAAAAGAATTAATTGCAGAAACTGGAATTTCATTTTTTTTGAATTTTCTATATATTTGGAGAATTTTTATAAGATTTTTGGTATTTTGTGATTTTTAGGGGTTTTATATAAGATAATGGAATAAAACTGGTACCAAAATGAAAATAAATCAAAACAAACACACATGAATTTTTATAGAATTTTTGGAGATATTTTATATTTTTTTGGTATTTTATAAAATAAACAGACACGTTTTATGGGTTTTTTAATTTTTAGATAATAATAAATAAATTCAAATTACGTCACAAAAATTACCAAAAATATTACACAATAACATGAGTTACTGGTATGTTTTGGTGAATTTTTGGAGTAAATTTGATAATTATTTGATCAAACACAAAACACACAACAAATAGGGACCTAGATGCAATTCTTAAAAAGTTACAAGAAAATCCGTATCACAATAAAAAGCTGAGCCTAATATTGCAAAAATACCAGGTAAACACGTACGAAACAAGTGAGTCTGATTCGGAGGGGCATAAGTGAAATTCTCAAAAAGATTTTATTCAAAGCATAACACTCATAAACCTCAAGGATATAACATGCAAATTTCCCAAAACATCACGTGTCAAGCCACGTGCTACTCGTAGGGAAGGACTAAAATGTAAATACTAAAAAGTACAAGGGTGATTATGCAAAATATCCAAAATAAAAAGAACTAAGATAAATATTTATAGGACTAATAAGTAAATGCAAAACAAGGAAGGGTCTAAGTGTAATTTACCCTTTATTACTAGCTATCCAACGTTTGAGGGTTTCCACTTAACGGATGGACGGCTGAGATCTCACGGTACCGCTTCGATGATGGATGGCTGCTGGAGGATCCTCAGATGGATTAGACAGTCAAGGGCTCCTCGTAGATGGACGACATGGATTAGAACTGGGAACGAGCCTCGATCGGACGGTAGAGACGATGCCTGGAAGAACTCGCCTACGGCGAGTTTCGATCGATGATGTTGCGCTACTCCAGCATCCTCTCGAGCTACTGTAGATGAGGAAAGGTCAGCGCAGATGGTCCACAACTACTGGTAGGCTCGGAAGGGGCCGAGGTCTCCTAGAAGGGCCCGATGAGGTGTGACGAGCTGGAGATGTTATGCCTCCTCAAGTCGACCTTCAGATGAGGTCTGGATGCATCCAACCCCAGCAAGGTGTATCGTGTGCTCAGAAGGGAATCTTCTGGCGGGGGTTACGATGCTAAAACATTCAAAAATCAGATGGGGGATAGATGGACGGTAGGTCTCCGGCGTGTGAGGGATTCGACTTGTGTGGGTGCTCCAAACCAATGGCTGGAGCCATGCGAAGGGTTGCAGAGCAATCGAAGAATTGAAATGACGTCAATGATGGGGTGGAAGTCGATCAAGGCGGTGGAAGAGATGAAATCGGAATGGGTATCAAAGGTGATCTGTCTCACGAGGAGAAGATCAAATCAATGTGAAATAAGCGAGAAACGAGGTACCTGGAAGTGGAGGAGTACACCTGGGAATGTCGATGACAACCCACGGGGATCTTGGCCGCGATGGCTGACGTCGCTAGAAACTCCTTGCGACAGAGCTAGGGCAAACCTTGCCAGACATAGGGTTTCCACCCTCCAAATGGTGTCCTTATCCTCTCCTCCTCTAGCTGTCACTCTGGAAAAGGGGAGGCAGGCGCAATCGAAGAGGTGGAGCAGCTAAAGGTGCGGGAGAAGATGGAGCCCAAGAGGTTATATAGTCTGCAGGGTCCGAGAAAGATGGAGCAAGGGCGCGCGAACCGATGGTCGGATCCCTAAGGATATCATCGGGCGTGGATCATTGATCTACCCTCTGTAATCAAAGCTGCAATTGAGAAGAAAAATCAATGGGATCGGGATGGGATAATTTGGCGAAAATCTAAGCGAACCGGGTCCGAGCGAAAGAGGTGTTCGGGGGACCAGTTGACTGAAGTCAACAACCCCCGCTGGACTAATCAGGAGCGGGCCAGAATAGGACAAAATACACTACACGACAAAACTGCTAAAAAAATAAAGAAAATTGATTTAAAAATAATAAATGAATTTAAATTTAAAAATAAATAAAATGACAAATGTTTATTATTTTTTGAGGATTTTTTTGTGATTTTTAATTATTTTTATGAAAAATAAATAAATCTCTATTCAATATAATGTATTATTTATAGGTATAATATACCTATGTATTTTCTACAATTATTTTTATATTGTTATTTTTACACAAATACCCTAATTTTTATATTTTATTAATTTATAACGTAATTTTTGGAGTATAAAATAGTTTTTATTTTTTTATTATTTAATTACAAGTACATAATAAATAGAGAATGTAGCATATATACATGTATTTTGTACAAGGGAAAGAGGATTTTATTTTTATGTTCATTTTATTTTTCTGATTTTTGTTTTATTTTTAGGACTATATATAAGGAGGTAAAAAGAATCTTTTATTTTTAATTTGTCAAAAATAATTATTATTATATAAATAATATGTATAATATAGAGTGGTCCCTATCTCTCTCTACTTGTTTTATTTGGCGTTCAGGTCAATGTTTGACCTTCTCTTGGGATTCGGGTCACTCTGTATTTATTCTAAATACCTCCTTCCATTTTCTTTTTCTTTTCCTTTATTCTTTTATTTTTACACAAATACCTGCTAATTATGTAATATTAATAAATGCATGTATAATGCTAACTTATTGTATTTACATCTATTTACATGATGCATTGTCATGATAAATAGCTAAAATAAAAGAATAAAGAGTGTTGATCAAGGATTCATGGAGCACATATGTCTCCAGTCAAAGGATGCGTGCCTATATCGTGATAGTATACGACATAGGTCTTGGTTATCTCAATCTCATTTAGTCAACTATTCTACTTAACTTATCATCACCAGCAATATCCACCTCATCACCTCTAGCCTTACCACAAGAAACCTCAGCTCTCACCATCTATTGAATCTTCAGAGGCCACTTTTGTTAAAAATGTTGTCGATTGCTTGGCTTAACTGATCAAAAATATGAACAAGATGAGCCAGAAGCTAGATGAACTCATTACCGCAAAGGCAGTCATTCTGACGCAGGTTGAGGCAAACCCAAACAACTTTTGAAGAAGGAGCATGTAGAACGTAAAGGCATAACATCTCCCGAGTTAGGTATAAGTTCCTTTATGTCATCCAATGTTGTTAATACCAGGAATGGTAGGACTCGTCAGTCGACTGCTATAGAGATGGGGAAGAATAAAGATTCTATCGGCAAGTTTTCATCACCACCAGCTGATGCCATATTGAGTTCATGATCCAAGGAGGAAGGAGGAGCAACAAACCTCTAGAAAAGTAAAAAAAAATGAATAAAACAAAAAAGAACCATGCAATAATAGCTAATGCCAAGCCGATGCAGCCAAGGAGACGCCAACACTTGTAGTTGATCCAATGCAAGCCAACAAACTGAATTTCCTGCTTTTGTTTTCTCTCATGTTATGGATGATTGTACCATGCTTAACCATCCACTTGTACAAAAAAGAACTTTTTTGAATGAAAATGATGTTTTTGATTACACTTGCATTCCATTTCTTGATGCATTGAAATAAAAGATAGTAAAAACTTGAAAATAGCCTTCTATGTTCCCATCATGGCAGAGTTATTGAAAAACATAATGTTGAAAATGTCGTTACTAAAAGACATGGAGTACATGCCTATGATGAACAAATGATTAAAGGAGACATGCACAACAAAGCGTCGTATGAGAGGACATGAGAAACCTATCAAGAACATCCTAACCATGGCGATTGTTAATGCTATAAGCAACCTCCCGAGCAAAAAGAAGGATATGAGTGTTCCTCTCATTAGATGCGAGATGTTAAACCAAGTGTTTGAAAGAACACTTCTTGATAGCGGATCATCTATCAATATGATGCCTATGTCATTGCTTAAAGAATTTATGTTAGGATCATTGAAATCAACAAGAATGATTCTGCAATTCGCAGACACATCAGTGAAGCGACCAAGATGCATCTTGGAGGATGTCATTGTCACAATCTAAGGGATGCAATTCCTTATGGACTTCATTGTTTTGGATATGGACACCTCGACTTCCTTACTTCATAACTGATTGTATCAGGACAACCGCTCCTTTGAACAACCGAAGTAGTAGTTGACTATGACACTGGAAAGATCACCTCTTCCTCAAGCAATGACAATGTTCTGATTGAAATTATCCAAGCATCGAAGGTTGCGGAATCTGTACCAAAAGAGAGTGAGCAGATTCATAAAGAGATAGAAGAATGTGACATTTTGGCAGAAATCAGATACACAACATAGTTCTTGAATGATAATGAAACACAGGAATTCGTCTCCATGGGGGAGTACCTGGAAAGCACAATCGAATTCCCCCCAATCCTTAAATATGATGTATTTTTTGATGTTCTAACTAAACTAATTGATATCAATCCATTCACTATAGATCTAGATGAATTCCTTGTAGATGTTTATGATGTCTTGTGTCTGAGCCAGAAATAATCAAGGTCGATAGCATACAATTGACAGTGCCAACACCGACCATAGTTACTATAGTCATCACGGAGCCAATTCAGACCCATCCAGATCTAAAACCATTACCCTTATCATTGATGTACGCATTCCTTGAGAGTTAGCAGAACATGTTCCCAGTCATCTATTTGGAAGATGACTGCAGGCCTTCCTGTAAATTTCAGTGTTAGTTTAACACAAACCATCCGGAGGTTGCGATGAAAGAAATCACGAAGTGGTGAAATGCATGTTTTATCTATCCCACCTTAGAGTTAAAATGGGTAAGTATGTTATATGTAGTCCCTTAGAAATCTGGAATCATTATCTTAATGAACGATAAAGGAGAGGAGATTCTAACCAGAGTACCAACATCGTGGAACACCTATGTGGATTATAGACGCCTGCACCTGGCCACCAAGAAAGATCATTTCCTTTATCCTTCATTGATCAAATAGTCAAAATACTTACTATAAAGGAATACTTCTATTTCTTGGATGGCTACTCTAGATACAATCAGGTTGCAATAACCTCTAAAGACCAAGAGGGACCACCTTCACCTGTCCATTTTGAACGTACACTTTCAAACGAATGTCGTTCGTATTGTGTAACACCCCTGCTACATTTCAGAGATGTATGTTGACTGTCTTTGCTAACATCGCAGGAAGTTTTCTTGAATTGTTAATGGATGACTTTTCGATTCACGGAGGTAACTTTGATCAATATCTGACGTATCTAAGTCGAGTACTACAACGATGTTGCGAAGTGAATCTGATACTCTTATGGGAAAAGAGTCACTTATGATGATTGAGGGAATTGTTTGGGTCACATTGTCTCCAAGCGAGGCATATGGAGGTCGACCTGTCCAAGGTGGAAGTTATATTGGAACTTGAGCCATTTGCTACATTGACGCAAGTCAGGTCATTTTTGGGGAATATCGGTTTTTACCGAAGGTTCATCAAATATTTTAGCAAGATTGCCCAACCATTGATAGAGATTCTAATCAAGGACACATATTTTATTGTTGATGACATGGTTCTCCATGTCTTTGATCAGTTGAATGAAATAATCACCCAGGTTATTATACTACAACCACCATATTGGTCTCTTCCATTCAGGATAATGACACATGTTTCTAATTACGGCATTGGGGTTGCGTTGGGCCGCAATGGGATCGATGGTCTTTTGCGATTCATTATGCAATCAGAACTCTGGATGAAGCTCAGAGGAATTACATTGTCACTGAGAAAGAGCTGCTGGCAGTAGTGTTTGCGCTGGAGAAATCCATGTCACATTGGTTGGATCAAAAGTTATTGTCTGCTGACAACTCTGCCATATGATACTTACAAAGCATGAAGAATACTAAATCACGATTACTTTGTTGGATCCTTCTACTCCAGTAGTTTGACTTAGATTTACAAGATAATACTAGAGTCAAGGTAGTGGTGGTAGATCACCTTTCCATAATTACTGAGTTAGATACTCCTGAGTAGAGCACCATTCCAATTACTAAAACCTTCCCAGATGAAGTGATATTGCCAGTCACCTTGCTCCCTTGGTATGCTAATATTGTGAACTACCTTATATCCAAGGAAGCTCCACGAGATTGTACGAAGTTGAAAGTGGACAAGTTCATGTCCGAAATATGTTTCTACAAATGGGAGGATACAAATTTGTTTCAAGAAGGTGCATATTGTTTCTAGCAAAGGTGCACTCCTAAGGAGGAGTAATCTAGTGTCTTACATCATTGTCACAAGTTAGAATATGGTGGACACCATTTTGGAAAGCATACAACATCAAAAGTGCTTCAATGCGACCTCTAGTGGCCTACTCTTTTTAAAGATGCTACTGAATATGCAAAGGTAGTACTAAGAGCCATAAGATGGGCATCGCCATCATTTCTCGAGACACCATGCCTATCAAGTACATTTAGATATCGGATTGATGCATGGGATATGGATTTGATGGGTTCATTTCCTAGCATACTGGGTTTCTAGTACATTTTGCTTGCATTCAATTATGTCTATCGATGGGTGGAGGCTATCCCTACCCGAGCCATGGACGACCACACTCTTTGCCGATTTCTGAAAGATAACATCATTTTACAGATTGAAATTGTAAAAATTCTCAAATCCGATAGGGGTAGACACTTTATGAACAAAGAAGCTAAGAATCTGACAAAGAAGTATGACATTGAACACCGTGTCACACCTCCTTACCATCCACAGACTAATGTTTGGACCTAGTATTCAAATAGAGAAATCAAAACAATTTTACAAAAAACTTGAGTATCCTGATAGATAGAACCAGTGACAATTGCTTGAATCGATTCTTTGGGCTTATCATACAACGTACAAGTCTCCTTTAGGCATGTCTCCCTACCGCATTGTGTATGGCAAGCCATGTCAATTGCATGTAAAATTTATTTGTAAATCATTATGGGAAGTTAGTATATGCAACTTGGACAGAGAGAAAGCCTACAAGGATAGGAAGGGTGACTTGAACTGACTATTAGAATTCAGAGACTATACGAAAACAACCTCAAGTACAAAGAAAGTCAATAAATGGCACGATAAGAACATTATAAGAAAGAATTTTGAGACAAATTAAAAGGTGTGGACGTATGATGCTAAGTTAAAATTTTCCAAACAAATGGAAAAGCAAATGGTCCGGACCATTCATTGTGAAAAATGTGCATGATAATGGTAGCATTGCCATATCATTCTTGTAATCTTACACAAAACCTCTTGTAGTCAACGGGTAGTTGTTGAAACCGTACCTAGTGCATGACACTTTCATGTCCGTTGTCGATTTAGTTCATATGATACACCAAGAAGAGCTCCCTGGCGATGTAGTGTCAGACAACTAAAATACTAAAAATATCTCTTTTTCTTCTTATCTTCTCTTTGTTTCCCCTTTTCATTTTATTCTTTTGGATACCCATTCATCCCTTTCATAACTCCTATACTGATGAATATGTGATTCATCAGTCTAAAAGTTGAAAATAGAGATTTGTTCCCGAGTAATTAGCTGCATATTTCTACTTATATTGCATAATTAGCATTCATGCAAGCATAAATAATATTTGCATTTTAGCATTCATATTTGCATAAATAAGAATCCAAATTCACTTGTAAAAATCACCTGTAAATACCATATTTGTATATATTTTATACTAACTCCAAATCTAATAAAATAACTCTATATTGTATATATTAGTAACACTAATCAAGGTAAAATATACTATCCTCTAAAATTGACCAATAAAACCCAAATCCATGTTTGAGACCAAGAACCTTAAAATGTGTATATCTCTCTCATACAGTGTCCAATTTAGGTCTACTCACTTTTAAAGTAATATACATTCAAAGACATTCAAAACAAGACCAATTTCATAAAAATCAGAGTTCTATGTGAAACTTGGGTTTTGGGCCCCTATTGTATATTATACATATTGACGTTTTTGCCTTTATATTTTATCTTTTTATTTTCTTAATTATTAAAAATAAACTAAAATAGATTAAATTTTAAATATTCCATTCATAGTTTCTCTATTTTATCTTGATTTTTCTCTTATTTAAAAATAAAAAAAATCTGCAAAAGATAAAAATACGTTATTTTATGTCTTTAATGTACCACCCAAAAATACACTTTGTACATACGACTTCCTTTGATTTTCGGTCCTTCATAAAAGTTGTAGATCTCATCAAGACGAGCAACTTTTATGTTGATCACTTTTTGATTTGAATGCTTTTAATATTTCTTTTTTATTTTCTTTACATTTAATTTTTGATTTTCCAGGTGCGACACGTGGCTTCTCCTAGAACCACCACGTGTCACCCTATTTTTTATTGTTTATTAATTTCGTATTTTCCTATTATTTTATTTTATTACTTTATTTATTTATTTATTTTCTTTTATTTACTTTCTTTTCTTTATTTTTAGTAACCTACTTATTTAATTTTATTTATTTATTTATTATTTTATTTTCTCCTCTTTTACTTCTTCTCCCTTTACTTGTCCTCCACTCCAAGTCACCACTCCACTTCCTCCACCACTCTTCCACATTCTCCACCACTTTTCTAACATCCCCTCTCCTTCTTTTTATTCCCATCATCTCCCTCATTTTCCGCATCCGCCATTCTACGAGAGAGAGGTTCGAGCCCCGTTTAAGCCGTGAGGTGACAACTCATCCTTAGACGTCGAGCGACGACGACCTACAGGCGAGATCCGCGGTGACCTCCATCACCACGTCCCTATTCCTCAGTGGAATGCAGCCAAGCTTTGCGAGAGCTTTGCTGACCCGTGTGAGGCGATAACTCCGACCAAAGACAATCTCTTGTTGGTCGATTCCCAGGCATCAACATCCACCCACCATCAGGTATAATTCCATTTCTCTATCTTCACTTTTAAATTTTTTTATCTAACAAATTTTCTTATCTTGTTCTCCATTGCATTCTCACCATCAACATGTTTAACAAATCACAATCATCAAACATACACTACCTCTTCATTGCATTTTCATTTCCTATTTATAAGAAAAAAATACAAAAAAAATAAAAAAAAGCAATTTCTTTCCAGCCACCAGGCGACCACGTCCACCCCGCTTCAGGTGACCTCCTCCCTACCGCAGCCCCACAACAGCGAGGCCCCCAATAGACCCCCACGCGCGCGTGACTGCGCGTGCCTCCTCCAGCCCACATGACGCCCACCTCCTAGGCCGACGCAACCGCTTGCTGTACTACCGCAGGAACCCTCCTCCAGCCCCCATGACCTCAGAGTCGGCTGCACGCCACCCTCCACGAGCACGACCTGTGCGTGGCTGCTCCGCCACACAACTGTGTCGCCCTGCTTCGCTAGGCACACCCCTCCGACAACGATGATTCGTCGCGCATCAGCTGCCTTTCGCTGCCACTCATCCACCAACTTCTCCCCTCGTGCTGCCTAGAAGTCCGCCACATCCGCGCCCTTCTGCCAACAACGGCTGCGTGCGGCCCTTGCCCCATGCACCTCCTTCGCTCCAGCCTGGTCGTAGCGCTCCGCCCTCTCACCCCGCACCCACACGTTTCTAGCGTGGAAAGTGGGAAGCAAGGTCCTTTTATTTTTATTTATTTATTTATTTATTTATTTGTGAAAATTACATTTCTGCCCTTTAAGTTTCTTTGTTTGCAAAAATGCCCCTGTGTACAGTTTTTTTATTTTCTATATTGTATGGACAACCCTAACTTTGAGTACAAATTTGGATATAATTCTTGCACCATTTATTTTAATAAAAAATAGCACATTGTTGAACAATTAATTCTTCATCACTTATATATTTAATTGCATTTTCGTGAGCATCAGATAATTTTTTTAAAAAATAGAGTTTGATAATCAGTGATATTTTACCCATTTAAGCTCTGAAATTGGCACAGACCTATTTCTTGCTCCAAACATTGTGAAAAAATTGTGGATGATGCCCTAGTTGTATTTTAATTACTATCCAAATTTCATCTAAATTTGATATGTCCTTTACATAAAATAAATCATTTAGTGATTTCTGTAATTGGTTTTTAATTAAATCCACAAATAATAATTTTGCAAAATTTTAAATCTCCTGGATTGTTCATTTAAATATCTATTTGAGATAAATCTCTCTCTAAAAAATTTTATTTTGTAAATTAATTACGAATTAACTACTAACAATCACTGTGTTCTCAGTAAAAAATTCATAAAAATTATAAAGTGTCAGAAAATTTCAAAAAAAATTAATGTAGCTTCATTTCATCATATTTAACTTCTAATTTTTCATAATTTTTGCATTCTGTTTGCATGAAAAATTGCATAAAACCCCAAAAAGTTTGCATTTTTCATTGTTTCATCTTAAGTCCAAAATTGCAAAACAATACACTTTGCATTTATTATTGGTTTAGGCTTATAGAAAAAATATAATTTGGCTAATTTGGATTTATTTGACATTAAAATGAATTTAGCCAATTTGTGTGTTTTCATATTAACCTAACTCGTCTGCATTCTGCATTTGGCATTTTTATCGCATAAAAATTAAAAAAATACCGCTTGGAAAACTGCAAGCTAATTGATCTAAGGGTTTTTATCAGTTGTGCCCCTCCGAGATATCGCAATATCAGTTATGCCCTTATCTTTTTGATAATATCAGTTGTGCCCCTGACTTCTTGCCAATATTTCACTTGTGCCCCTCAGAGGGGCATAACTGATAAAAATCTTTTATCAGTTATGCCCCTCTGAGGGGCACAAGTGAAATATTGGCAAGAAGTCAGGGGCACAACTGATATTACCAAAAAGATACGGGCACAACTGATATTGCGATATCTCGGAGGGGCACAACTGATAAAATCCCTTGATCTAATCTGATCCAATGTTGTTCCCTAGCCTCCTTAAGTCGACCTCAGGACTTACTCAGGTTAAAAATACATCAAACTGCACATTCACTAATTGATTGATTCATCGATTTGTGCGGTAATTTTTTGATCGATCCTGATTGCCTGACTACAACAAAAATGACACACATTTTTATCAAATTTAAAAGGGTGATTTTCGGGCACGTCAAATGGCACCGTTGGCGGGGAGGCAAACAGCTTAAAATCACTTTAGAAAATTTGATTTACGTTTTCCATTCAATCGGGTAGTCTGATCCCCGAACCACCTTATAATTATTTCATTTTTTCCAATTATTAATTTGTTTATTTTTGGTCTATATTTTGTTTATCTCTCTGACCATTGTTTATTTTTGTGCAAGGAACACGAGGCATCGAAGGCGATTCGCCAGGCGAGCCGAAGAACCAACATCGATTTGAACTGAGTGGTTTTGAGAGATTTTGTAAAAAAAAGACAATGTCTGCACTTACAGTGGTTTCTGTTTGGGTTCTCGCATGTGTAATTAAATAATAAAAATAGTCTCTATCTTGTGTGGTTGATTGGCGTAGTATAGGACCTACACTCGCGGCTCTTAGAGCTTTCTTAGGACTGTTTGTGCTCGTAATATCTAGGACCACACTTCACCATTAAAAGACACACTTAGACCACATAACTTAGCCAAATTTAACTTGTTCTTCACTCGCTAATAGAACTACTTGTCTAGGAGCTATTTTACATCGCTTGCATTTCATATTTTGTAATATTTCAATTCAGTATTGCATCCTACATTGTAGACAGCTGGAGGCATTGTAAGTCTTCTTACTCAAGCATTCATCATCGTTTTCTCGATTGCATCAGCTTTTTTCGATTCTCCCTCTTGATTTTTCTAACCTAGGATATAGGAATTGGGACTGGATGGTAGATGTGATTGCTTGTGTGGATTAATTACAATGACAACTAATCTCTAAAATCGGGACTGCTAATTGAATTGGACCAAAAAAATTGACTAAAACTAACCCTTATTTGCAGGAGAGCGACCCGACCTTTATTCCAGGCTGAGTGAGGGTACAGAGTGTGTGTGTGCACACCCTAAGATAGAGCCAAAATCCCCGGCTTCCATATCATGTACCCTAATCCTAGCAAATATCACAGGCTGAACTACTTGAGGTTCAACTGACCAGCACATGGTAGCCTCCGCCTGCTTCGGAAGGTAGATAGGGGTGAAGTAGCGGTGCACCATGACAAGTTGCTATTAACCCTTCGGGGTGAAGTTATAAGCCTTTTCATCCTCCGCCTACTTTGGTAGGTAGATAGGGGCATGTAATTGATCTTCTCAGCTGGTGATAGGAGCGAAGAGAGGAAGGGCCTTGGTATCTTAGGCGACAGGTTAAATATGGGAGACGCATCCGGCTTTGAGCAGACATCCCTTTAGGCTATCACGTAATCCTTGTTATTTGCTTTTAAAATTACACATAAAGTCAACCAGATTAATACGACCCAGCTTCAGGTCCTTCACCGTGTTTAGTGTGAACTCAGGGTTTGCTCTTGCGTTTGTCTTTGTGTCTATCAGTGTGTGTTATCATGTGTAATTACACATATTCTACCTTGATCTGCTTATATTCATCCTTTCCTTTTCAAGATGTCGGGATATTGGTCCCCATACCCTGAGACCTCTGGTCATTCCTCCTCGACCATATACCGTTCATCTTCGCCTTCTTCTTCCATGTATCCTCCGCCATCCACGGGAGACCCTTACTCGTGGTCCGTTCCATCTCGACCCGATTATGAAGTCAAAACTTCGATTAATTTCTCCACTTCTTTGCATTTCTCACCTATTCCATATTCTAACACTCCGGATCCACTTCCATCTTGGGTTGATTGTCCTTATTCTCAGGAGCTCGTTGGAATCAATGAACCATACAAAGAGCAAGCCACTGCTGAGATAGATGACGAGCACAATTACTTGGTTGATAGAACATATCGAATGGAGAGGCATGCACCTAATGATCTTCCTAACTTGATTGGCCCTAGTAATCAATCCTGCATTGACTCGCCTTCTTATCACACATTCGGAGAGCCTATATATTCATAGGATTGGGCTCATGGATTCAATCTAGGAATACCCTCTTTATTGACTCCACCATATGAGGCTCCGACCAATATCTACCATTTGAATGGTCCATACTCGACCCAACATTACATGCCAGAGTCTAGGTATGTTGAGTATGAGACCCCAATATCTCAGCAGTATCCTCCAATTGAGCAAAACTATCCCATGATTCGTCATGAGAATTCTATGGAGGATGACATCTCTAGACTTATTGAGAAAAATGAATCATTTGGTAACAAGTTGAGAGATGCCATGGAAATATTGCACTCAATTTCTTCCAGCCTGGGTATGAATGTGAAAAAGTAAGTAGATTTTATGATGAAAACCGAGCGAGCATTAGGGAACCTGCACATTCTCTACAACTGGAGTCACTTCTTCCTTCCTCTTCTACTAACCACTTGTCTTCCAATCCAGAGACTGATCATGCATCTACCAAAAACATCAAAAAAATTGAAAATCTCAAAAAGATCAAAAAAATTTAAAAATCCGAAATTCTCATAAAAATTGAAAATGAAAACGAGCTAAAAAAATTGGATCCTACCCTATGGGAAGCACTCGATGAAGAATTGATTTTTAATCTTCCTGTAATAAAGGCCACAGATCACTTCCCTGACCTTAAACAATGTGTGAGAAGTAAGTTGATGTATAAAAGGTCGGGCAATAAGAGGACAAGGACTGAGAGACACATAGTGTCTATGGCCACCTCCTTGGTGATGGAAGAAAGATCAAGAGCCGCAGAGTGAAGCGGTTGCCTAGGGTTGAATGTGAAATCAAAGACACAATATCTTTACCCATGCAAGAATCGATGACGACTCTCCGAGAAATATTTTCCCAACTTCTATGTTTGCCAAGCTCAAACTCACGCCAATCAGAAAGTCGAGTGAGATCGTTCAACTGGTTGATCGATCTATCAAACGGTCGAGAGGAAATATTTCAGTCATCGTTACTTTCCAAGGTGCTCTACTCCAGGTAGACTTCACAATCATTGACATTGAGTACCGAGGAGAGTTTACCCAGTCTCCCATTACTCTTGGGAAGCTGTTCTTATCCTTGGCTAAGGCGACTATAGATTGCGAGATTCGAGAAATCGATTTTACAGCATTGGGAGCGCTCTGACCACACCCATTCTTTGATACACTTTACTCTAAGGTGACCCGTGTATCCACAGACAACTGTTACCACAAAGAGATAGATGTGCCTCATCTCTCTACTACACCTGAGATATCGACTGTCCAGACGACCGTTGATTCAAAGACTCCCCATCTCCACTTCAGCAACTGCTTCCATCACCACCACTGTGTCAGCTTCAATAAAAGACTCACAACCCGGAGCTGTCATTGACTCAGACACGATTTTTGCTAATTGTCTTGACCATTTTGATGATCCAACACAAGAGCACAATAAAACCAAGCCAACTGTGATCACTAGCACCTTCCCGAGATGCACGCTGACCCTTCAGGAATATTAAAATCTATATGGTGACTCGTCTGATGAGGAACCCATGGTCAGCACCATACCACATCCCAGACCTTCAAAGGAAACAACCAAGACTAATTGACCTCACACAAAAACACGGTTGCTCCCTCCTCTAGCTGGTTATCTAGTGAGAGGATGTCGAGAAATGATTCCTCGAGGAGTTCCCTCGAACCCATCATGGCGCATCGCTCTCCACTCCCTCTCAATGATTCAGATTGTAGAAAATCGACTAAGAAAGTTTCCTTCAACATATCGGAGAGAAGGAACTTTCGGAGGAATCCTCATCGGGTCCGGATGAGGTGATTTCTATGAGTGATTTTAGTTCGGCTGTTCTCAAGCCATATCTGAGTAAGCAGTCGTGTGTCGACCCATGTTGGACTATCCCTTCACCTCACTACTATTCATCTAAGGATGATTCCGACAGTGACACACTTGTCTATTCCTCATCTCTTCACTCCCGCAAGAAGGTTCGTTATAAACCTTCTTAATCTTTGTATATTCTCACTCCTCCTTGTATATATTTATTTCCCTACCTCTCCTATGATTCGAATCACTCGCCCCGACTCCATGTCATTTCATTTTATGGATATACTTAGGATGACCATATCCTAAGTATAGGGGGGAGAGTGACCTGAGTCTCTTCACCATTCTATTTATATTCTCTAGATCTCACCAATTCTCACACTCTCTCCTGTCCTATACTTAGGCCGACCAGAGCCTAAGTATAGGGGGGGCGATGCCCGCCATGTATATATACTCATGCATTTGCCCTCTTGACCTCGTCCTCCCCATTTTAGATCTTCTTATACACGTAGGCTGCCAGAGCCTAAGTATAAGGGGGTGACCGACTTCTATACTTTTTGTTATTTTAGCTCTCCTACGCTTATCACGAGCTATGTCATTTTCCTTACTTTTCGTGCTCTAAGGACATAGCACACGCTAAATATAGGGGGCGTGTATATATTACATATATACTTTACCCATAGCTCGTACATTCACATATTTTTGTTTATATTATGCAATAATTATGAGGTGGGTAAAAATTGAAAAAAAATGTATACTTGTATAATTGGTATAACACTTATAAAACTCTTGAAAAATTGTTGTAAAATTGGAGGTATACCATTTTTTTTTTGAAAAAAAACACAAAAAATAAAATAAAAACCAAAAAATAGGCTTCTTATTTACTCTTGCATTCAAAAAAATGTCTTGCACTTCATTCATTTATATATTGCATGTCATCTGCATCTCATATGCATATCTAGCATATGCTATGTGAATAGTTAGTGGGTTCTGAACCAAGTTATGAATAGTTGTTAAGGATGGATTTAAATTGACCTTAATCTACCTAATTTTAGAGAACGATATAGGAATTGGAGTTAAGTTTTTTCAGGTCAAGTGACTTAGTTCTTTGAGTCCGCAAGTCTATGTTTACATGTCATCTTGATTGGTCTAAGTAGAATATTTTGTACACATGCACGATTCTTTTAGACAGTGACCTAACTTGGACAAGCACCATGCACGTAGCTCTTCATTGATGAGGTGGTGAGGAGGTAGAATCCTTTAGCATGGAGTAGCACATGGGTGGAAACATCCGTCCTCCTCTAGGAAGGGTAGTGCATCTCAACCTAGTCTTGTGGTGTTCACATCTAAGGACGGAATGTTGTGGGTTGCAATAAAGCTTCAAAGGAGGGATAGTCTATTGGCTCAAGAGGAAAAACTCATTATGTACATGTTGCACCTTTTATATATGTCAAAAAAAAGAAAAAATGCAAGAACTCAAAAAAAAGTGGACATGCCTCATTGAAAATAAAATGACTGTCGGAGTCTGTATATTTGCAAGGCACATGCTTCAAAGCCTCATAACATAGAGGCCTGCAGCTGGATGACTTGGCTACAATGGTCAAGCATCCTGGTATAGGTAGCTACACTGGCTACCGTCCATTTTTCTCTCGACCCCCTCTTCTTGAGCCAGTTGCACTTGAACTTAGAAGGGAATACCCCGCTCCCCGAGGAAAGAGTTACTGGACCGGGGAATTTGAGTTACCTTGTTAGAGGAGGCTGGTTCTTTGCCATTTCTGAAGTGGAGAGCTATATTTCACTTACACAATACAAGTAAGAATCATTGTCATCAGAAATTTGCATATGAGGATTTGTTCTGACTTGACTGTTGAGGCGTCTTCTGTAGGAGACTTGTGGAACTTAAAGGCTATTAGGTCTTAAATTCAGATCCCAATAAGGTTCCACGACACAATTAATCCAAAGGTCAAGTCAAGCTCCAATTTCACCTTTTTTTCAGGACCTTGGTATGGAACCTAAAATCATTTCACTTTTGCATTTCATTTTTAGTTGCTCGGGGACGAGCAAGTTTTAAGTATAGGGGGTTGATGAATCTGTGATTCATTACTCTAAAAGTTGAAAATAGATCTTTGTTCCTGAGTAATTAGCTGCATATTTCCACTTATATTGCATAATTAGCATTCATGCATGCAAAAATATATCTGCATTTTAGCAATCATATTTGCATAAATAAGAAGCCAAACTCACTTGTAAAAATCACCTGTAAATATCATATTTGTATATATTTTATACTAAATCCAAATCTAATAAAATCAACTCTATAGTCTATATATTACTAACACTAATCAAGGAAAAATATCAAAAAATACTATCTTGTAAAATTGACCAATAAAACCCAAATCAAAGTTTGAGACCAAAACCTTAAAATGTGCATATCTCTCTCACACAGTATCCGATTTAGGTCTACTCACTATTAAAGTAATATACATTCAAAGACCTTCAAAACAAGATTAATTTCATAAAAACCGGAGTTCATATGTGAAACTTGGGTTTTGGGCCCCTACTGTATATTGTACATATTGACCTTTTTGCCCTTATATTTTATCTTTTATTTCCCTAACTATTAGAAATTCAAAAAAATAGATTAAATTGTAAATATTCCTTCATGTTTATTTTTCTTATTTAAAAATAACAAAAAATATGAAAAAGATAAAAATACGGTATTTTATATTTATAAGGTACCACCCAAAAATACACCTTGTACAGATGACTTCCTTTGATTTTTGGTCCTTCACAAAAGTTGTAGATCTCGTCGAGACGAGCAAAGTTCATATTGACCACTTTTTATTTGAACCCTTTCGTTATTTATTTTTGATTTTCTATACATTTAATTTTTGATTTTTCCAGGTGTGACACGTGGCAGCTCCTGGAGCGGGCACGTGTCACCCTATTTTTTATTATTTATTAATTTCGTATTTTATTGTTTTCATATTATTTTATTTTATTTTAAATAATTAGTTATTTATTTATTTTCTTCTTATTACTTCCTTTTCTTTATTTTTAGTAGCCTATTTATTTATTTATTTATTTATTTTGTCCTCTTTTACTTCTTCTCACCTTACTTGTCCTCCACTCCAAGTCACCACTCCACTTCCTCCGCCATGCTTCCACATTCTCAACCACTTTTCTAGCTTCCCCTCTCCTTTTTCTTCCCATCATCTCCCTCATTTTCCGCATCCGCCATTCTACGAGAGAGAGAGAGGTTCGATCACCTTTTAAGCGGTGAGGTGATAGCTCATCCTTAGACGTCGAGCGACGATGACCAGTAGGAGAGATCAACGACGGCCTCCATCTCCACATCGTTATTCCTCAGTGGAATGAAGTCAAGCTTTGCGGGTGACTTGCCGACCCGTTCGAGATGATAACTCCGACCAAAGAGAATCTCTAGTTGGTCGATTCACAGGCATCAACATCCACCCCCCATCAGGTATAATTCTATTTCTCTATCTTCACTTTCTAATTTTTTTATCTAACATAATTTTTCTTATCTTGTTCTTCATTGCATTCTCACCATCAACTTGTTCAACAAATCACAATCATCACATGCACTACCTCTTCATTGCATTTTCATTTACTGTTTATAAGAAAAAATACAAAAAAAATACAAAAATATAAAAAACTAGCTTCTTTTCAGCCACCAGGTGAACGATGTCCGCCCCCGCTTCAGCTGACCTCCTCCATGCCGCCGCCCCGCAGCTGCGAGGCACCTAGCAGACCCCCGCGCGTGCGTGACCACGCATGCCTCCTCCAGCACACACGATGCCCACCTCCCTGGCCGACACAACTGCTTGCTGCTCCGTCATGAGAACCCTCCCTCAGCCCCAGCGACCTCAGAGTCGGCCGTGTACCACCCTCCACGAGCACGGCCTGCGCGTGGCCCCTCTGCCACACAATCGCATTGCCCCACTTCGCCAGGTGTGCCCCTTCGTCAACGATCCCTCACCGCACGTCAGATGACTTCTAGGGACTCTCATCCAGCGATCGCTCCCCTCATGCCACTTAGAAGGCCGCCATACCCGCGCCCCGCTGCCAGCCACGGCCGCGCGCGACAACACAAGGCCCTCATCCCGCATTGCTCCTTCACTCCAGCCAGGCCATGGCGCTCCGCTACCCTCACACCGCACACCACATACCCTAGCGTCAGAAGTGGGAAACAAAGTCCTTTTATTTTTATTTTTTTTTGTGAAAATTGTAGTTTTTGCCCTTTAAGTTTATTTATTTGCAAAATACCCCTGTACACAGTTTGTTCAATTTTTCATTTTATATATTATAAGGACAACCCTGACTTTGATTACAAATTTGGATATCATTCTTGCATCATTTATTTTAATAAATAATAGCACATTGTTGAACAATTAATTCTTTTTCACTTAGATATTTATTTGAATTTTCGTTATCATCAGATAATTTATTAAAATATAGATTTTTTAAATCAGTGATATTTTACCCATTTAAGCTCTGCAATTCGCAGAGACCTATTTCTTGATACATATAATGTAAAAAAATTGTGGATGATGCCACTAGTTGTGCTTTAATTACTATCAAAAAATCATCTAAATTGGATATATCCTTTGCATAAAATAAAACTTTTAGTGATTTCGGTAATTGGTTTTTAATTAAATCCACGAATAATATTTTTACCAAATTTCGAGTCTCCTGGATTGTTCATTTAACATATGTTTGTCATAAATCTCTCTCATAAAAATTTTATTTTGTGGATTAATTAGGAATTAAATACTAACAATCACTGTATTCTCAGTAAAAAATTC
This sequence comes from Ottelia alismoides, assembly GCA_037367405.1. Lineage (NCBI taxonomy): Eukaryota > Viridiplantae > Streptophyta > Magnoliopsida > Alismatales > Hydrocharitaceae > Ottelia > Ottelia alismoides. The sequence goes on along the minus strand of JAZKJV010010266.1, from coordinate 677,422 downwards.
ATAAAAAAATCATGAAGTGTCAGAACATTCCACAAATATTAATGTAGGTTCATTTCATCATATTTTACTTCCAATAAAATTTTCATAATTTTTGCATTATGTTTGCATGAAAAATTGCATTAAAATCCCAAAAAAGTTTGCATTTTCCATTGTTGCATCTTAAGTCCAAAAATCCAAAAAATTACATTTTGCATTCATTATTAATTAAGGTTTGTAGGAAAAATATAATTTGGCTAATTTGGATTAATTTGGCATTAAAATTAATTTAGCCAAGTTGTGTGTTTTCATATTAACCTAACTCATCTGCATTCTGCAATTGGCACTTTTACCGTATAAAAAAAACAAAAAATACTGCTTGGAAAACCATGAGCTAATTGATCTAATCTGATACGAAGTTGTTCCTTTGCCTCCTTGAGTCGACCTTGGGGCTTGCCCAGGTTAAAAATATATCAAACCGCGCATTTATTAATTGATTGATTCATCGATTCGTGCGGTAATTTTTTGATCGATCCTGATTGCCCGACTATAATAAAAACGAGACACATTTTATTAAATTAAAAAGGGTGATTTTCGGGCACGTCATATACTTAAGATATGCTTCATCCTAAGTATAGGATGGATTAGTGAATCGAGTGTTCATTCTTTGATCCGTCACCTACCGCCCAAGTTGTTGATAATTGTTTTTGATACTTAGCGAATGTTTACACTGAGTATAGGGGAGACAGGCTGAGGCAATGATAATGTACATTCAAATCCTCGATCATCCCTGCTTAGAGTATAGTATGCTAAATTTAGGATTGGTACTAAGTACAGGGGATGATTGACTTATTATTCTTTTATGTAGTCATTGTAGTATAGACTATTCCAATAATCAACATGAGTTATGTCTTCCTTTCGGCTCTCTGATCATTATGAGGACATAATTTTAGCTAAGTATAGGGGGTTCGTATATATCTACATATATACGTTAGCCATAACTAGTACTTTCGTATTTTCAATAATTATAGGTAATACATTTGGTAAGGGTATATGATAAATCAACTGTAAGAGAATACACTCATAAAAATTTACGCATAGCACTGATGCAATAACTCTTTTGCTTTTTCCAAAATCCCATAAAAAATAGTAAAATTAAAAAATATATAAAAATTTGTAAAATTCCAAAAATACATAAAAATATGCAAAACATCCGAAAACTCCATAAAAATTCGCAAAATCTTTTGAAAATGACTTAACAAAAATATTTTCTGCCATGTAGTGCATAAGCATTTTCCTGAATAAATTTAACAATTGAGCAAGTCCAAATAAAATTTGAGGATTAGATCTTAATCAAGTCCTCAATCCACTTGATTTTAGAGGAACTTGTTAAGGACTGGAATTGGGACACTTCAGGTCGCTTCTTATTAATTCTTTATGTTATATGAGACTATGTTCATGAGTCAATTCAATGTGACTAACTAGAACCTTTCATGCCATGCATACGACTCGTGAAACAATGGCTTGACTTGAGACATCACACATAAAATGTAACTCAACCAAGATGGGTTGTTGAAAGATCTTGGAGTCTAAGTTGGGATAATACTAGGACGCTTTGTCAAGGGTGGATAAGGAAACTATTTTTGGGGACTGTCGAAACTGGTACTTCAACCCTTTGTTCTTCTGGTAGCATGGATATCAAACAATTGGAGAATGGATTGAAATAAAGATTCGGATAAGGAATGGTCTACTAGCGTAATTTTTTTCAAGACCCCAGAACATGGGAGGAACAAAATATTATATATCCGTTGAGGCAAAATAAGAGTACAGAGCAATGCTAAATAGAGAAATACCCAAAAATCATATATAAAAAATCCCAAAAAGTTTGAGCAACTAGATAAGGCGTGCTTCTTGGTGGAGACTTGGTTACACTGGCCAAGCATCAGAAGGAAATATGACTACACTAATCATTTTCCACTTCTTTTCCCTTTCTTATAGCTTCTCCCTAATTCGTTGTGCACTAACATGTACCTAAACTTAAAAGGAAATACTCATCTCCTTGAGGATGAGTTACTAGAGGAGAAGATGACTAAATAGTTCAGCAGTTTTTCTGGGAAGAGCTAACACAAATCACACAACTAGTACTTGTCATTTCAAGGTTACAAGAGTATATGGCTGAAGGGATGGTTATGATCAGACTATTATGTTGAACTGAATAGAGGAGCATGGAACCTAAGGGTTGTTGAGTCCAAATTCCTAACCTGTATATGGTTCCCAACACACTAATAATCGAATGGTCTTAAGTCAGCTCCAAACATAGATTTTATGAAGATAAGTTTAAAAGTCATAATTATTCTACCTTCTTTATTTTACTTTTCTTTAATTTCTCTTTAGCATCACTTATTCTCCTAATAAGTGTTTGCTAGGGACTAGAAAATGTAAGTATATGGGGTAATGAATACCCATTCATTCACCTTTATTCCTTTATTTTATCTTTAATTTCCTAGATAAAAACATGTAAATATAGCTATCTTGTACAAATTAACACACTGATCGTTGACTCTAAATAGTGCATAAAAACTTGTATTTAAACAAAAAAATATATGAATAAAGAAAAGAAAATAAAAAAAAGGTAGTATTGTAAATATTAACTAATCCTAAGCCTCTAAACTAAGTCAATATTGTCTTGGTCAACAAAGAATAAAGTAGGGGGAGATAATGGCAAATAAACACAAACACCTAGAAACCCTAGGTACCCAACACGCTACACATACAACAAAACTTACATTAATTTATACATACTCTTACACACTTCAAATAAATATATTTTCAAACCAAAACATGTACATAAAAATATGTAGAAAAATACAAAAATTAATTCCTATAAAAATAATGTACATTATGACTGAGACACACAGATGAAAATGCCACAAACAGAACTTCATAGATCAATATCTTTTCCACATGAACTTAAAAGTCACCAAACTCACTTTCATGTTCTTAAAATTAAATTATCTATTTAACGAAGGTGGTTTCATTAAAAATAGAGTTAAGTTATAAAAATTATCTTTTAGGGTCCTATTGTACTATATACTTATACTTTTTAGTCATTTTATTTGTTCTTTATATTTTTATCTTTTTATTCTTAAACAATTCAAAATATTATTTATAAACATACTAAAATTATAAACATAAAATGAAGGCACAAGAAATACATTAAAATAAATAATATATTGAAATATGTAAGTATATTATACTTATATTATGCATACTTTAATTTATTTAAGTATATAAACATAGTTAAAAAATGAAAAAAAAACTTATATATATATATTTAAAATATTATAAATATATAAAAAATTACACATAGTTACAATAATTTAAAATAGAAAATAAATAATACGCAATACATAAGTATAAATACCTATAATTACACTTATAAAATTAACATAGAATAAATAACTGACAAAATAAATCACCTAAAAGAGTACATAAAACATGAAATAACTTTCATGTTTTATGTTTTACTTAGTAAAATCATTTTCGATTTTATTTTCCTTTTATTTTTATTTTTATTTCTATTTTGTCTCTTTCCGGATGGTGTTGACCAATGAGGAGAAGGCGTCAGTTGACTGAGGTCCATTGACCCACTGATGAATCCCTGATTCTCACTCTTTATTCTTTTATTTTATCTATTTATCTTGGCAAAGCATCCCGTAAATAGATGTAAATACAATAAGTTAGCATTTAGCATGTATGTGTTAAATATAAATATAAATATAAATATATTTAGCATGTATTTGTGCAAAAATAAAAGAATAAAGAAAAAGAAAGAGGAAGGAGGTATTTAAAATAAATACAGAGTGACCCAAACCCTAAGAGAAGGTCAAGCATTGGCCTCATCGCCAAATAAAACAAGTAGAAAGAGATAGGGCCTACTTTATATTGTACATATTATTTGTGTAATTAAATAATTATTTTTGACATAATAAAAATAAAATAGTGTTTTTACCTCCTTGTATATAATCCCAAAAATAAAACAAAAATCAGAAAAATAGAATAGAAATAAAATCCTCTATCCCTTGTGCAAATTACATGTATATATGTCTTACTATCTATTTATTAGATACTTGTAAATAAATAATAAAAATAAAATAAAAATTATTTTATACTATAAAAATTATGTTGTAAATAAATAAAATATAAAAGTGGTGTATTTATGTAAAAATAAAAATATAAAAATAATTGTACAAATTACATAGATATATTATACATGTATGTAATACATTATACTGTATAGAGATTAATTTACTTTTCATAAAAATAAATAAAAATCACAAAAAAAATCCCTAAAAATAGTAAACATTTTTCATTTAATTCATTTTTAAATTTAAATCCATTTATTATTTTTAAATCTATTTTCTTTAATTTTCTAGTAGTTTTGTCATGTAGTGTATCTTGTCCTATTCTAACCCTCTCCTGATTGGTCCAGCGGGGATTGTTGACTTCAATCAACTCGTCCCCCCGAACCCCTCTTTCGTTTGGACCCGATTTGCCTTGATTTTGTCGAATTATCTTAACCCGATCCTATCGATTTCTCTTCTCATTTGCAGCTCCAATTACAGAGGGAAGATCCATGATCCACGCCCGATGATATCCTTAGGGATCTGACCCTAGATTTGCCCGCCCTTGCTCCATCATTCTCAGACCCTGCAAACTATATAACCTCCTGGGGCTCCATCTTCTCTCGCACCTTTGGCTGGTCCACCTCTTCGGTTGCGCCTGCCTCCCTTTTCCAGAGTGACAGCGAGAGAAGGAGAGGATAAGGACACCAGTTGGATGGTGGAAACCCTAGGTTTGGCAAGGTTTAGCCTAGCTCCGCCGTAAGGAGTTCCAGCCTCTTGCAACGCCGGCCATCGAGGACAAGACCCACGTGGATTATCGTCCACATTCCCAGACATACTTCTCCACTTCCAGGTACATCGTTTCTTGCTTATTTCCCATTGATTCGATCTTCTACCTGCGAGATGGAGCATCTTCGATGCCCATATCTATTTCGCCGTTTCAGCCATTTTGACCGACCGATACCCCATCTCTGACATCCTTTCTTTTCTCCGATTGCTCTGCAACTGCTCACACTGCTCCAACATCGGTCTGGAGCACCACCACCGGTCGAATCCCTCACTCGTTGGAGCCCTACGATCCATCTAGCCCACATTGGATTTTAGAATGTTTTAGCGTCCTAACCCCCATCGGAAGATTCCTTTCCGAGCATACATTATACCTCGCAGGATTTGGATGCATCAAGACCTCATCTGGAGCTCGACATGCGGAGGCACATCAGCTCCAACTCTTCACGTCTTGTCGGGCCCTTCTAGGAGACCTCGGCCTCTTTTGAGCCTACGAGTAGCTGCGGACCATCTGCGCTGACCTTTCCCCTACCACAACAGCTCTAGAGGACGCCGGAGTAGCATGACATCATCGATCAAAACTCGTCGGAGGCGAGTTCTTCCAGGCATCGCCTCCACCGTCTGATTGAGGCGTGTTCCCAGTTCTAATCCACACCATCCATCTTCTGGGAGCCCTCGACTGTCAGATCCATCTGAGGATCCTCCAACAGCCGTTCATCGTCGAAGGGGCATCCATAGATCCTGATCGTCCATCCTTAAGTGGATTGCTCCTGACCGTTGGATAGCTAATAATAAAAGGTAAATTACACTTAGGTCCTTCTTGCTTTGCATTTACGTTTTAGTCCTATAAATATTTTTCGTAGTTGTTTTTATATTGGATAATTAACATATTGGAGCTCTAGTTTTTAATATTTGCATTTTCATCCCTCCAAATCTGAATCATGTGCTATCTCATGTGATGTGTTGGGTTAATTGCATGTAGTATCCTGAACTTCTGAGTTGTTGTGGATTGAATGAAAACTCATGATATTTATAGTCATACCCCTGTGAATCGAGATCAAGTATGGAGTGCGTATTTACGTGGGAATTTTGTAATATTAGCGCTGGGGTTTTCATTGTGATACTGATTGGATTATAACTTTTAATAATTGCATCTAGGTCCCTATCTGCTATGTGATTTGTTTTATATCAAATAATTATCAAATCTACTCCAAAAATTTCTTAAAAATTACCATTAACTCCTACTAATGAGTAATATTTTTGATATTTTTTGTGACTCAATTTGATTTTATTTGATATTTTCTAAAATAAGAAACCACTAAAAACATGTCTGTTTATTTTATAATATACCAAATAAATATAAAAATACCCCTTAAAATTCCAAAAAAAATACTGTGTGTATGTTTTAGTTTTTTTTCACTTCAGTACCATTTTTTATTCCATTATCATTTATAAATCCTCTAAAAATTCACAAAAGACCAAAAATATTATAAAAATTCTAAAAAATTCTAAAAAATCAAAAGAAATGAAAGTTCAATTTCTGTGGTAAGGTCTTCTTATCTACTTTTGCATAAAAATAGCAACTAAGACCTTTGAGCAATTTTAGCATTTTAATTTTGCCTCTTGGTCACGACTGAACAATGAATTTATGTTTTGTGTTTGTTTTATTTTTATAAAATCATATAAAAATCTGATAAATACCATAAAATCACTAAAAACACTTGCATATTTTGAAAATATAAAAATATTTTTATTTTTCATTTCTGAGCACTTTTTAGTTTTAATAAAAATGGTTTAAGTTTGATTTTTTATCTCTTTATTTGTTTCCTTATTAGAAAATAAAAAAATTGCAAATTAAAAACCACAAAAATATTCCTTTTATTTTCTAATGCTCGACTACTTCGTAGGTTTCGCTCGTGCTCCTCGTGTTCGACCTTGGTCGTTATACCATGTTAAATAAATAGCGGAGACCACTACATTAGATTTTTGAGCATGATTGTTTATTTTGTGGCCTTATTTTTCTTGATTTATCGTGCCTTGCGATTCAGGTCACAACGACGTTTAGATAGTACTTAACCCGAGTGCTTTGGCCAGTCATCAGAATGGTGCAGTTGCCGGGGAGCATGGCTTATTAGTCGGTTTTTAGTTTTCCTTTCTTTTTCTATTTGCTTTCTTTTTATTCATTTTCTTTTATCCTCTATCTGTTATAACTGTTTTCTAACTTAGTTCTGTTTTACTTTCTGTGTGAGGGACCGCCCGAGGACTTTGTGACTTTTGGTTGGAGTACCCGCGCTCGAGGAGGAGCAGGGGGATAGGAGGAGCTTAGTTATCTTAGGTAGAGTAGTTAGTTTATTCTTTTTTAGCACATTTTGCTATTGTTGTAATAATACAGGGACTTTCTTGGACATTTTAAACTTGGCTTTTATTAGGGTTTGTTTCACCAAGCACCGGTGTGCTCGAGGGACCTTACCGCATTTTTCATCGGTTTTGATTTTCTCGCCTTTTCTTTTCTTTGATTCTCAAAGAATTTGGCCCTTAAATTTAGGAATTTCCTTAATTGTGACGTAACTGATTAAGGCCCAATCTCTAACTATTTGCCTACAGCTATAGTTCGTAATTGGACCTAATTAATAAAATTGATAAAAAGTTAACTTGGTTGCTTGAGAGGTCACGTGCCACTAGAGGCCGTATACAGTGTGTGCAGGATGCGTTGTGGCTGACACTGATCGGCATCAGAGATCGGACTCCAACCTCTCTCTCTAACCAGTTAACTACAGTTCTTCACGATTAGAAATTGCTCATCTAAGGTTGTTTTCTTCTTGCATCATTTAGGATAGTTTTAATTCTGTCTTTTAATTTATGCACGGATCACCCTGCATGTAGAGTGTTGGCGACAGGTACACATCTCTTACTTTGCAAGCATCATCGTGTTTGATCGTGCATCATCTTTTTCGACTTCTCCCCCAATTTTTGGAATTTAAATAATCAAGAGATCAAAAAATTCATTAGGCGTTTGTTTGCTTATTGAAAAATACCTAAAAAAGAGATAATCATAAAATTGGGATTGCTAAACAAACTCAACCCTAAAAGTCACTTGACTTAAAATTCTCTCTTCGGAGAGCAATCCCCTCATTGTTTAGTTTGCTTGCACGAGAGAGTTACATGCACACTAGGCTAGAGCCATACCTGAACTGTCATCAGACTACTTGTCTTGGGGTTAGTCGTTCTCCAGTGAGGATCACTTCAGTCTCCAGTAAAGCAGGCCGCGATATCCTTAACAGAGAGAGTTGATCGGGTAGCTGGTAAACAATCCGCAACTTGTACTGGTTGGGAAAGATCTAACTTTGGGATTGGGCCAGTCTCCTGAGAGCATCGGGTTCCTACCAGCTCGCTTAATCGCCCTAGCAGACTGAATGCTCACCTAAATAAAATTGACAAGATAAAAGACCGAACCTTCACGGTCATCAGCTCAATGTTGCGTAGGAGAATTGGGGGTTTGATTGCTGATCTTGTTTGTTTCCAGATCCCACCCGCCATTTCCTACATCACGATGATGGGACCGAGGTCCCTTAGGCAGCCCTTGGCTGCACTGTTTCATCTAGGTTGGTTCGTTAGAGCCTAGACCCGCTCTCTGAACCTGAGTTTGATTCCGCCATGTTCCCCCTCAACCACCCTTCTTCCAGTCCCAAGGTGCCCAAGCGGAGACCGTAGCAGCTATTCATTCATTTGATGGCACCTGAGTTCAGGTCTTTTTCCTTTGTAGAGACCCAAGAGATGACCAATAGCGAGGAGCGCACCGATGGGCAGCCCCAAACTAGCACTTATGTTTTAGATCAGGGCGCCATCAACAATACCTCATTAGCCTCCCTGGAGATGATCTAGAGACAGATCAGAGACCAGGGGGCCTTCATGGTAGACATGGGCAGAGCGATGGCCCAGATGCGAGCTGACTGAAGAAAGCTGAACCTAATAGATGGTGGAGAGATACCAGAGCTTGGAGAAGGAGTTGGAGGATATCCAGAGGAGCCACATGAGCCAGTCTGACTAGCCAAGACGATAAGAGAGTTGCACAACCCTGGTGCGACTCTTACACATCAATTCAGCTTCCGACGATTCTAGGAGATTTCAACCTCCCCCCTCAGACAATTCAGTTGTTTCCCAAGTTGTATGGGCTTGCCACCGAGGAGCCGCATCTTCACCTTCAGGAATTTGAGATGATCTGCAGAACGATCCATGACAGATATGTAGACGAGGACACCATCAACATGATGGCTTTTCCATTCTCCCTAATCGACAGAGTAGCCTACTGGCTGAAACATTTAGGGAGATACGTCACTTCGTGGGAACATCTCTGGACCGAGTACTTGAACAAGTACTATCCACTCGGTCGGATGAATGCAGCTCGAGCCTTGATCAACAACTTCACCATGATCCTCAATGAGAAATTCCACGAGGCTTGGCATCGCTTCCATTAGCTCATTGACCGGTGTCCACACCATGATATTTCCAAGCCCAATCTGGTACATAGTTTCTTTTGTAGGCTGACACCGGAGCTGTAGGGGCTTGTGAATGCTTCTTTTGGGGGCTCCTACTTCGCCAAAGACGAAGACTAGGTTTGGGCCATATATGAGGAGATGGCCGAGAACTACACCATTATGTCCCAAACTTGTCTCTACTCTTAGGGTAAACCCCCACCCCATGACGTGTCCTATCAGAGGATAGCACAAGTCGATGTTGGTCCCTCCACCTCTTCAGCCACTGATATGGGCATCATCAGCGAGAAGCTAGACCGCATTGAGATTATTGAGAAGAAGCAGTGCTAGGGCATGACTCAGATCGATCAGTTGGCACAGACATTGAGTGACCTGAAGACCCATGTCACATGTCTCTAGGAGGCACAGACAGCTTCTCAGCATCATCTCAGGTCATGGGCTGACCCTAGCAGCAGCAGCTTGACCCAACACTCCGGCCCAATACAGACAGGTTCACCATATCCAGGCGGAGCCGTTCCAGCAGCCGCAGCACCAGTACCTTAAGCCACAACCATCTCATGACACTCAGATGGTGGTGTACCGACAGGATCAGCCCCTGGCCATCCTTCCTCCACCCCCCTTCGAGCAGGAGCCGTTGATGGAAGTCAACGGGATTCGGTATGACCGACAGCAGATCAGGATCCGCCGAGATCATCCCGAATTCAGGTGGTCGACCGGAGGTGCCTCATCCTAGCAGAAACCTCCAGCTCAGGGTGGACAGTTCAGCTAGCCTCAACAGCAACCCCAGTTCCCTCATCAGCAACAACAACAACATTACCAGCCAGGTCCTCGTCCCTACCACTTGGGACAACGGTGGATGTAGCACCAACATCAGCCTTAGCAATACTCTCAGCTTCCCCCTCACCCTTCCCATTAGCAGCCTCACTTTCAGAGAGGCAACCCGTCCGGTTCTCATGCATGGACCAGCCTATGAGAACCTAGCACTCGATGATCTAGCCCGCCTACTTTCCGATCAACATGCCACATTCTAGCGGGAGATGGACGATTCCTCCAGGAGATGAGGGAGATCATCAAAGGGAAGGTTGCCATACCTACTGAGATCGAGCCATATCCGAACAACCTAAAAAGAAAATCTGAGCAGGTACAGTTCACAGAGGTTACCACTCCTAGTGATTTATTGGGTGGCATTGCTTCATATACGTTTGATGATGACTTTGTTACACTTAGGAGCGGTAGGATGCCAGCCGGCGGTGCCTCGTCTGAGCGACGACACCACGAGGATGCAGAAGCGTCAGAAGAGCAGGATAGCAGTGCTGATGCCAATCAGGATGATGATGACAGTGGTGCTGATGCCACTAAGGATGTTGATCCAGCTGACGGTACTGAGATCATCGCGTCCCTAGATGCAGAGGGTGGTACTGATGCCACCAGAGATCCATATGCTGAACCAGAGTGCGGTGTTGATGTCGTAATTCTTGATACCGTGGGTGGTACTGAGACCACCCCTTCTATTCTAGTAGTGTTTACTCCGGTTTTTGTACCCTGGGACTTTACAGAAAATGCCCAAAAAAATAATAAAGGAAAGGGTTTTTCATCTTCGAGTGCATGTGTGGTGCATGATGATACTTGTATAGATTATATTCCTTCTCAGCAGCAGGAACCCATTCCTAGCTCTCTATCTAAGGAGGGCCCATCCATCCCCTTCCCTCATGCACTCCGCTTGGCTAACGGGAATAAAAAATAAAATAAAAAAAGAATCAACAGTTAGAGTTCAGCCAACATATGATTGATAGAATTCATATTCAGCTGACTCTACAAGAGGCACTTGAGCACATCCCTCTCTTCCAGAAGAACTTGAGAGAGAAGACCACCATCCCCAGGAAGAAGAGGAACCAGAATGCAGAGATCTATGTGCTCACTCGTGCCATCTGCTTCATCATCCAGAACCGTCTACCAGCTAAGAGGCCAGATGCAAGAGCTCCCGATGTCAGATGACATATTCATTAGCAGAGATTTGATCAAACTCTATTAGACAGTGGCTCTTCCATCAACCTTATTCCGACAGCCTTGCTCGATCGATTCGAGTTTGACCCTCTCCAACATAGCAGGACAGTCCTTTAGTTTGCTGATAGATATGTCAAGAGGCCGAAGGGGTTGTTGAAGGATGTGGTCGTCACAATTCAGGGCCTGAAATTCCTTGTGGACTTCGTCGTGTTGGACATGGAGATCCCTGAGTATGTGACCGATACTCCCATCATTCTAGGACATCAATTCTTGGACACAGCCATGGTGGTGTCCGAGCATGATAGTAGGAAGGTATACTTTCGCGTTGAGGGTCAGAGTATACAAATAGAGATGATCGAAGAGACCAGAGCGTGAGACTCAGCTTGCTCAGATCAATCTAGTGATACATAGGAAGAGCAAGACGTCCACCAAGAGTGCAACTTCGTGATTACTGATGATGAAGCCGCTTGGTTTGATCCCGTTTCACGAGCCCTCCTCTCACATTCAGATACTGCAGATTCATAGATCCCAACAAAGGAGAGTTTAGAGAGCACACTCTTGGCAGAGGACACATTGAGGCTGAAGACCTTGTTCAGGACAGCGAAGTAGTGTATATTTCTTATGATCCAGATTCAGATCCCTCGGATTCAGACATAGATTGGGCCGAATTTGATGAGTTGCTACCGTATCTGATTCCAATAGAGACAACAGCTAGGGTAGAGACTGAGCCGACATGGATTACAAATACACTAGAAGGGCTAGCTTCACCAGGTATTCATGATTAGCGAGAGTTCTCACATGTAGATTTGGTCGCATTCACTCATACATTTCAGAAGGCAGATTTTCCACCTCCTAGTGGTCTAGAACTGAAGCATTTACTGCAGTCGCTAAAGTATAGATTCCTTGTGGGTGAGCATGAGATGTACCCAGTCATTATCTCAGCAGATTTGATTAGAGAGCAAGAATCTCGTTTGATGGAGATTCTCGAAAAGAACCGCAAGGCAATAGGATGGAGCGTAGCTAATCTCCAGGGGATAAGTCCGACCCTGTGCTCCCACCATATCTATCTCTAAGAGGATGCTTAGCCATCGCATGAGTTCCAGCGACGGCTGAACCAGAATCTTCGAGAGGTAGTCATGAAGGAGATTTCGAAATGGTGGAGAATCGATTTTATCTACTACCCCATCTCCGACTCCAAGTGAGTCATTCCATTACTTGTGGTGCCCAAGAAGACGTGCATCACTATAGTTGTGAGCGAGTATGGTGAAGAGATAGCTACTCTGGTACCCACTTCTTGGAGGGTCTATGTGGACTACAGACGATTGAATCAGGACACCAAGAAGTATCATTTGCCGCTGCCTTTTATTGATCAGATTATTGAGAGGTGATGAAACTCAGTTTCATCATCTTAATTTCCCATTATTAACCCCCTTGCTTAAGCCTGGTGTAAATAAAACCCAGTTAATGTCCTGTAATTAACAGAGTCTTAAATAAATTAAAAATAACAAAAAATTGACAAAACAAAAATCTGTAGTATTTTTAGCCTTAAAAATACCCTTAAAAATATTTAGAGACTGCAGTTGATCTCCTCTCTAGTTTTGGTCAACATGAAACTTGTAGATCTCATCAAGATCTACAACTTTCATGTTTTGAGTTTTCTCAAATTCGACCATCTAGCCCTTCAAAAATCAATTGGGAAGTCTGAATAATCTGATTGGGCCACGTGGCCCAATCTGGGTGAGCCACATGGCCCGGTCCTTCTTGCAGCATCCGCCCGTTTTCCTGGCCGTTGGATCTCCTTCAGATCCAACGGTTCCTCTTGCTCCACGTGCGCCTCAATTCTCATCCCTCCGATCGACAACCACTTCTCATCACAGCCGCCCGTAGCCGCCTGATCCTCCTTGCGCCACGTGGAGCATCGTACACCGTCTGATCTTGTCCCTATCCCTTTGATCATCACCGCCCACTACCACTTAGTCTCTCAGCCTTTCGATCAGCCTTAAGAAATAATCCAACGACCAAACGCTCTCCACGACCTGCTTCTTTTCCCTGCCGTCCGATCATCTCCTGCCTCTCATCATCACCCTCCATTCGCACCTCAACCATATCGCACCACATGTCGCGCTGTGAGCCCTTCGAACACGCCCGCGATCTTTCCATCTGAGCCACCAGTTCCGTATTCAACTCTCGGCCCTTCGATCAGCACCATCTTCACATCACTACCGTCCGCCAGCGCTGCAGCCAGACCACGACACGTGGCAGCTCCATAGCCCTTCGATCACTTCGCCTCAGACTAAATCCACACCGCATCTTAGCGCCCTTCTCTCAGCCGTTGGATCGCAAGATCCAACGGCCGAGGCTTCATCTTCCTCCTCCCGCATCCTTCGCCCGAGCTCTGTGCCTCGCAGACCTCCTCCACCCCTCTAATTTTAGCCATAGCCCTGGTTATCCTCGCCATGCTCTAACCACCCCACGACCTAGCCCATCCTCCCACGATCCTCGCGTGCACGTCCTCCATCCACAACCCTCCGCCAGTCGCTCCACACTTCCCTCGAAACCCATGACCTCCATTCTCCATCTCCGCTATCACCACCTTTAAATACTGTGCCTCCGCCCCACCTCACGTTGGTCCACTTTTCCATGGGGCTTGGCCCAGCCCTCCCGGTGACAGGGGGAGGTGGCTGGATCGAGCGACGACGACCAGCGCTTCTGGTGAGACCCGCCGACCTCCATGGCGGCGTTGCGGTGGCTCAAAGCCCCGGTCGAGCTCCGAGGACTTGTCGACCTCGACGTGCGACGACCAGGGCATCTTCTCCGATGCCCAGCCCAGGCTCCCGCTCCGCCCAACCTCCGGTAAGTCTTCTTCCTCGTCCTCTGCATTTCGTCTTAATTTTCCTTAATTAAATAGGCCGCGCCGCTCTTCCTCGCCCTCCACCGATCACCTCTTTAGATCCACCATGCATCCTTCACCTTCGCCAGCCACTCCGATCACCCCCTTCCTCTGTCACAACCCCCTTCATCCCAGGCATCCTCCTTCGCCGGAGGCGGAGGAGGACACACTACGAGCTGCGCTTCTCCGCCCCTAAGCCCACCGCTCACCTCATCACGCACGCACACCCAGATTTCCATTTAACCCCTCTTGCAGGTCTAAATCCCCATTGGCCGGACCTCGGGCGGAGCTTGGTTCTAGAGCTCTGCCTCCGGCAAGCAGGCGTCGACAGCGGACTTCACGCACCCTCTCGTCTTCCTTAAGCTCTGATCTTCATCGCCATACCTTCAGTTCCCTTCCCCGAGCTGCACCAAGCACAGAGAGGCGCGGCGGAGCTCCAGGCCTTTCGCCGGAGCTCCAATCGCGCCGCCAGCAATCGAGGAGGAAGGAGAAGCAGCTACCATTGGATCTCGCCCCACGGCGGAGATCCAACGGCCCTGGAGGAGCCACGTCGCCCGTCCCGGAGCGCGGAGGCTCGGTGGGACCGAGCCTCGCCCGAGTCAACCTCGAGTCACCACGTGGCCCGAGCCACCTGCTACGGCCACCCGAAGCAGTGCCGAACCTCGCCCCCATCCGAGCTTGAGCTCACGTGCTTCACGCACGTGGGTCCTGGGCTTTTTGCATCGGCGCCCACGCACCTTCCGTATATTACATCCAGGTCCTGATACCACGTGGCAGTCCCTGAGCCCACGTCGAGTCTCACCGTCACCAGGCCTGGAGGTTCGTGTACCCCGAGCCAAGCCGAAGCAATGCCGAGCCTCTGCCGAGCCCGAGCCGCCCTCCGAGCCTGGAATAGCGCGTGCCTTGCACGTGCTTTTTGGGTTATTTTCACAGAGGCCCTTCACGTGCTTCTAATTTGCAAACAGGTCCTCGTCACATGCAGACCACGTGCTCAAGGGAAAATTTGCATTGAAACCCTCACGGGTTTTCAAAATTGCAAAAATACCCCTGTGCGTGTGGGTAAATTACAGGGAGGTCCTCGTACTTTTTCTTATTTAAATTTTAGTCCCTCCCAGGGACCTGTTTGTAGTTATCTTTTCATGTTTTCTTTCATTTATACCCTTGTTTTCTTTCTTGCATATCTTGAGCTACGTACATCCGATTGAGATGATTTCAGTTTCGTTTTAAAGTTGGTTTGATGATCTTTCTAATGGCATGCCTAGTAGTTATCTTGGACACGATGATTTTTATGTATTATTCTATAGTCACGTGTCTATTTGAGCTTGCACTGATGCCTTTCTTAAAATTGTTCATCACATCTGCCTTTTTATTTAAACTCGAAATTAACTCTTATTTGATTTTACTCATTATTTTTACCTTGGGCATATTTTCATTGCATTACATGGCATTCATTTGCTTGATAAAAAAATGATAAAAAATTGCATGTTTACTTTATTATTATTGCATTGTTGTGTCTTTGCAATAATTTGACCTATAGATGCTTCACCTCAACGCTTAATTAGATAGACTAAAATCCGATTAATACGAGAGAGGCTCGTGTCCCTGAGTTCGACCTTGGTATCTTACCAAGTAAAAAAAATCATGATCATCTCAGTTTGATCCATCATATACATGTTTAGATGAGGTGATCTTTTTGATGACCCGACTCGGCCCGACTGCAACGACAATTCCAAGTGCTAATTTCGCACTCTTAAAGGGCCGATTTTGCGACTCATCAAATGGCGCCGTTGCCAGGGACACGACTCATTTCTTTTATTATTTGGAATTTTGTTTATTTAATTTCGTGTTTCTTTTATAGGTCAATTTGTTCATCCATTTTTTGCATTCAAAAATTTTCTTTCTTATTTTGATCTCTAACCATTGTTTTTGTGGCAGGGCCCTTGATGGATCAAGGAGGCGAGGAGCAGGACGCTTCCCGCTGCGAGGAGCCGCAAAACATACATGGAGCAAATAAGGAAGAAAGAAAAAAATGTGTCGCATTTTATTTTTGCTTGTAATAATTCGTCTTTTACAGCGGTCTTCGATCGAAGACTCGCGGTTGTAATCGAACGAATGTGGTTGTGTGGGGATCGTCCCCACTTGAGTGTCGACCTAGGACCAGGCACGCGGCTCTTTGATTGGTTTTTCATTTTTATCTTTTACTTGCTTGCTCGTAGGTAGGACACACTTTAAATTTAGACGCACATAATCTCGCATCACTTAGCTACAATTAATGAAAATCAATCACCGCTAAAAGATGCATGATTAGGTGTGGCTTTTTCTACTTGCATACATGTTGATTTTGGTTTTAAAAATGGCCCTAGTTTTTCACGGATTTATCGTCAAATCACTGCATGTTTTATCGCTTAGCCTAGATCGTGGTTTTTATCGAATACATGTTTTTCTCGGCTTTCTCTTCCTAGCTTGATCACCTAGGATAAACGGAAAATGGGAATGAACGGTTGACGATGATTTCTTGATTTTGTGCTAACCATAATTCAGTGATAACCTAAAAATAAAATTGGGACTGTTAATTGCAAGTCAACCAAAAATGGAGTAAAATTCGGTTTTGGGAGAGCAATACCCTCGCTTACGCAATGATTTTCACTTCACATCTTTTCTTTGCGTAAAAATCTAATGTTTTATCACCAATAAAACCGACAAGATAATAAACCAACCTTGGTTGGTTTCATGTGTGAGTTGGTGAAACTAAGGGTTTGCTTGATTGATTGAGCCTTGTTTGCTACGATACACACCCCAAAATTCTACTCACTCCATTCATCTCCGTAGATCCAAACTGCTCACTTGTAGATCCATTCCTCTTCTTCGTTCACCTTGGGTCCCTCCCAACATCAATTTCTATCTTTGTACTTAGGCTAATCTCAGCCAAAGTATAGGGGGGACCCGAGTCCCCGTGATTTTCTCAACTCATCTTTTCTTGCCTTTATACTTAGGTTATTTCTAACCTAAGTATGGGGGGAGCCCCTCTTAGCTCCCGTATATTTCGCTATACTTAAATGGACCTATGTACTTGTAACATTTAGGGGGGTATACCGTATTTACCGTATATTTACTTTAGCTATAATCTGAAAAATTTGAAAAATTTAAAACTTTTTGGCTAAGGTAAAACTCTTTGGACTAAGAGAACTCAAATGATTTCACGGCTTTTCGATATTATGTGACGCTATTTTTATAAAAATATTTTCGAAAATGATTTTTCTTTGTTTTGAAAAAAATCTTTTGAAAATGTTTTGAAAACTTTTTATTTGCGTGACATGGTTTTGAAAATCTTTTCAAGTAAAGTTGAGTCTAACTTGTGTTTTAACCTTTTTATTAAAATCCATAAAAATCAGAAAAAAACCCAAAACCCTTTAGGAGCCGTTAGTGACTACTAAGCCCAATTAAGTAAGCTGCATTCAGTGAGGGTTCGCCCTTAGCAGATTGGATGGTTTAGAGGACATCGCGTAAGGCCCCGTACTCAAGCAACAGGCTTCGGCCTGTACTTACATCCATACTGGCTGAATTGCAGATGCTCAATTGAGTTTAGGCAGCTCTAATATCTCTTGAAGTTTAAAAAAAAGTCTTGTTTTTGAATGAAGAAGTTGGATTAATCTTCTACACTTACACTTTCACCCAGGATCTGAAATGATCAAGGAGACTTAGCTTTTTGAGGTCTTTGAGATTTTTAGGTTAACCAACCTTAGCCATCAGGGTCATAGACTTATTTATCCACATTCCCCTAGGTTTCTAGATTTGCATGCTATATTCCATGCTTAGTCTCAGACAAAAAGAATATGATCAGCACATCACATGCACGACTGTGGTTTTGATGAGATGAGTTGATTTTTCACTAGAGGAATTGGGATGAGGAAGTCAAATTTGGATTTGATCTAATGATGCTCGAGGATGGGATAAAATCTTTGGAGGCTTCATGAAACCTGAGTGTCAGCAATATTAGCCAGTATGAGAACTTGGTTCTTATACTAATCTTTTGACATTGACTTAAGTGCCAGGGTGTGAATAAATAAAAAATGTTGATCAGTGTGCGCCAACTCTTGGTAAAAGCAGTGGAGCTAGCCAAAAATTATACAAGTCAATGAAATTCAAAGAAAAGCTCTCACCAAGTCAAATATCAAAGAGCTTCCACCAAAGGCGAGCGCTCCCAAACTTTTCAAAGTGTCCACTTGGACCACCGCTATTAGGACCAGGAGTCGGGCTTGCACCAAAAAAGGGCTCTGCATCGTAAATGCTACAAGTCTGGGTGTATAAGGTACGATAGGTACTCAAAAGAGACACACCCCGGTGTACTCCCAAGAAAACAAGTACAGACGGCTCCAGCTTCTCTTGACGGATGCACTGATCAACACCAAAAAAATGTGTTGCGTAAATGGCACTAGAGAGAATCCTTGTTCCTATGAGAGGGAGAGAAGAAATGACACAATCCCATGCCCTCCATTACTGGCCTTCCATCGACATTTTCTAAGTCTGACAACTAAAGAGATGGTGGATCGAATGCAAGATTGGATTTATTCCCTAGTGTTGAGGATTGGGTCCTTAGGAGATTTTCTCGGACCAAGACTTTGGGTGACGAATTGACTCTACTCTCAGAATCGCAGTCAACACTAAAATATCATATCCTTTAGTTTATATGTACATCAGAGAGAGTCTGGAGAAGTAGAGGAATTGGATGCCTCTTGATTAAGGTTGGGTTGAACTCGAAAATTTTGGACCTCTAAAGTCGAGTCGACTTGATCAGATTGGATCCTGTATTCACATGCACAAGGGGGTTAATCCAACTTTGTCATTCTCTTTGATGCTCGAGGACGAGCATAGTTTAAGTATAGGGGGGTGATGAAACTCAGTTTCATCATCTTAATTTCCCATTATTAACTCGCTTGCTTAAGCTTGGTGTAAATAAAATCCAGTTAATGTCCTGTAATTAACAGAGTCTTAAATAAATTAAAAATCACAAAAAAATGACAAAACAAAAATCTGTGGTAGTTTTAGCCTTAAAAATACCCTTAAAAATATTTCGAGGCTGCAGTTGATCTCATCTCTAGTTTTGGTCAACATGAAACTTGTAGATCTCATCAAGATCTACAACTTTCATGTTTTGAGTTTTCTCAAATTCGACCATCTAGCCCTTCAAAAATCAATTGGGAAGTCTGAATAATCTGATTGGGCCACGTGGCCCAATCTGGGTGAGCCACGTGGCCCGGTCCTTCTTGCAGCATCCGCCCGTGTTCCTGGTCGTTGGATCTCCTTCAGATCCAACGGTTCCTCTTGCTCCACGTGCGCCTCAATTCTTAGCCCTCCGATCGACAACCACTTCTCATCACAGCCGCCCGTAGCCGCCTGATCCTCCTTGCGCCACGTGGAGCATCGTACACCGTCTGATCTTGTCCCTATCCCTTTGATCATCACCACCCACTACCACTTAGTCTCTCAGCCTTTCGATAAGCCTCAGGAAATAATCCAACGGCCAAACGCTCTCCACGACCCGCTTCTTTTCCCTGCCGTCCGATCATCTCCCGCCTCTCATCATCACCCTCCATTCGCACCTCAACCATATCGCGCCACATGTCACGCTGCGAGCCCTTCGATCACACCCGCGATCTTTCCATCTGAGCCACTAGTTCCGTATTCAACTCTCAGCCCTTCGATCAGCACCGTCTTCACATCACTACCGTCCGCCAGCGCTGCAGCCAGACCACGACACGTGGCAGCTCCTTAGCCCTTCGATCACTTCGCCTCAGACTAAATACACACCGCATCTTAGCGCCCTTCTCTCAGCCATTGGATCACAAGATCCAACGGCCGAGGCTTCGTCTTCCTCCTCCCGCATCCTTCGCCCGAGCTCCGCGCCTCGCAGACCTCCTCCACCCCTCTAATTTTTGCCATAGCCCTGGTTATCCTCGCCATGCTCTAACCACCCCACGGTCGAGCCCATCCTCCCACGATCCTCGCGTGCACATCCTCCATCCACAACCCTCCTCCAGTCGCTCCACACTTCCCTCGAAACCCATGACCTCCATTCTCCAGCTCCGCTATCACCACCTTTAAATACCACGCCTCCGCCCCACTTCACCTTGGTCCACTTTTCCATGGGGCTTGGCCCAGCCCTCCGCCACCTCCCGGTGACAGGGGGAGGTGGCTGGATCGAGCGACGACGACCAGCGCTTCTTGTGAGACCCGCCGACCTCCATGGCGGCGTTGCGGTGGCTTAAAGCCCCGCTCGAGCTCCGAGGACTTGCCGACCTCGACGTGCGACGACCATGGCATCTTCTCCGATGCCCAGCCCAGGCTCCAGCTCTGCCCAACCTCCGGTAAGCCTTCTTCCTCATCCTCTGCATTTCGTCTTAATTTTCCTTAATTAATTAGGCCTCGCCGCTCTTCCTCGCCCTCCACCGATCACCTCTTTAGATCCACCGTGCATCCTTCACCTTCGCCAGCCACTCCGATCACCCCCTTCCTCTGTCACAACCCCCTTCATCCCAGGCATCCTCCTCTGCCGGAGGCGGAGGAGGACACACTACGGGCTCCGCTTCTCCGCCCCTAAGCCCTCCGCTCACCTCATCACGCACGCACACCCCGATTTCCATTTAACCCCTCTTGCAGGTCTAAATCCCCATTGGCCAGACCTCGGGCGGAGCTTGGTTCTAGAGCTCTGCTTCCGGCAAGCAGGCATCGACAACGGACTTCACGCACCCTCTCGTCTTCCTCAAGCTCTGATCTTCATCGCCAGACCATCAGTTCCCTTCCCCGAGCTGCACCGAGCACAGAGAGTCGCGGCGGAGCTCCAAGCCTTTCGTCGGAGCTCCAATCGCGCCGTCAGCCATCGAGGTGGAAGGAGAAGCAGCTACCGTTGGATCTCGCCCCACGGCAGAGATCCAACGGCCCTGGAGGAGCCACGTCTCCCGTCCTGGAGCGCGGAGGCTCGGTGGGACCGAGCCTCGCCCGAGTCAACCTCGAGTCACGACGTGGCCCGAGCCACCTGCTACGGCCACCCGAAGTAGTGCCGAACCTCGCCCCCATCCGAGCCTGAGCTCACGTGCTTCACGCACGTTGATACTGGGCTTTTTGCATCGGCGCCCTCGTACCTTCCGCATATTACATCCAGGTCCTGATACCACGTGGCAGTCCCTGAGCCCACGCCGAGCCTCATCGTCACCAGGCTTGGAGGTTCGTGTACCCCGAGCCAAGCCGAAGCAACGTCGAGCCTCTGTCGAGCCCAAGCCACCCTCCGAGCCTGGAATAGCGCGTGCCTTGTACGTGCTTTTTAGGTTATTTTCACAGAGGCCCTTCACGTGCTTCCAATTTGCAAACAGGTCCTCGTCACATGCAGACCACGTGCTCAAGGGAAAATTTGCATTGAAACCCTCATGGGTTTTCAAAATTGCAAAAATACCCCTGTGCGTGTGGGTAAATTACAGGGAGGTCCTCGTACTTTTTCTTATTTACATTTTAGTCCCTCCCAGGGACCTATTTGTAGCTATCTTTTCATGTTTTCTTTCATTTATACCCTTGTTTTCTTTCTTGCATATCTTGAGCTACGTACATCCGATTGAGATGATTTCAGTTTCGTTTTAAAGCTGGTTTGATGATCTTTCTAATGGCATGCTTAGTTGTTGTCTTGGACACGATGATTTTTATGTATTATTCTATAGTCATGTGTCTATTTGAGCTTGCACTGATGCCTTACTTAAAATTGTTCATCACATCTGCCTTTTAAATTAAACTCGAAATTAACTCTTATTTAATTTTCATCATTATTTTTACCTAGGGCATATTTTCATTGCATTACATGGCATTCATTTGCTTGATAAATAATTGATAAAAAATGCATGTTTACTTTATTGTTATTGCATTGTTGTGTCTTTGCAATAATTTGACCTATAGATGCTTCACCTCAACGCTTAATTAGATAGACTAAAATACGATTAATACGAGAGAGGCTCGTGTCCCTGAGTTCGACCTTGGTATCTTACCAAGTAAAAAAATCATGATCATCTCAGTTTGATCCATCATATACATATTTAGATGAGGTGATCTTTTTGATGACCCGACTCGGCCCGACTGCGACGACAATTCCAAGTGCTAATTTTGCACTCTTAAAGGGCCGAATTTGCGACTCATCAAGAGGCTAGCTTCGAAGAGTTACTACTGCTTCCTTAATGGGTACTCCAGCTACAATCAGGTGGCCATTGCGCCCGAAGACCAGGACAAGATGACATTCACATGCCTGTTTGGGACTTATGCTTTCAGACGGATACCCTTTGATCTATGTAACGCCCAGGCGACAATCCAAAGGTGCATATTGTCCATTTTCTCAGACATGGTGGGTGACTGTTTATAGGTATTCATGGATGACTTTTCGGTCTATGGCGATGGGTTTGATGCTTGTCTTGACTGCATATACTAGGTCATTCAGTACTGCATTGAGGTTCATGTTTTATCCTAGGAGTAGAGTCACTTCATGGTGACTCAAGGGACAATGCTTGGTCATATCATATCCAAAAGGGGCATGGAGGTTGATCCATCCAAGGTGGATATCATCAGGAAACTCAATCCACCATCCAACCTGCGACAGTTATGGTCTTTTCTTGAGCATGTAGGTTTCTACCAACGATTCATTCATGATTTCAGCGTGGTTGCCCGACCGTTGACTGATTTGCTGACAAAAGACACCGAGTTCATTGTAGATAATAAGTGTCTTGCGTCATTTGAGACTCTCAAGAGATTGTTGAGGCTCTTGTCCTTCAGCCGCCTGATCGGTCTCTCCCATTCGATATCATGACAGATGCCTCCGATTTTGCCATAGGGGCCATGCTAGGACAGAGGAGGGATGGAGTGCCATTTGCCATTCACTACGCTAGCCGTACATTGGATGCCGCACAACAGAACTACGCTGTCACAGAGAAAGAGATGCTAGCCGTAGTTCTGTCCTTGGAAAAATTCAAATCATATATTATTGGATCCAAAGTGACTATCTTTACTAATCATACCGTCATAAGGTACCTCATGGCAAAGAAAGATGCCATAGCGAGACTGACTAGATGGATCCTTCTACTCCAGGAGTTTGACATTGAGATTAAGGATAAACCTGGAGTCAAGAATGTGGTGGCGGATCATCTCTCCCGATCAGAGAATCTTGAGGAATCTGAGCAGACTAATCTCATTCCAGAGACCTTCCCAGATGAGGCAATCCTTGCTATCGCCTCGCTCTAGTGGTACGTCGACATTGTGAACTATCTTGTTGCCAAGAAAGTTCCACAAGGTTGGCCCAGGCAACGACTTGAGACCTTCCTTGCGAAGGCCAAGTCTTACCATTGGGAGGATCCCATCCTTTATCGTGAAGGAGGGGATAGCGTCTGGCGTCGGTGCATTCCTCAGGAGGAGCACCATAGCATCCTCACATACTACCACAAGCTTGAGTTAGGAAGAAATCATTCTGGGAAGAGAACAACACAAAAAGTGCTCCAATTCATCCTATGGTGGCCTACCCTCTTCAAGGATCTTGATGAATTCGTGAAGAGGTGTACTGACTGTTGGAGGATGGGTACTTGTGGACAGCATGATATGATGCCGATGCAGCCCATTAACTTCTATGAAGTTTTCGACACATGGGGCATCGATTTCACGGGTCCATTCCCTAAGAGTTAGGGATTCGAGCACATTCTTTTGGTTATTGATTATGTGAATCATTGGGTTGAGGCCATTCTCGCCCGAATCGCAAATGCTAAGACTGTTTGCAAAATTTTGAGGAAGAATATCATTTCACGGTTAAGGGTGCGTAGAGTATTGATATTTGATGGATGGTCTCACTTTATCAACGACAAGGTAAAGGCCCTTGCTAGCGAGTTCAACATAGACCAACGAGTTGCCACTTCATATCATCCTCAGAACAATGGTCTTGCTGCAGTATCGAATAGGGAGATCAAGATGATATTGCAGAAGGTAGTCCGCCCAGACCGAAAGGATTGGTCACAGTTTTTGGACTCGGTTTTGTGGGAATATTAGACATCCTTCAAGACTCCTTTGGGTACATCTCCCTTTTGTCTCATTTATGGTAATCCCTGCCATTACCTGTTGAGATCAAGCATAAGTCACTTTGAGTTGTCACTGATATCTCATTCGATCCAGAGAGTATAGGTGATCAAAGGAAGGCAGAATTGGCAGCCCGGAGGAGCTTAGAGATACAAACTTTTCAAGCACCCTACAATATAAGGAGCGAGTAAAGATATGTCATGATTCTCATATCAACCATAAGTAGTTTGAGCCAGATCAGAGAGTATGGTTGTCTGATGCCAGGCCTAGATTATTTCCAGGGAAATTGAATAGTAAGTGGAAAGGACCATGCCTGGTCCGAATGGTGCATGACAATGGTAGTATCGACATATCTGAGATGTCATCTGAGTCCACCTTTTGTGTTAACGGTCAGAGCCTCAAACCATATATCGATCATGAGCCGCTGATTATTGACATCGCCCCGATTCATTTTGCATGAGATGTGGTCTTTTACTCACATTAGTTGCATCTTGTGCCTGATTATCACTGGCTTCCGCCTTGTATAGATCCAGATATCCATATCATCTCATTCCTTAATCTGTCACCCCATCTGCAGCTTGTGATTATGCTATACTTAGGGTGCACTTTACCCAAAGTATAGGGGGTGTCAGACTCTTGATTATTCTTTTGATTCTTTTACCTCTGTTTTGCTACCTATACTTAGGGATAGTTTACTCTAAGTACAGGGGAGGTCAACCATGTACATCCTTTCACTCAATTTTTCTTTTATGTATAGTCTGCTATACTTAGGATTACTTGATCCTAAGTATAGGGGGAAACACCGAGCCCTCTTCATTCTATTCTTTGATTCGTCGTTGTAGTATAGCATTCCTTTTCACTTCCCTATACTAGGCACGAGTTATGTCTTCTTATTCATCGCTCTTGGTTCACTCTGAGGACATCGTTCGAGCTAAGTATAGGGGTGTGTCGTATATACTACATATATACTTTAGCCATAACTCGTACTTTGTGTGAGTGTGTTAATAAATAAAATGTCTAAAAAAATAAACTATTAAAACTCTTTTAAAATTTTTCTTGGATATAAAATTCTTTCTTGCACATACATAGCTATTTATAAAAACTATTTTTGTACAAATGTTTGTAAAAATGTTTTGTTTGTAAATAGTTTTCAAAACTTCTACATCCATGCATACGTTCAAACATTTTCAAAAATTTGGCACATTTTCAAAAAAAATTGCACAAAAAGGTTTTTGTATATACTTGTACATTCTTCTAAATCATAGTTGACATTTAAACTAGCCTAGAATTAAATTGGAAAATGGAGCTTGTTTAAGACCTTAATCCACTTAATTCTAAGAGGAACCTTATAGGATTTAGGATTGAGGGTTTAGGGTAGACAACGGCTTTACTTGCACCAACACCTTACACATAGCTCTCTACGGATGAGGTGGTAAGGAGGCAGTTTCCTTTGGCTTGGGGTAGCATACGAGGGTAGTAATTCTAGGCGGAACCTCTCGTCTTCCTTTAGGGAAGGAAGTGTGCCTCAACTTGGTCTGGCGGTGTTGAGGTCTAAAGACAGGATTTGTGGGTTGCAATAATGCTTCAAAAGAGGGATAGTCTACTGGCTCAAGAGGAAAAAGTCCTTATGTATATATGTTGCACCATGTAAATATGTTGTACATATGCACATCAAAAAATGTGCAAAATAAAGAAAAACTCCAAAAAAGTGGCGGGTCTAATAGAAAATGAAATATCTGTCGGAGTATATATAGCCAAATAAAGCAAAACTTATGTTACCCATTCTCATCTCATCAAGCTTACAGCGGGAGACTTAGCTACACTGATTGGGTTCCTAGGGATACGTGGATACACTGGCGACGACCCATTCTCTTCTTTCCCCTTTTCTTGAGCCGGTTGAACTTGAACATATAAGGGAATACCCCGCTCCTCGAGGAAAGAGATGCAAGACTAGGGCATTAGAGTTAACTTGTCGAGGGAGGTCGTTGCCTTGTCATTTCTGAGGTGGGGAGCTACATATCACTTACACCGTACAAGAAAAGATTCATGGTCATTAGAGATTCTCTATGTAGACTTGTTCTGATCTGGATTATTGAGGACTCTTGATCAGAGATTGCAGATCTTAGAGGTTGTTGAGTCTTAAACATAGGTCCAAATAAGGTTCCGACAAACTAATAATCCAAAGGTCTGACCAAGCTCCATAGTCCAATTTAATGAAGACAAGTTTAATAATCAACCTTGATTCTCCTTCTTTTTCTTTTCTTCTTTTTTTCACTTCTTTTTCAAATAAATGTTTTCTAAGGGACTAGAAAAGGTAAAGTATAGGGGGGTGATGAATCCCTGATTCTCACTCTTTATTCTTTTATTTTAGCTATTTATCTCGACAAAGCATCATGTAAATAAATGTAAATACAATAAGTTAGCATTTAGCATGCATGTGTTAAATATATATATTTAGCACGTATTTGTGCATAAATAAAAGAATAAAGAAAAAGAAAAAGGAAGGAGGTATTTAGAATAAATACAGAGTGACCCGAACCCCCAAGAGAAGGTCAAGCATTGGCCTGATCGACAAATAAAACAAGTAGAAAGAGATAGGGCCTACTCTATAATGTACATATTATTTGTGTAATTAAATAATTATTTTTGTCAAAATAAAAATAAAAAATTCTTTTTTTCTCCTTGTATCTAATCATAAAAATAAAACAAAAATCAGAAAAATAGCATAAAAATAAAAATAAAATCCTCTCTCCCGTATGCAAAATACATGTATATATGTTCTACTATCTATTTATTAGACACCTGTAAATAAATAATAATAATAAATTAAAAATGATTTTATAATCCAAAAATTATGTTGTAAATTAAAAAATATAAAAAGTAGGGGTATTTATGTAAAAATAAAAATATAAAAAAAATTGTACAAAATACATAGGTATATTATACATGTATATAATACATTATATTGTACAGAGATTAATTTATTTTTCATAAAAATAAATAAAAATCATAAAAAAAATATTTTTGAAAAATAATAAACATGTTTCATTTTATTCATTTTTTAATTTAAATTCATTTATTTTATTAAATCAATTTCCTTTAATTTTCTAGCAGTTTTATCGTGTAGTGTATCTTGTACTATTCTAACCCACTCCCGATTGGTCTAGCGGGGATTGCTGCCTTCAGTCAACTGGTCCCCTTGGATCCCTCTTTCGCTCGGACCCAGTTTTCCTCAATTTTTGCCTAGTTATCTTAACCTGATCTGATCGATTTCTCTTCTCATTTTCATCTCCGATTAGAGAGGGAAGATCCATGATCCACGTTCGATGATATCCTTAGGGATCCGGCCTCGGTTCGTGCACCCTTGCTCCATCTTTCTCAGACCCTGCAAACTATATAACCTCCTGGGGCTCCATCTTCTCCCGTACCTTTGGTTTCTCTACCTCTTCCATTGTGCCTTCCTCCCTTTTCCAGAGTGACAGCGAGAGAAGGAGAGGATAAGGACACCAGTTGGAGGGTGGAAACCCTAGGTCCGGCAAGGTTTAGCCTAGCTCCGCCGTAAGGAATTCCAGCCTCTGGCAATGCCAGCCATCGAGGCCAAGACCCCAGTGGATTGTCGTCCACATTCCCCGGCATACTCCTCCACTTCCAAGTACATCGTTTCTCGCTTATTTCCCATTGATTCGATCTTCTACTCGTGAGACAGAGCATCTTCGATGCCCATATCCATTTCGTTGCTTCAGCCATTTTGACCGAACGACACCCCATCTCCGACGTCCTCGCACTGTTCCAGCCATTGGTCTGGAGCACCCCCACAGGTCGAATCCCTCACTCGCCGGAGACCTACTATCCATCTATCCCCCATTGGATTTTTGAATGTTTTAGCATCCTAACCCCCGCCAGAAGATTCCCTTACAGAGTGCATGTTATACCTCGCTGGGGTTGGATGCATCCATGCCTCATTGGAGGTCGATTTGAGGAGGCACATCATCTCCAGCGCTTCGCGTCTCGCTGGGCCCTTCTAGGAGACCTCGGCCCCTTCTGAGCCTACTAGTAGATGTGGACCTTTTGTGCCGACCTTTCCCCTACCACAACAGCTCTAGAGGACGCCAGAGTAGCACAACATCATCGGTCGAAACTCGCCGAACGGCGAGTTCTTCCAGTAATCCCTCTACAGTTCGATCGAGGTGTGTTACCAGTTCTATCCACGCCATCCATTTACTGGGAGCCCTCAACTGTCAGATCCATTTGAGGATCCTCCAGCAGTCGTTCATCGTCGAAGGGGCATCCATCAATCCCGATCGTCCATCCTTAAGTGGATTGCTCCTGATCGTTGGATAGCTAATAATAAAGGGTAAATTACACTTAGACCCTTTCTCGCTTTGTAGTTTCGTTTTAGTCCTATAAATATTTTTCATAGTTTTTTTATTTTTGGATAATTAGCAGATTGGACCTCCCTTTTAATATTTTCATTTTCATCCCTCCAAATCTGAAGCACGTGTTGTCTCACGTGACGTGTTGGGTTAATTGCATGTTGTATCCTGAACTTCAGAGATGTTATCGATTGAATGAAAACTCATGATATTTCATAGTTATACCCCTGTGAACCGAGATCACGTGTGGAGTGGGTGCTTACCTGGGAATTTTGCAATATTAGCCCTGGGGTTTTCATTGTGATATTGATTGGCCTATAACTTTTTAATAATTGCATATAGGTCCTTGTCTGTTGTGTGATTGTTTTAGATCAAATAATTATCAAATCTACTACAAAAATTCCCCAAAAATTACCATTAGCTCCTGCTAATGTGTAATATTTTTGGCATTTTTTGTTACTCGAATTGATTTATTTGATATTTTCTATAAATCTAAAACCCCTAAAAATGTGTGTGTCTATTTTATAAAATACCCTCGAAAATTCCATAAAAATTCATGTATCTCTGTTTTAGTTTATTTTCACTCCAGTACCATTTTTGTTCCATTATCCTTTATAAAACCACAAAAAATAAAAAAAGACCAAAAATTTATTAAAATTCTTGAAAATTTTAAAAAAACAAAAAAAAAGAAAGTTAGTTTTTGTGATTAGGTCTTCTTATCTTCTTTTGCATAAAAGTAGCAAGCATGAACTTTGGGAAATTTGAGCATTTTAATTTTGCCTCTTAGTCACAGCTGAACAATGAATTCTTTTTTGTGATTGTTTTATTTTTATAAAATCGTATAAAAATCTGAAAAATGCCATAAAAATTACCAAAAACACTTGCATATTCTGAAATTTATAAAAAATTTTATTTTTTAATTTTGAGCACTTTTTTGCATTAATAAAAATTGTTGAAGTTTGATTTTCTTTATCTCTTTATTTGTTT
Organism: Ottelia alismoides; assembly: GCA_037367405.1. Taxonomy (NCBI): domain Eukaryota; kingdom Viridiplantae; phylum Streptophyta; class Magnoliopsida; order Alismatales; family Hydrocharitaceae; genus Ottelia; species Ottelia alismoides. The sequence continues at coordinate 647,703 of JAZKJV010010266.1, read as the reverse complement.
CCTTACTAGAAAATAAAAAATTGCAAATTAAAAACCACAAAAAGATTCCTTTTATTTTCTGATTCTCGACTACTTCGTAGGCTTCGCTTGTGCTCCTTGTGTTCGACCATGGTCGCTATACCAGGTTAAATAAATAGCAGAGATCTCTACATTAGATTTTTGAGTTTGATTGTTTATTTTGGGTTCTTATTTTCTTGATTGACCGTGCCTTGTGATTCGGGTCGCAACGACCTCTAGATACTACTTAACCCGAGTGCTCTGGCCAGTCATCTCCCACCTCCTCTTTGGACTGGTCCATCTCATGTTTTTTCCTCTTTGAAAATTTTTCTGTCCTGATGCAGACCCCTTCTTCCTTTAATTCCTTCTTGTGATTTCTTTACCTATCTTTGATCTCTCATGTGCATCAAGGATTGGCGCTAGTCAACTCTCGATTCAATAAAAAACCATAGGTGAATATGGCTTTCGATTCAGCCTTGTATATAACATCTCCTCTGCCTATTGTAAAATATTAGTCGTTCAATCCACCTTTTCTACCCAAAAATCACTATTGGAGCTTGCCCTTCGTGAGAGGAAGCGGTCTCCTGATTGGCGACTCGAAGGAAGGGTGGAGGATGTGATTCAACCATCGTCGGAGAGCTCTCTTGGTGGTTCTGCTCCCAGCCATTCTAGGAAAGTTAGCTCATTATTTCTTTATTTTTTCAGATCCTAGGCGTTGCAATAACTTAGGCTTGCATTTTATTTCATTTGATTTAGTCTATTTTAGCTTAAAAACTGAAATTGAAGTTCATCGAAGATATGAGATCCATCCTTTGTTTCGTCTATTTTCAAAAAATAACTGACCAGCTGACCACCCTCATACCTTTTTCTCATCACCCTCTATCATCCCAAGCCATTCTCTACCGCTGATCTTGCACAGATTAGGGATATATTTGCTCATTCTCCTCCTCTCACAGAGGCACATCTGCTAGGCAATTCCAGATCACTTCTTTGCTAATCTTTGGGTTGAGGAGCTTCTCCCTAGATCCCCGAAGCTTATGGTGTAGGCTAGTGCTTGAAAGGACCTCATCTGGAGGTTGAATCATCCAAATTTGCAGCCCCATGTGCTTGAACTTTCTCTAACTCTCTGTGCCTCCTCCGATGACGTCTGGATCTTTTTGAGATATCCATCAGTTACAGAGCACTCCCACGATCGTGTAGAGCATCTCAGTAGCAAAGGGAACCCATTTAGAGTGGTTTGGAGACTCGATTAATCAACTCTCAACTATTCCTCCATGTTCTTCTAGGGGAGCTCCATTGGTCTGGTAAGCCCTCGATGACCCATTAATGCAATAAAAGCTATTGTCTTTTCATGTCCATATGAATAAATATAATTAATGAATATTAATGAATTTTACTATTAAGGCCCCTTTATATAATTAAGGTTACGTACCATGGCGATATTGAATGCCATGTTGGGAGGAAACAACTGACTTCAAACAAGTGATATTCAATACAGATCTCCAGTCCGAGAAAGATGCCAATCTTTTTCTAAAGACTAAATTCCAACTGACTTCTTAATGCAGGTCCTCAGATTGGGAATGGAGATTCAGAAGTGTTGGAATACTCAAGTTAAGGAATAGACTTGATGAGTTGAGATAAATAAGACATGAATCGTAATTATCACGATCAGGCACACATCCTTTTATCCGAGATCGATATGCATCTATATGCCAAAGTATGCACAGTTGATAGACCAATAGGTTGGTGACCTATCCAAGGTCCATATACCAGCCGCTTTGTGTGCATATGAAGTCAAAATAGATGTTTGATCACTCAAAGGAATCATAGATGCTCATAGTTGATGAATTGGGAGACATAGCTCATGCATGAGATATTTTGGGGCCAAAATGAATTCCATGCAGGGTCATCTTTTTTATGAAAAAAGACATAATTCTAGATATTAATATATGCTTTTGAAAAGTATATGAATAATATTGTCGCCCAATTATCAAATGAAAATATATTGATATATTTGAAAGAATTCAATCAAACCACGATTTGAACTTCAGATTTATCAAAGTCTTCTAGTGTAAAGGATGAATAAGTACTGGGAACCCTCAGGGTTACATCTTTTGTAATGGATCATCTGCCATGACACTTATATACTGAGGGAGTGATGAAATATGATGGATTTTAATGGATCCATTTAGATAGATGGTTTTTGATTTAATTGGATTAAATAACAATTCATTTAAATCTAATTTTCATTTCAGTTCTAATTTCAATGTCCAAATATTGAAAACAGAAATGGCCATGGAAATGGAAATATACAAGTTTCTTGAGCTCATTTCATAACTACAAATGGTTTGGAATATAATTAGAAATGGTCAAGGAAACTGAATTTAGCTCGTCGACACTTTTTTAGCTCATGGAGAGTGTGATGCATTTCGTTGAGCTCAATGAGAGTGTAAAGTGTTACAGCTCAAGCTGAACATTCGTAGGTGACAGTTTGGAAGTTAAACACATTTCAAATCACTATACATGGACATTACGATCTCCTCGACATTATCTCCAAGTATATGCATTTGTATCTCATGAGTTCTAATTGGATTAGGGATCATACCTATTGATGTCATTATTATAATAATAATAATAGATATTATCGCATAAGGGAAATTTTGTGAATAAGATTCACAAAGATATTTCATTAATCAATGAGAATAGTGATTCACAATAATTAACATTTATATGGTTATGCATATAAATATTTATGTAAATATGATTTACACAGTATTTCCAAGGCATGAATTTGTGTAAATTTGATGAACATTAATTTTGTTGATGTAAATTGGATTTGCATTTAATTTGAGATCATGAATATTATTCATAAGCATTGAGGATTAATTCCATAATTTCTCATTTTTTATAATGGTATTATAAAGTTAATTAATTAATAGATAAAAAGCCAACAACCCTTACTAATTTTAGTTAAGCTTAGTTAATGCTTATTTATTGTTAATTAGTTAATTCTAATTTTTGATAAAAAGGAGATAATCCTTATTGAATTAGGACTTTCTCTAAGCCCTTGATTTAAAATCTAATGGACTACAGCATACATGTTAGACATGAGGTGTAAGTTTAAAAGGAGGGCAAGGCCCTCTTTTTTGCAGCACCATTTTTTTGAGAGAAATAGTCCTTAAAAATTTGGTGCTCCTAGAGATATAAAAGACTCTTGAGAGACTCCATATCTCATACACCTCTTCTTGTTGCTCTGGTCGAAATCCAGGTTTGTGGGAAGCAACGGGATTCATCTTTGTGCCCACGAGAGAGATTTCTGTAGATCAAACTTGATTCAGGAGGCTTCTTCGTTTAGAAACTCATGCATCAAGAGGTAACCCTGGTCTATCTCTATATTCATTATGAATATTAGTAATTTTTTTGAAAATTATTTCCTTAGAATTTATGATTTCTTAATGTACAAATTGTTGTGATGTATTTTCTAGTTCATACGATGAACTAAGACTATTTTGGTAAATTGTTCGCTAAATATCTTGTATTTCCGTGATGCGTAGCAATTAGTTTTGTATTTACTTCAATTGGTAATAGAGCCTTATCTTTTAAGATCTTTATTGCATCGAAGTTTGATTTGGTAAACAATCGGCTAGATTAACCCAATTATCGGGTATATAGTCTTGCGACCGTTTTAATTATTCGAATGATTCAATGTCTTTCTAAGTTGTTGTTGTTCTCCATTATTTTAAACGTATTTTTGGGATATATATGTGGTCCAGAAGGTCAGGACTCATACCCAAAATATGCATCAATTGTTGGTGGCTTTCGGGAGAAGATTCATATGTTAAAAGTGATCACAGACTCTGATTTCGGCCAAAGATCCTAGCATTAAAAATGAATTTTTAGCTACTGTTTTTTATTCATATACATGATAAAATACTGATTAATAAGTCATAAATCGAGTCCCTAATCACTATAAAAAAGTTTTGCGTAATTCCGACCGTGTTGTTTTCTCCATAGTCTTAGTTTGAAGAGGACTCGATTGTTTTAACTGATTTGTTTCTCATATTTTAGGACTCGGAATTCAAGGAAATATATTTGATAAATTGACATTAGGAGTAGGATCTAATGTTTTGTAAATATAAATGATCACAATGAATTTTAAATCCAAGTTTTATGATGTCTTCTAATTTCAAGTGTGATGGATGAAGATTACAAATTCGAATATGAAATCATTGTTTGTTTATTTTGGAAATACATGGTAAAATAGAATGTCTGATTATTTCATATTTTCCTTGATTAATTATACACTTGAATGTTTACAATTCAATTAGAAATGAAATAATTAATTTGACTGATTTCACGAATTGTCTGCATTGTTACACTATGCATCTTTCGTAATTGAAATTATCTTGATTTGAAGACTTATCTAGATTGATGCACTAGACCTTTTGAAATTAAAAAGGAGTTTTTGAATTCAAGAAGTATCTAGATTATTGTACTAAAAATTCTCAGAAATTAAAAAGTTTTTAAAAATCCGAAAATTTCTTGAAGTTACTATCTAATATCACATACGGTTGAAAGATTGATAAAACCTCATTACTACAGTATTTATCGATTATGTTGTCTTGAATTGGTTCGGTAAATGTGTCTAGGTTATTGATATACTGACGGGTTTCTTAATTGGTGCCCTGCACTGCACTTGTAGTGGAAGCACTCTTTGTTGGCATAATATGTCCGACCTGGCCGGATCCATTCAAGGAATGGTAGCATGATAAGTCATGGCGTATTATAACAACTAAATCAGGAACATTAAATTATACTAAGTGAGGTGTAATACTACATGGTAACATCAATTGCATGAAAGTATCTTACCCTCCACTAGGATTGCTTAAGTGTCATTATTTTAATTAAATTAAAACTAAGACAATAGGTATGTATCCTAGCTCTATCCCACAGTAGGGTGGATGGAATTTCCAATCACACCAATCCCATCAGTCTATACACAAAAGCTACACTAGGAGACCGCAGTACCAATAGAAATGGCCATCATACAGACAACAGTATCACTAGCAGCAGTCGGCTGTTCAATATCAGAACCAATTCTCTTCACCTCGATACCATCACCAGCAATATCCACCTCATCACCTCTATCCCTACCACAAGCAACCTCAGCTCCCACCAATCGTCGAATATCTAGATGCCACTTCCATTAATCATTGCGATTGCTTGGCTTAACCGATGAAAAATATGAACTAGATGATCTAGAAACTAGATGAACTCACTGTCATAAACACAGTCATTCCGACGCAGGTTGAGGCAAAACTCAACAACTTCTTGAAGAAAGGAGAAAGTAGACCGTAAAGGCACACCATCTCCTGATTCAAGTAAAAGTTCCTTTATGTTATCTAATGTTGTTAATCCCAGGATCGGTAGGACACTACAACTAAGTGCTATACAGATGGGGAAGAATAAAGCTTCTATCATTGACTTTTCATCACCACTAGCTAATGATGTATTGAGTTCAAGATCCGAAGAGGAAGGAGGAGCAACACACCCCTAGAAAAGTCAAAAAAATGAAGAAAATAAAAAAGAACCATGCAATAACAACCGATGTCGAGTCGATGCAGCTAAGGAGATGCCAGCACCAGTAGTTGATCCCATGCAAGCCAACACGGCTAAATTTCCCGCTTTTGTTTTCTCTTATGTTACCATGCTTAATCATCCACTTGTACTAAAGAACACTTTTTTCAATGAAAATGATGTTTATGTTGACACTTGCATTATATTTCTTAATGCATTGAAAAAATAGTAAAAATTTGAAAATAGCCTTGTATGATCCAATCATTGTAGTGTTATTGAAAAACATAATGCTGAAAATGTCATTACTAAAAGACATAGAGTACATGCTTGTGATGAAGAAAGGATTAAAGGAGGCATGCACAAAAAAGCGTTGTAGTAGAGGATGCGAGAAACCTGTCAAGCATATCCTTGCCATAGTGACTGTTAATTCTATTAACAACCTCCCGAGCAAAAAGAAGGACATGAGAGTGCCTCTCATCAGATGCGAGATGCTCAACAAAGAGTTTAAAAAGAACACTTCTTTATAGAAAATCATCTATCAATATGATGCCTACGTCACTGCTCAAACAATTTGTTACAACTATTGAAATCAACAAGAATGATTCTACAATTTGCACATGCATCAGTGAAGCAGCCAAGGTGCATTGTCGAGGATGTCATTGTCACGATCTAAGGGATACAATTCCCTGTGGACTTCATTGTTCTAGATATGGACACCTCAGCTTCCTTGCTTTATATCGATCATATTAGGCAATTGTTCCTTTGAACAACTGAAGTAGCAGTTGACTATGGCACTAGAAAGATCACCTTTTGCTCAACCAATGACAATGTTCTGATTGAAATTATCCAAGCATCGAAGCTCGCAGAATATGTATCAGAAGAGAGTGAGCAGATTCAGAAAGAGATAGAAGATTGTAACTTTTTGGTAGAAATCAGAGACACAACATTGTTCTTGAATGATAATGAAACACAGGACTTCCTCTCCAAGGAGGAGTGTCTGGAAAGCACAACCGAATTTCCCCCAATCCTTAAAGATGATGTCTTTCCTGATGAGCTAACCAAACTAATTGATATCATTCCATTCTCAATAGAGCTAGATGAATTCTTTGTAGATGTTTCTGATGTCTTTTGAACAATGAAGGTGGATAGCATATAGTCGACAGTTCTAACATTGACCACAGTTACTGAAGTCACCATGGAGCCGATTTAAACTCCTCCAGGTCTAAAACCATTACCCAAATTGATGAAGTACACCTTCCTTTCCAATGATCAGAACATGTTCCCTATCATCTATTTGGAAGATGATTGCAGGCCTTCCTGTGAATTTTAGTGTTGGCAGAACACAAACCTTCGGGAGGTCATGATAAATGAAATCTTGAAGTGGTGCAATGCGTGTTTTATCTATCCCACCTTAGAATAAAAATGGGTAGGTTTTTCACATGTAGTCCCTTTGAAATATGGAATCACTATATTAATGAACGATAAATGAGAGGAGATTCTGACCAGAGTACCAACATCGTGGCACACCTGTGTGGATTACAGACGCGTACACCTGGACACCAAGAAAGATAATTTTCCTTTATTCTTCATTGGTCAAATTGTCAAAAGACTTTCTATAAAGGAATACTTCTATTTCTTGGATGGGTACTCTAGATACAATCAGGTTGCAATAGCCCCTGAAGACCTAGAAAAGACCACCAACCTATCCATTTGGAACATACACTTTCAGACGAATGTTGTTCAGATTGTGTAGCACCCATACTATATTTCAGAGATGTATGCTGACTGTCTTTGCTAACATGGTAGGTAGTTTATTGAGGTGTTCATGGATTACTTTTCGGTCTACAGAGATAACTTTGATCAATGTCTGACATATCTAGATCGAGTACTTTAACGATGTTGCGAAGTGAATCTAGTGATCTTGTGGGAAAAGAGTCATTTTATGGTGACTGAGGGAATTGTGTTGGATCACATTGTCTCCAAGCCAGGCATGGAGGTCAACATGTCCAAGGTGGACGTTATATCGAAACTGGAGCCACTTGCTACATTAAAGCAAGTCTTGTCATTTTTGGACATGTCCGTTTTTACCGAAGGTTAATCAAAGATTTTATCTAGATTGCCTAACCATTGATAGAGATTCTAAGCAAGGACACATATTTTATTGTTGATGACAGTGTGCTCCATGCCTTCGATCAGTTGAACGAAATAATCACCTAGGTTATTGTCCTACAACCACTAGATTTATCTCTTCCATTCGAGATCATGATAGATGCTTTTAATTACGGTATTGGGGTTGTGTTGGGCCGTGACGGGATGGATGGTCATTTGTGATTCATTATGCTAGAAGAACTCTGGATGAAACCCAGAGGATTACACTGTCACTGAGAAAGAGATGATAGTAGTAGTGTTTGCGCTATAGAAATCCATGTCACATTTGGTTGGATGAAAAGTTATTATCTATGCGCACCACTCTGCCATCAGGTACTTACAAAGCACGAAGGATGCTCAATGATGATTACTTATTGGATCTTTCTACTCCAGGAGTTTGACTTGGAAATACAAGATATTGCTGGAGTCAAGAATGTGATGGCAAATAAGCTTTCCAGAATTAATGATTTAGATACTCCTGAGCAGGGAACCATTCAAATTATTAAAACCTTCCTAGATAAAATGATATTGCTAGTCACCTTGCTCCCTTGATATATTTTAACCAAGGAACTTCCACGAGATTGTACGAAGCTGAAAGTGGACAAGTTCATGTCCGAAACACATTTCTACCAATTAGAGGATACATATTTGTTTCAAGAAGGTGCATATAGTATCTGGCGAATGTGCATTCCTAAGGAGGAGTATGAAACTATCCTACATCATTGTCACAAGTTAGAATATGGTGGACATCGTTTTGGAAAGCAGACAAGTGCAAAAGCACTTCAATGCGACCTCTAGTGGCTGACTCTTTTTAAAGATGCCACTGAATATGTCAAAGGTTGTACTAACTTCCAATAGATTGGTGCCACCATCAGTTCTCGAGGGCATCATGCCTATCATGTACATTTAGATATCGGACATTTTTGATGCATGGGATATCAATTCCATGGGCTCATTTATGAACAACCAGGGTTTCTAGTATATCTTGCTTGTTATCGATCATGTCAATCGATGGGTGGAGGCTATCCCTGCCTGAGCCATTGACGGTCACATTGTTTGCGGATTTTCTCAAAGATAACATCATTTTACAATTTGAGATTCTAAAGATTCTAATATCCGATTGGGTAGACACTTTATCAACAAAGAAGCCAAGAAGTTGACAAAGAAGTATGGCATTGAACACCGTGTCATATCTCCTTACCATCCCAGACTAATAGCTTGACTGAGTGTTCAAATAGGGAAATCAAAACAATTTTATGAAAACTTGTGCTTCCAGATAGAAAGAACTTGTCACAATTGCTTTACTCAATTCTTTGAACTTATCGTACAATGTACAAGTCTCCTTTAGGCATGTCTCCCAACTGCCTTGATCTGGCAAGCCATGTCATTTCCCTGTAGACCTTATTTGTAAATAGTTATGCAATCTGGACAAAGAGAATGCCTACAAGGATAGGAAGAGTGACCTGAATGGACTATTAGAATTTAGAGACTATGCATACGACAACGACCTCATGAACAAAGAAAAAGTCAATAAATGGCACGATAAATACATTAGAAAAAAGATATTTGAGCCAACTCAGAAGGTGTGTTTGTTTGATGCTAAGTTAATGATTTTCCAAACAAATTGAAAAGCAAATGGTTTGGACAACTCATTGTGAAAAATGTACGTGAAAATGGTATCATTATCATATCATGCTTGTCATCTAACACACGTCCTTTTGTAGTCAATGGGCAATTGTTGAAATCGTACCTAGTGAATGACACTTTCCTGTCCATTGTCGATTCAGTTCATATGATATATCAGGAAGAGCTCTGTAGTGTTGAAGTGTCAAACAACTAAAAAACCAAAAATATCTTCTCTTCTATTCTTTTCTTCTTTTGTTCTTTGTGTTCCTCTTTTCATTTTATTCATCTGGATACTCATTCATTCCTTTCATCCCTTCTATACATAAGACATGCTTCATCCTAACTAAAGGTGGGATAAGTGATTTGAGTGTTCATTCTTTGATCCGTCGCCTACCTCCCAACTTGTTGATAATTCTTTTCCATTCTTATGGCATCTTTAACCTAAGTATAGAGGGAGACATGCTGAGCTGATGATATTGTACATTCTAATCCTCGATCATCCCTGCTTAGTGTATAGTATGTTAAACTTAGGATTGGTTAATCCTAAGTAAAGGGGGGTTGATCGAGTTTTTATTCTTATATGTAGTCATTGTAGTATAGACATTTCCTATACTCAACACGAGTTATGTCTTTCTTTCTGCTCTTTGATCACTATGATGACATAATTTTAGCTAAGTATAGGGGGTTTGTATATATGTATATATATACGCATTAGCCATAACTAGCATTTTGTATTTTCAATAATTATGGCTAATATTCGGTAAGGGTGTATGATAAATCAACTATAAGAGAATATACTCATAAAAATCTGCACATAGCACTAATGCAATAACTCTTTTGCCTTTTCAAAAACTCGATAAAAAATAGGAAATTCAAAATTAAATAAAAATTTGTAAAATTTCAAAAATACCTAAAAATGTGCAAAACTTCTGAAAATCCCTTAAAATGTGCAAAAACTTTCGAAAATGGCTTCACAAAATATTTTCCGCCAAGCATTGCATAAGCATTTTCCCAAATAATTTCAAAAATTGAACAAGTCCAAATAAAATCTGAAGATTGGAGCTTGGTCTAGTCCTTAATCCACTTAATTTCAAAGGAACCTGTTAAGGAATGGAGTTGGGACACTTCAAGTCACTTCTTCTTAATTCTTTAGGTTCTATGAGGCTATGTCCATGAGTCAATTAATTGTGACTAACTAGAACCTTTCATGCCATGCGTACGACTCATGAGACAATGGTTTGACTAGAGACATCACACATAACATGTAGCTCAACCAAGATGGGTTGTTGAAACTTGTACTTCAACCCTTTGTTCTTCTGGTAGCATGGATATCTAACAATTGGAGAACGGATTGAAATAAAGCTTCGGATTAGGAATGGTCTACTAGCGTAATTTTTTTCCATGACCTCAACACATGGGAGGAACAAAAGATTCTATATCCATCGAGGCAAAACAAGAGTGCAGAACATTGCTAAATAATGGAATACCCGAAGAAGCATAAACCAAAAATCCCCAAAAAAATGAGCTTCAAGAAAAGGCATGCTTCTTGGTGGAGACTTGGTTACACTGGTCAAGCATCACAAGTAAATATGACTACACTAGTTAATTTCCACTTCTTTTCCCTTTCTTCTAGATTCTCCCTCGTTTGTTGTGCACTAGCATGTACCTGAACTTATAAGGAAATATTTATCTCCCCATGGATGAGTTACTCGAGTAGGAGATGACTGACTAGTTCAACAATTTATCTGGGAAGAGCTAACACAAATCACACAACTGGTACTTGTCATTTCAAGTTACAAGAGTATACGTCTCAAAGGACATTTCTCATCGGACTATTGAGTTGAACTGAGTAGAGGAGCATGGAACCTAAGGGTTGTTGAGTCAAAATTCCTAACCTGGATATGGTTCCAAACACACTAATAATCTAAAGATCTAACTAAGCTCCATAGTTTGATTTTGTGAAGATAAGTTTAAAAGTCATAATCATTCTACCTTCTTTATTTTACTTTTCTTTAATTTCTCTATTGCATTACCAATTTTCGTAATAAGTGTTTGCGTGGGACTAGCAAGTGTAAGTATAAAAAATAATGTATACCCATTCATTCACCTTTATTCCTTTGTTTTATCTTTAATTTCCAAGATAAATGCATGTAAATATATCTATGTTGTACAAATTAACTCATTGACCATTGCGTTTATATAGTGCATAAAATATGTATTTAGACACAAAATATATGAATAAAGAAAAGAAAATTAAAGGAAGTATTGTAAATAATAACTGATCCTAAACCTCTAGAGTAATTCAATATTGACTTGGTCAATAAAGAATAAAGTAGGGGGGAAAAGTGTACCTGAACTTTTAGAAACCCTAGGTGCCCAACACACTACACATACAACAAAACTTACACTAATTTATACACACTCTTACACACGTTAAATTAATATATTTTCAACACAAAACATGTACGTAAAAAATGTAGAAAAATACAAAAATAATTGCATATAAAGATATTGTACAGTTTTACTGGAATACACAAATGAAAATGCAACAAACAGAACTTCACAGATCAATATCTTCTCCATATGAACTTAAAATTCACCAAGTTCACTTTCATATTCTTAAAAATAAATTATCTATTTAATGAAGATAGTTTTATTAAATTTAGAGTAAGTTATAAATATTGGTTTTTTAGGTCCTATTGTACTACATACCTCTATTTTTTACTCATTTTATTTGTTCTTTATATTTTTACTTTTTTATTCTTAAATACTTGCAAATATTATTTAAAACATATTAAATTATAAACATAAAATGAATGCAATAGAATACATTAAAATAAATAATATATTGAAATATATTAATATACTATATCTATATTATGCATACTTCGATTTATTTAAGTATATAAATACAATGAAAAATGAAATAAAAATATGTATATATATATATATATTTACTTAAAATATTATAGTTATATATAATATGTACACAAAATAATATTTAAAATATAAACTAATAATACACAATACACAAGTATAAATATCTATAGTTACACTTGTAAACATTAATATATAATAAATAACCGATAAGAAAATAAAAATCACCTAAAAAGAGTACATAAAACAAGAAATATCTTTCACATTTTAAGTTATATATAATAAAAATTTATCTATTTTATTTTTATTTTATTTTTTATTTCTATTTCTATTTTGTCTCTTTACGATGATGTTGACTAATGAGGAGGTGGCGTCAGTTGACCCAACCCCTCTTTGGACCGATCCATCTCATGTTTTTTCCTCTTTTTTGAAAAATTTTCTGGCCCGATGCATATCCCTTCTTTCGTCGATTCCTTCTTCTGATTTCTTCACATATCTCTGATCTCTCATGTGCATCAATGATTGGCACCAGTCAACTCTCAATTCAATCAAAAACCATAGGTGAAAATGGCTTCCCAATTAACCTTGTATGTAACATCTCCTTATCCTATTGTAAAACTTAGTCCCTCCAATCCACCTTTTCTCCTCAAGAATCACTATCGGAGCTTGCCCTTCGTGACAGGAAGCGATCTCCTGATTGGCGACACGAAGGAAGAGCGGAGGAGGCGATTCGACCATCGTCAGAGACCTCTCTTGGTTGTTCTGCTCCTAGCCGTTCCAGGCATGTGAGCTCATAATTTCTTTATTTTTTCAATTTCTAGGAATTACAATAATTTAGGATTCCATTTTATTTCATTTGATTTAGTCTATTTTATCTTAAAATCCAAAATTGAAGTTCGCCAAAGCTCTAAGATCCGACCTTTGTTCCATATGTTTTCTACTATTTATTGACCATCTAACCACCCTCTCACCTTTTCTCATCATCCTCTATCATGCCTAGCCATTCTCCACCCCTGATCTTGTAAAAATTAGGGATATCTCTGCTCATTCTCTGCCACTCGTGGTGCACATCTGCTCGGCAATTCCAGATCACTTTTTTGGCTCATCCTTTGGTTGAGGAGCTTCTCCCTAGAGCCATGAGCTTCTGGTGTAGGCTAGTGCTCGAAAGTACCTCATCTAGTGGTCGAATCATCCAAGTTTGTAGCTCCAAGTGTACGAACATTCTCCAACCCTCCAGGCCTCCTACGATGAGGTCTGGATCTTTTTAAGACATCCATCAGCTACAGAGCACTCCCAAGTTTGCTTCGAGCATCTTAGCAGCAAAGGTACCCCATATCGAGCTTGCTGGAGTCTCGATTGATGTTCAACTCTCACTTGTTCTTCCATGTTCTTCTAGGGGAGCTTCGTTGGACTGGTAAGCTCTCAACAACCAATTAATGCAATAAGAGTGCTTGTCTTATCATGTCCATCTAAATGAATTGAATTAGTGAATACGAATGCACTTTACTATTGACGTCCCTTTGTACAATTAGGGTTATGTTCCCTAGCCATATTGAATACCATGCTGTTAGGAGGAAACAACTGACTTCAAATAGGTGATATTAAATATAGATCTCCAGTCCGAGAAAGATGCCAATCTTTTTCTAAGGACTAAATTCCAACTGACTTCTTGATGTAGGTCCTCAACATGGGAAAGGATATTCAGAAGTGTTGGAATAATCAAGTTAAGGAGTAGACATGATCAGTTGAGATAAACAAGAATTGAATCGTAATTATCACGATCAGGCATACATCCTTTGATCGGAGACTGATTAATTGAAAATCACCGGGGTCTAAATGTCTCACACAAGGCGGAGACAAAGTCGCTGCGGCGACCCTCGATAAATCCCGATCAAATCAACAATTAACCCACAGTATCAATCAAACAATGAGAAGCAAGGTGGAATTAAAATTTATTATAACTCTACAATAAGTGTGTATAGTGCAAGTGTGTAGAGTGTCGAACTCAGGGAGCAAACAAGATAGAACAAGGCAGGAGTGCACAAAGATCAATGTGAAAGTGAGCAATTGCCTATGAAGGTGCAAATTTTTGTGGGTTTTTAATTTTATATTTTTTTATTTAATTTTTTTATTTTCTATTTTTGTATTTGGATTTTTAAATTCTGATTTTATATTTTCTTTTTATATGTTATACTTTTATATTTTCTTTTTCTTTAAATAGAATATATATGCAAAGTAAGAAAGAGAGGGATAAAGTATTTATAACAATATGTAAAGATAACAAAATTCAGGAAATATAATATTTTTGGTATTTTTACATTTTTTTATCTTTTTGTGATTTTTCTAAATTTTTACTAATTTTTTTGGTATTTTTAAAGGCAAATATACTGCAAATAGTGGATACACCATATATACGAGACAAAAATATAGAAATAAAATAGCAAACAGGAGTGGAAAATTTTCAAATTAATTTTTATAGATAGATAATAGGATAAGGAATTTTCAGAGATAGAAAACACAATTTTTGGAGTTTTTATGAATTTTTTAGCTTTTTATGAAGATTTTGAGAATTTTGCTATTTTTATGGGTTTTATTTTACTTTTTAGGGATTTTTGGTCATAAAATAAAGTAAATTAAAACACACGAAATATATTTTTTTTGGAATTTTTAAAAGACTTTTTATAATTTTTATGCATTTTCTAATGCAAACAGTGTTGAAAATGCAATTTTTTTATTTTTAATAAATATGAGAATGCAATAAAAATGCAAACTAAAAATATGGCATTAAACTACAATGCAATAGGAGCCTGTGGTATATTTTTGGTAATTTTTCGAGTTAAAATGATGCATGAAACAAATGCAAACATCCAAGCAAAAATACAATGCTGGCAACGGCCCAAACATAAATAAACAGAAGTCCAAGGGCCTACCTGCAATTTTTCCAAAAATATATAATGTTAAATACAATTTTCTGGACTAAAAATAAATACCCAAACTCAGAGGGGTTCGCTGCAAAATATCCAACTCACGCGCACTAGGCACGTGACCTAGTAGGGGTATTTTTGCAATTTCACAAAGTTCGAGGGGCTTGGATGCAATTTTACCAAAATATTACAACTTATTAAAAAGTTCACGGACCAAATCGAAATAGATAAACCCCTAGGGGGTCGTTGCAAATGCCCACCACCCCACGTACACGGGTCACGTGAGGTGACGTGGACTGGACCTAAGTGCAAATATGGAAACTACGGGGGTCTGGATGCAAATATTACAAAAATATTTAAACTACAAATAAAAGTTTCTGGACTAAAAATAAAATGCGAAAATGGTGAGGGTGTAGGTGCAAAATACCCACGCCTAAATTCCTCGTGCGCGATCGGACGGCTGGGAGGCAGTCACTTAATACGTGGTGCTTCGAGGTTGCACGATGACGGTTCACGCTGGATGGTGGAGATTAGATCCTCAGACAAAGATCTGACGGTGGTGGCACGACGCGATCCAACGACTGAGATCAAAACTGGAGATGTGGTCCGATCTGATGGTGGAGAGGCGATGAAGAAGAACAGGGATGCAACGCCGGTGAGGCGAGCTTCCCTGAGCTAAATTTCCGTCCTCTGGCGATGGTTGGGCTCCAAAATTGGGCTGCGAGCTCCTAGGGTCTTCTTCTGGCCTCCTGGGGCTCCAAAAAGCTCCAACGGTGGTCATAGTTCGCGGGAGAGAGCGACGGAGTTGATGAGCTCATGGATCCTCTGGCGAAGCTCAAAACGAGCTCCAGGCGTATCTTTGATGCTTTTGGACCTGCAAATAACTCAAGACCAACGAGGGAAAAATGCCTCGAAGGTCGGTGAAGCGGATGGCGACGGGAAGCGGCGGCGCGAAGTGATGGTCGGAGCGAGCTCCGGCGAGATGATCGTGGAGGCGAATCGATGGATGGAACTCAGAGATTTTTGGGGGTTTTGATCCTACGGCTAAGGGAAATAAAATGAGAAATTAAATAGGGGGAAAAGAAGTATACCTCGATGGCAGGAACCAGAGGTGAAGGATCTCAACGGCGGAAACTTGTCGGAGGTGGTGGAGCCGCCCTGACGCTTGCTCGACCGATCTGATGCGCGGAGGCAGAAGCTGTCACCCTTCTCTCACTCAAGGGCACCAAAACGGGAGCGAAGTGGGTGCTAAGGGGGTTCAAAATCGAGCTTGAAGGTAGCGGGTCGACTATATACAAGATGGTGGCGTCTTCTTCAAGCGAGGGCCACACGCACATGATGGAGATTTTGCATGATCTGAAGGTGTAGCGTGGGTTAGTAATGATCAGGGAAAAATTTCCAAGAAGGAATCAAGGGAGACGACGAAGAGATTAGGCTTGGAAATTGGGCAAAATCGGGCTCGAATCGGGCTGCCAGAAGGTGGCAGACCTCGGTCAGGCAGTTGACTAAGGTCAACAGATGACCGCGCCTGGTTGGTCCACGTGGACCAACCAGGAAGTTCAAAGCCAAAATTATTTGTAAAATCGAAATAAAATAGTAAATGAATTTATTAATTTTAGGTTAAAAATAAAAAATGTTTTCTTATTTTATAAAGAATTTTATGGTGATTTTTATTTATTTTTATGAGGTATATAATTACAAGTTACCTTTTATGCCCTATATAGGTATATATATGTCTATATATTTTATTATTTTATTTTTATTTTGTGTATTTAATTTATTTATTTATGTTAATTATTTTATATATTTATAAAATATCTTTATACACTTAAAAATATTTTTACTTTTTTTCTGATGTATTTTGTACACTTAATAAAATATAAATAGTAATTTTATAGGTATAGGTATTATACCTCGGTATGCTATTTATACAAGTATTTTATTTTGTGTCTTCTTTGAGTTTTTATTCTGATTTTAATATACACATAAATTATAAATAATATTTACAAAATTATAAAAATATAAAATTATGAAACTAGTGAATAAATAATAAAATCAATACTTTAGTCTGTACAAGTATACAATAGGGGTCCAAAACTCAACTTTCAAACCGTAGCTCTGCCAAATGCGAAACCATCACCATTAAATAGCTTATTTTAAATTATATACAATTAAAGTGAGTTTGATACATTTGGAGTTTTTATTTGCAGTATGCAGGTCTGGGAAGTTGGGATTTTGGGATTTTATTCAGATCATAACTTTCTATCTGTACATTATTTTTGCATGAAATAAATTTTGTATTTTTCTTTATTTAATTATCTATAACTTTCATGTACAAAGTTTCTTTATTTAAGGTATAAAAAGTGGAACCAAAAATAGGTCTTAAAATGAATAAAGAAAGAATAAAATGAATAGGTAATTGGCCCTTATCTCCCCCTACTTTATTCCTTGTCGACCTAGTCATCGATATGCCTAGGCCTCGGGGTTTCGGGTCATAAAATATTTACAATATTTTATTCTTTTTCTTTTCTTTTTTTTATTCTATAATTTTGGCTTAAAATACAATATTTTATACACTATTTACATGCACATGTAGAAATGCTAAGATGCTGGAATTAAGGGTATTTACATGCATTTGCCAGGGGTTTTGTTGCCAAAATGATAGAATAAAGATGATGAAATGTGGATTCATCAGAGACCAATATGCATCTATATGCTTGAGTTTGACCATTTGATAGACAAATAGGTTGGTAACCTAGCTATGTCCATATACCAGCACATTGGTGTGCATATGAAGTCATATGAGATGTATGATCCCTCGAAGGAATCATATATGCTCATAGTTGATGAACCACGAGACATAGTTCACTCATGAGATATTTTGGGGCCAAAATAAATTCCATGCATGGTCGTCTTATTTATAAAATAAGGTAGAATTCAAGATATTAATATATGCTTTTGAAAAGTATATGATTAATATTGTCGCCCAATTATCAAATAAAATCTACTGATATATTTTAAAGAAGATAGTCAAACCAGGGTTTGAACTTCAGATTAATCGAAGTCTTCCAGTGTGAAGAATGAATAAGTATTCAGAATCCTCAAGGTTACATCTATTGTAATGGATAGTCTACCATCACACTTCCATTTTGAGGAAGTGATTAAATAAGATCGATTTAATTGGATCCATTTAGATAAATGTTTTGTGATTTAATTGGATTAAATGACAATTCATTTAAATCTAATTTCCAATCCAAATTTCAATTGTCAAATGTTGGAAATAGAAATGGTCATGGAAATGGAAATATACAAGCTCCTTGAGCTCATTTCTTAGCTACAAATGGTTTAGACTATTATTAGAAATGGACAGGGAAACTCATTTTAGCTCATCGACACTTTGTCCAGCTCATGGAGAGTGTGATGCATTTTGTTAAGCTCACTAAGAGTCTAAGGTACTACAGCTCGAGCTCAACATTCCTAGGTGATGGATTTTTTTGCAAATACAGTATAAACCCTAAAATCGGATAGTTATACACATTTCAAATCCCTATAAGTGAAAAGTATAATTTCCCCGACATTATCTCCAAGTATCTACATTTCTATCTAATGAGTCCTAGTTGGATTAGGTCTCTTATCTTTTTATGTAAATATTGTAATAATAATAGATATTATTGCATAAGGGAAATTTTGTGAATAAGATTCACAAATATATCTCACTAATTAATGTGAATAGTGATTCCTAATAATTAACATTTATATGATTATGATTCATAGAAATATTTATGTAAATATGATTTACACAATATTTCCAAGGCATGAAATTGAGTAAAAATTGATGAACATTATTTTTGTAGAAGTAAATTGTATTTACAAATAATTTTGAGCTCATGAATATGATTCATAAGCTTTGAGGATTAATTTCATAATTTCTCCAATTTTGATAATGTGATTATCAAGTTTATTTTTTAATAGATAAAAAATCAACCTAACTAATTTTTATTAAGCTAAGTTGTTGCTTATTTATTATTAATTAGTTAGTTCTAACTGGAGATAAAATGAAGATAAGTCTTATTGAATTAGGATATTCTCTAAGCCCTTGATTTAAAATCCAATGGACTACAACACAGGTGTTGGACATGTGGTGTAAGTATAAAATGATGGCAAGGCCCTCTTTTTTGCAGCACAATTTTTGGAGAGCAGTAGTCCTTAAAAATGTTGTGCTCCTTGAAATATAAAAGAGTATTGAGAGTCTCCATATCTCATGCACCTATTCTTGTTGCTCTGGTCAACATCTGGGTTTGTAGGAAGCAACGCGATTCGACTCCGTGCCCACGATAGAGACTTCTGCATATCAGACTTTATTCGAGAGGGTTCTTCTGTTAGAAACTCATGCTTCAAGAGCTAACCCTGATCTATCTCTCTATTCACTATGAATATTAGAAATTACTTTGAAAGTTGTTTCCTCAGAATTTATAATTTCTTAATGTACAAATTGTTGTGCTATATTTTCTAGTCCATACGATAAACTAATATTGATTTGGTAAATTGTTTGCTAAATATCTTGTATTTCCATACGATAATGTACAAATTCACCTGCATTTTGTTTTTGGCATTCTACTTGCATAAAAGAATCTAAAAAAATAGCGCATTGGATATCTAGACCTAAGTTTTTGAATTAACCCAAAGTTGTTCCTTTGCCTCCCTGTGTTCGACCCCGGACTTGCCCGGGATATAAATTAAAGCCGAGACACTCTTCACGGAGATCTTCTCTCAGTTCTGACCGAATCGCTGATTACACGTGCTACAACGCGACCGAATTAAATAACGTATTTAGCGACCTGTCACATGCTAACCCCATATATGTGGGGGTGTGGGTGTTGAAGTTCGAACTGAGAATACAAGTTGGACTTGTAATGTGGAAATATTTCATGCTTATTAGTCATAGTTGCATTTTCGCATATTATTTTGGTGCAATGAAAATGGAAAGAAGACTTAGATCTCGTAGTGAAGTCGTTGGTTAGCATGCCTCATGCTTTGAAAGCATAGAAGAGAAATCATTTAAAAGTACAAAAAAATGAGAACTCTTGATTTAAAAATATTAAATTATTTATTTTCCTTTATCAAGGTATTAAAGTGTATTATATATTATCTTTTATTTTGGATGAACTCTCTCAACCCACTTAACATTCAGCTTAAGGTCAATCAGTTGACAAATCCAAATTATTTGGATTGTATCAATAATTTGAAACTCAAACTTGAGATAGAATACATAACCATATGTGCTCTCGTTTATGAAGTATAAGAACCCTCAGACATAGGATGCCGATGAGTTCAACAAGTAGTGGGATGAGGATCACTCGATCGCCCGTTGCTACATTCTTGTATCATTGTCTAATGTACTTCAAAATCAACTTATAGACATTGAATCATCTTATGACATCCTACTAATATGAAGGAGATATATGGAGATGTGGACCATGCTCTTTATACATTAAAATCCATTGAGGATATTATGAAGAAAGAATTTCCCTCTAGCAGTTCAATGGTTGCAGATGTTAAAGGGAAGTGCAAGAGGAAGCTTAGATCTCGGAAGAGTCTGATCCAAGAGAAGAAAAATAGGTTGAACTATTGATTAATTGTCTAAAGCTTCTACAAATATGACACCCACAGAGATGGATGTCTACCATCACTACAATAAGCCAGGATTCTGGAAGAGTAACCATCAGAACATCTAAACTCCTTAGAGAAGGACAAAAGCAAAACACTATTAAATAAGAAATCTACATTAATCATTGAAATCAACTTACTCCTAGGATGAGAAGGAGTTGGATTGTTGATTCTGGTGCTTCTTTACATGTAGGAAATTAGTTGCATATGTTTCAAAACACTAGAAATCTTGACGAAGGGGAGATAGTAATCCAAATGGTATCCAATGCAACTGTTGTAGCGATCACCATCAGGACATGTAGATTATCATTATCAATTGAAGAGGCCTGGATATTAGAGACTATCTATATGTACCAAATGTTAGAAGGAACTTACTAACTGTATATGAGTTGGTTAGGCATGGACACACTTTCCTCTTCTATAATAAACATATAATAAATCGTTTATAATTTTTTAATAGATGGTTCTCTAACACCAGGTGGCCTCTACGAATTGAACAAGATTGATTGTGTTATGAATATCAATACCGTTGATAACATTAACGTTAATAATATTGTTAAAAACCCCTAAACGATCAAGGGAGGATGGAGATCATTTAATTATGACCTGGCATTAAAGACTTGGACATGTATCTATTGATATGATCAATAGACTAGTAAATGACAAACCTTTTGATTTCCTAGAAATCTGTGATTTACCGACTTGCAAACATTGTATTCATGGGAAATTTTCCAGGGCACCTTTCTCTAAGAAAGGTGAATGATGCGAAGGTATATTAGACCTAATACATACTGATGCATGAGGTCCCTTTCATACCATGACTCGAAATGGACATAAATATTATGTGACCATTATTGATTACCAATATAGATATGGTTTTGTCTTCTTATTATGACACAAACATGAAACATTTGAAAAGTTCAAAGAAATCATGGCTTTGGTTGAGACCGGGGTGGAGAATACCTCCCAGATGAATTCAAAGATTACTTTAAAGAGAGAGGAACAATTTCCAATCTCACTCCTCTAGGTACTCCTCAACTCAATGGAGTTGAAGAGAGAGTAACATATTGGACAAGGTGATATCAATGATGAGTAAGACAAACTTACCTCTCGGTTTCTGGGGACATGCAATAGGGAGTGCATCATATGTCCTGAACAAGATTTTATCTAAATCTGTACCATAAACCCCTCAAGAGCTTTGGTATGGTACCAAGCCAAGCGTACGCCGTTTGAGGATTTGGGGTTGTTAGGTAAATGCTGAAAACGTGGATGCAAATTAGTTGGAATCTCGCACCAAAGAGTGATACTTCATTAGATACATAAAGAACGGTGTTGGATACTAACTTTATTATCCCGAGACTCAAAAGGTATCTATTTCTAGAGACAAAGTTTTTGGAAGATGAATTCCTTAGAAGTCAAGAAAATAATGAATTTAAGGAACTAATCGACTCCAGTGAGACCGATGAGGTTCCTACACAAAAAACTAAATAGATAATTCAAAATGACAAGACCGTACCTGCTAGAAGGATTTTCTAGGGTTGTAAGATAACCAGAATGTACAGATTCCATGTATCATAAGAGTTTGATGACGATCCAACTTTATTTAATGAAACATTAGGTGACCATGACATGGATAGCTGGATGTTGGCAATGAAGCCTAAGATAGACTCATACACGGGAATGGTATATGGACCCTCGAAGATCCACCTAATTGTATCAAACCCACTGGGTACAAATGGACCTTCAAGAGAAAGAGGATACCCGATGGGAAGGTAGAGGCCTTCAAAGCATAACTCATAGCCATGGGTTATACACAAAATGAAGGCATCGATTACGAAAGACATTCTCTCCCATGGCCATGCTCAAATCCATTAGGACTTTGCTTGCAATAATTGCACATCTGGACTATAACATTTGACAAATGGATATAAAGATCGCTTTTCTCAATGGATTCTTTGACCAATGCTATATTTTGGAATATTTATCCAATGTGCTTCAGAAGAAACATGTGGATATGGATACTTGCCAGCATATAATGTTGAATATGAAAGAGATGTTCGGTGATGTCAACTGTTCAACATTACAATGTTATGAAAGAGCTTATTCACTTCAAGATGCAGGAAGAGACTTCCATTAGAGAGCATGTAATCAAAATGTTTGGTTATCTCTCTGAACTGGAAACTCTTGAGGCTGAGATGGATTAAGAAATGTCGTTCGGCTTCATTCTGCTGTCTTTGCCTAAGTATTTCAATAACTATGTGGTATCGTACCACAACAAGTTAAACATGACTAATGTTGAGTTAATAGCTTCATTAAAGTCTTCAAAAGAAGTCATGAAGAAGGGAAGTCCGACTGGTAGTGCAATGATTGCATAGGTCAATGGGGAAACGTGGTCGGAAGCATGGGGCTCGGAAGGGTCTAGCCTAGAAGAAAAAAGAAGAAGAGTCGAGTTGTTGGCTCATATTCTAATGCTTCTACAGTGATAGCATCAAAAAAGATGATGTTTGTTATCACTACAAAATGTTGGGGCACTAGAAGCATAACTGCCTAGAATACCTAAAAACTACAGAGAAAGGTAACGGCCCAACATGTATAAAATCTACTTTCATCATTGAAATCAATTTTCTCGTAGGATGAGAATGTAGTTGGATCATCGATTGTGGTGCTTCTATACGTGTATGCAATTTGTTACATCTATTTCAGAAAACTATGAATCTTGATGAAGGGGAGATAGTCATCTAGACGGGATCTGATGCAACTATTGCAACAATCGTCATCGGGACCTGCAGACTATCGTTATCTAGTGGAAGAGTCCTAGTACTTAAGTAATGTATTTTTGTTCTAGATATTAGAAGGAACCTTATATTTGTATCTAATCTAGTTGGAAATGGATATTCATTCTTATTCTATAATAATCATGTCATAAGTCGTTATGATAAATATATTGAGGGTGGTATTCTAACTTCTTGTTGACTCTATGAATTGTGCATTGATGAATCTATCATGAATGTTAATACCACTAATTAAAAATAAAAAAGAACCAGAGAGGATGGAAATCATTCAAACATGATTTGACATAAAAGGCTTGGTCATTTATCTATTGATAGGATCAATAGATTGATAAAGGATGGACCCTTAGATTTTTCTCTAGGTCCAAACTTTGCCTACCTGTGAACATTGCATTCGAGGTAAAATGACCAGGACACTTTCCATAACAAGGTTGCACAATGCGTGGGTATTCTTGATCGAATACGTATCAATGTATGCGGTCCCTTCAGTACCGTGACCTGAAATGGATATCGATATTATTCGAGGTTTATTTATGACAATTCGTGACTCAGGCTCATCTTCCTATTATGCCATAAATCTGAAGCCTTTGAAAATTTCAAAGAGTCCATGGCTTTGATTGAGAACCAAACCGACAAAAAGATTAAATAGATTCGATTTATCTGAGGTGGCAAGTACCTCTTAGATGAATTTAAGGAATACTGAGAGAGAAATTGTATCCAATCACTTCTCTTGAAACTCCCCAACTTAATGGTATTGCAGAAATATGCAACGGGACTATCATGGACATGGTACGTTCAATGATGAGAAAATCACAATTGCCTCTTAGTTTTTGGGGATATGAAGTAGAGATTGCAATATATATCCTAAACAAGATTCCTAGAAAATATGCAACCAAAACTCCTCATGAGCTTTGTTAGGCTACCAAACCCAATGCTAGGCACTTGAGGATTTTGGGGTGCTTGGTCCATGTGAAGAATGTGTATGCAAGTAAGCCAGAATCTCGCATCCAGAGTGTTGCTTCATTGGGTATGTTAATGATGGTATTGGATACCAACTGTACGACCCTAAGACTCATAAGGTATTTATCTCTAGAGATGTAAAGTTTATAAAGGATAACTTTCTTAAGAGTCAAGATAAAAATGAAGTAAAGGAACTCATTGACTCCTTAGAGGATATTAAGCTTCATGAACCAGAAGTTGAAGATGTAAATAAAGATGAAACACCCATACCTCTTCGAAAGAGTTTGAGGGTGGTTGCACCACATGAAAAGTATGTATTCCATGTGTCATGTGAAACTGACAACGATCCAACTTCATTCAATGAAGCACTCGTGGATCATGACATGGATGGATGGATTCTGGCAATGAATTTTGAAAAAGACTCCCTACACAAGAACAATGTATGGACCGTAGAGGATCCGCCTAGAGGGATAAAATCCTTTGGGTGTAAATGGGATCTTCAAGATAAAGAGGGGGACTCGATGGGTAGAGACCTTCAACGCATGTCTCGTAGCCAAGGGCTACACATAAAGAGAATGCATAGACTACGATGAGACACTCTCTCATGTGGCTATGCTTAAATCCATCAGGGCACTACTAGATATAGTTGCATATCTTGACCACGACATCTGACAAATGGATGCCAAGACAACATTCCTCAAAGGATATATAGAGGAGGATATCTATATGGAGCAGCCCCATGGATTCATTACTGAGGAAGGTACAGTATGCAAGCTGAAGAAATCCATATATGAGATAAAGGAAGCTTCTCGTAGCTGGAACATCAGATTTGACAAAACCATAAAGAGTTATGAATTGTTCAGAATCCTAATGAACCATGTATGTACAAGAAGCTTAGTGGTAGCACCATTGTGTTTATCGTGCTTTACGTAGATGACACCCTTATCATTAGAAATGATACATGGATGATGACTAATGTTAAGATCTAGTTGTCCCATACCTTTGAGCTAAAAGATCTTGCAGAAGCCTCTTATATCTTAGGTCTGAAGCTGTTCAGAAATAGGGAAAAGAGGATTTTGGGATTTTCATGACATGGGTACATTAAGAAGATTTTGGAACATTTCCATATGTAGAATTCTAAGAAATACTTCCTTCCCATAAGACATGGTATCCACCTATCTAAAGGGATGTCTCCTTAAAGTGTTGATGATAAGAAAGCAATGGCTGAATGAACCTTTGCATTAGTAGTGGGAAGTCTAATATACGCCACGAAGTGCACAAGGCTGGATATCTGCCATGCAGTGGGAGTGATAGGCCGTTAACAATCCTTTTAAGGAGAACAACATTAGAATGTAGTGAAGAACACACATCTCTAAGTACGTAAGACAGGCGCAAGATTACATCTTGGCCTATGGATATGGTAATCTCCATGTCTTAGGAGACATTAATTCAGACTTCCAATCTGATATAAATGACAGCAAGTCAACTTAGTGTTTGTGCTCTTGTTGAACAATGGTGTTCTGAGCTAGAGAATAAAGAAGGACACTACAATTGATTCAACAACAGAATCAGAATACATTGTCGCATCAGATGCTACAAAGGAGGTGGTGTTGTTGGCATGTTCATCCAAAAACTTGGCGTATTTTCCTCGGATACTCCCATCCTGCTGCTTTGCGATAACACGAGAGCCATATCTCAGATGAAGGAACCCAAATGCCATCATAAGAGAAAGCATGTGGAAAGGAAATACCACATCATTCAGGAGATTTAAAAGCATGGTCACATTATCATCACCAAGGTGGCCTCTGTCGACAATGTTGTTGATCCTCTTACCAAACCTTTGACTCAAAAGGTCTTTGACCAGCATGTAATGAGCATGAGTTTAAAGATTGTACTTGAATGGTTATGAGGGCTAGTGGGAGATTGTTAGCCATGTGAGCCCAAGGAGAAACATTTCTACAATAAATGTTATTGTAGTATTTGATATATCAATAAAACTTATTGATTTATTTTACTCCTTTTTTGTTATTAAATGAATGAATTAGGGTTGAATCATAAAGGTTGATTCTTGGATGATATATGAAGAGTTAGATTGAGGACTCATAAAGCACATTAAATGATTGCTAAGAGATTATATCCAGCCTGAGATGGATCTGGAAAACCTTATCTAAAGGATGATATCTGATCAAACTCTTTATGCATGTCCTTGATGAATAGGTGATTCATCACTCTAAAAGAGTTTAATTAAGCTTAGTTCCTCAAAATTCATCTCTATTTTATCAATTATCTTTCATGATTAGCATTCATGCATATGTAAATAATAATTGCATTTTATCATGCATAATTGCATAAAATAAGAAGCCAAAAAATACCATCCCAATTGACCTGTAAAATAAGCTAACTTCCGTGATATTTAGTTAATTCATGCTAGCTCCAAATCACCTGAAATCACCTCCAGTGTGTATACATCACTAACAACAATAAAGGAAAATTACCAAAAAAACACTAACAGAAATAAGTGGTCCATAAAGTCGAACCCTAATTTTAGGATAATTGGTCTAAAATACTAATGTCTTCCTCATCAAGTGTCTGATTTGATCATACTTACTTTTGAACTCATGTACATTCAATTACCTTCAAAACAAGACCAAGTTCAAGTGAATTAGAGCTCATATGTGAAAGTTGGGTTTTGGGCCTCTTTTGTACATTATGTATTTCATCTAATGTTGACCTATAATTTTATGTACATAATTATCTATTTTTTCTTTTATATCCTTTTTATTTATTTTCTTTGACAAAAGTTCTATTAAAATGCTCAAAAATGCAAATCCAGAAATGAGCTTGAAGTAGAAGAAACTGAGTCTGAGTACTCACTAATAGTCTATATGTTAAGCCCTTTGTATTTTATTTTTAATATTTTACTAATTATTAAAATACAAAAAATATATTAATGCGTAAGTATTTGTCTTTGATTTTATCGTATTTTTTACAAAATTTTATATTTTTAAAAATGACAAAAAAATTCAAAATTCAAAAATAAAGGTATTCTATGTACATAGAATACCCCCAAAATATCACTTTGTGCAATAACCTATTTTGGTTTTGGTCTCTTCATAAAAGTTATAGATATAATCAAGATGAGCAACTTTTGTGAAGAAATTTTTTATTCAAGGTCGTTTGCTATTTCTTTTCTATTTTTCTTTGAATTTTTAATTTCAAAATTTTTTAGAGTGACACGTGGCATCTCCTAGCTATTTCTTTTATATTTTTCTTTGACTTTTTATTTTTCGAATTCGTTGGGAGTGACACGTGGTAGCTTCACATTTATAATTCATTGATTATCTAAAAAATAATTAAAAAAATTCAATTAATAAAAATAAATGGATAAAATCTACATGGCGCAATCGTGGCAGTCCGATCTCGGCCTATCGGACGACCGTTGCTTCTCTTACATCCCCAAATTTTTTCTTCCGATCGAACCCTTTCCCCTTCGAGCCATGTCGCTGTGTGATTCTCTCTCCCCAATCTACGATCTTTGCCCTCATTAGACCTTTTCAATCAGCCATTGCCTTCCAATCTCGCATGCTTCCCATCCCTAAACACCATCTCCAATCGAATCATCATCTCGATCCCCATCTCTGATCCTCCCCTAATCTCGTCAATGCCTCCTTCCTCATTTGGATGAAGCAACATCAGACACCCTCGCCCTATATAACCACCATCATCGCCCCTTTTCATGGTCACTGATAAACCGCAAAATCGGCCCTTTAAGAGTGCTAGATTAGCACTTCAACATGTCGTAGCAGTCGGGCCGATTTTGGTCATCAAAAGATCAACTCATTTAAAGATATGCAATAATAAATCAAAATGAGATGATCGTAATTTATTTTGGCTTGGTAAGATACCAAGGTCGAACTCAGGGACACGAGCCTCTCTCGTATTAATCGGACTTCTATTTATTTAACTAGGTGTTGATTTAAAGGCATATAGGTCAAAATCATGCAGAGACACTACAATACAATGCATTAAAAATAAACATGCAATTTTTTATCAATTTTTATAATGCAAATAGATGCAATGAACATATGCCCTAGGTTAAAAAATGATGAGCAAAATAAGAGTTAATTTCAAGTTTAATTAAAATGGTAGCTGTGACGAACAATTTTAAGTAAGGCATCATTTCTCGCTCAAATAGACACATTGCTATAGAATAATACATAACAAAATCATTGTGTCCTAAATAATAATAAGCATGCCACTTGAAAGATCATCAAACCTGCTTTAAAACGAAACTGAAATCATCTAAATCGGATGTACGTAGCTCAAGATATGCTAAAATGTAAACAAGGGCATAACTGAAAAGAAACATAAAAAGATAACTACAAAAAGGTCCCTGGAAAGGACCTAAAATGCAAAAGAAATAAATGCGAGGCCTTCCCCGTAATTAAACCACACATGCAGGGGTATATTTGCAATTATATAAACCCGAAAGGGTATAAGTGCAAATAACCCCAGACGCACGTGGGTAGCACGTGTAGACAAGACCTTTCTGCAAATCTGGAGAAGTCAGAGGGTGTCTCTGCAAAATTCCCAGATAGCACGTGCGCAGCACGTGCTATCCAGGCTCGGAAGGAGGGGCAGGCTCGGCAGAGGCTCGAGTCAGCTTCAGCCAGGCTCGGGAGATTCGAAGCTCGATGCAGGCTCGTAGAGGCTTGGAAGTAGCCAAGCCTGGACGGTCGGAGACGAAGGCTCGGGCGTGTTCTGGTGACGCCACGTGGCTAGGCGTGGACCATCCGATCGTGGTGATCGAAAGGCTCATGAAATCAGTGACGTGGCCTCTTCTGGGCCGTTGGATGGTCGCTGAAAGGGGACCATCCAACGGCAACTGTTGTTCGTCCTCCTCCTTCGGCTGGCGGAGGGAATAGAGCTCCGGCGAAGGTGGCTTTCCTCCGCCGCTCGTTCTCCGTCGATTTGGTCCTCCCCCGAGCCCAAGGAATAGTCATCGATGAAGCGGGGCACTCGGGGAAGTTGTCTGACATCTCAGTTCAGGTCGCTGGGGCTCTAATGTTGAGGGCGACAGCCACGAACATGGGTCTGACGAGGCTCCGACCATTGAATGAGTTAACTCCCTGCAACGTTAGTACTTAGCCGAAGCGGGTAGGTGTGTGTGTGAGGCGACGTGAGGAGCTCATGCGGGCGAAGAGTGTGGTGAGCTCGAAGCTCCTCCGCCGTGAGGGCGGAGGAGGTGGGTCGGAGGTGCTGGGAGGTATGGAGGAAGGTTGAGATGATCGGAGCGATGCGCGTCAAAGGGGGGTTGATGGCGAAGCTCGGAGGAGGATTAATGGAGGTCGCGTACGACCCAGGCGGCCTAAAAAAATTAAGGAAATCAAGAAAAAATGCGAGAGAAGAGGAAGAAGACTCACCGGAGGTTTGGCGGAGCGAGAAGCTTGTGCGCGAGCTCGAGGTTGAGCTCTGGTCGTCGCTGTCGTCGTCAGCCACTCGATGCAGCTCAGGCGGTCGCCAGGAGGCGCCGCAGCTCCGATGTTCAAGGCGGAGGGTCGCACCGGGGGCTGGGTCGTCTTCGCTCGATCCTCTCGCCTCCCTCTGTCACAGGGAGGCGGAGGAGGGTTGGGCCCCTCCCCGCGTAAAGATGGACGGGTTGGAATGACGGGAGGGGCGGAGTATTTGAAGGTGGATGTCGGAGGTGCAGAAGGTGGCGGTCGTGTGTTTCGAGGGAGTTGTGAGTCGACTGGCAGGTGGTCGTAGGTAGTGGAGTGATGCGCGGAGGAGGTGGATGACTGGGAAAGGCCTAGAGGCAGTTGGCGATGGAAGATGGTGGCTGGTGAGGGCGAGAAAAAGGGAAGGGTAAGAGGTGTACGTGGAGTGGAGATCGTGTGAAGAGTGGAGAACTGGAGGTTGACGATGACGCGGAGCCGTTAGATCTGGAGATCCAACGGCAAGGATGAAGGCGCGCAGCGACGGGTGTGATTATATCGGGAGTGAAGCGATCGAAGGGCGATGCTGAAGCCACGTGGCGCGTTATGGGATCGGCGCTAACGGACGGTCACGATGCGTACGCTAAGGCCGATCGAATGGATGAGGTCGGCGTGTGAATGAACGGCGGTGATCATAGCAAGAGGCGTTGCGGTCAATGGCAGATGAAAGCGCCACGTGTTGAGCACTAGGCGCGGCGCTGGCGAGCGGCTAGGATGGGTACGAGGCTCTGATCGAAGGGCTGGAAACTTAGCGAGATTGTGAGGTAGAGATTTCAGTTTCAAATGAGGATCAGATGGTGAAGGACATGCCACGTGGCGTCGGCAGAAGAAGGCGGTAACGTGCGGTGAAGATGGAGTGCGGGAAAGATCTGATGGCTAGGAGAAGGCGGGTACGTGGAAGGCAGCTGGCCGTTGGATCAAGAGATGATCCAACGGTCCTGGTCAAGGGCGGATAGGACAAAGGGAGCCAGGCCACGTGGCGCCCCCAGAATGGGCCACGTGGCCCAATCAGATTATTGCGAAATTGATTTTGATTTTTAAAAGTTGAAATGTCCGAATTTGAGAAAACTCAAAACATGAAAGTTGTAGATCTTGACGAGATCTACAAGTTTTGTGTTGACCAAAACTGGAAAAGAAATCAAACGAAGACCCGAAATATTTTTGAGGGTATTTTTAAGTCTAAAAATACCACGAATTTTTGTTTTGTCATTTTTTTGTGATTTTTAATTTATTTAGGACTCTGTTAATTACATGACATTAACTAGGTTTTATTGACAAAACTTTAAGCAAAGGGGTTAATTATAGGAAATAAAGATGATGAAACTGAGGTTCATCACCCCCCTATACTTAAACTATGCTCGTCCTCGAGCATCAAAAAGAATGACTAAGTTGGATTAACCCCCTTGTGCATGTGAATACAGGATCCAATCTGATCAATTCAACTCGACTTTAGAGATCCAAAATTCTAGAGTTCGACCCAGCCTTAATCAAGAGGCTTCCAATTCCTCTACTTCTCTAGACTCTCTCTGATGTGCATATAATCTAAAGGATATGAAGTTTAGTGTTGACTGCAATTTCGAGAGTAGAGTCAATTCGTCACCCAAAATCTTGGTCCGAGAAAATCTCCTAAGGACCCAATCCTCAGCACTAGGGAATAAATCAAATCTTGCATTCAGTCCACCGTCTCTTTAGTTGTCAGACTTAGAAAATGTAGATGGCAGGCCAGAAATGGAGGGCATGGGATTGTGTCAATTCTTCTCTCCCTCTCATTGGAACAAGGATTCTCTCTAGTGCCTTTTACGCAACACATTTTTTTGGTGTTGATCAGTGCGTCCGTCAAGAGAAGTTGGAGCCGTCTGCACTTGTTTTCCTGGGAGTACACCAGGGTGTGTCTTTTTTGAGTACCTATCGTACCTTCGACACCCAGACTTGTAGCATTTACGATGTAGAGCCCTTTTTTTGGTGCAAGCCCGACTCCTGGTCCTAATAGCGGTGGTCCAAGTGGACACTTTGAAAAGTTTGGGAGCGCTCGCCTTTGGTGGAAGCTCTTTGATATGTAACTTTGTGGAATGAGAGCTTTTCTTTGAAATTTCTTTGACTTGTATAATTTGTGGCTAGCTCCACTGCTTTTACCAAGAGTTGGTGCACACTGATCAATAATTTTTTTATTTTTCACACCCAGGCACTTAGGTTAATAACAAGAGATTAGTATAAGAACCAAGTTCTCATACTGGCTACTATTGCTGACACTCAGGTTTCCTGAAGCTTTCAAAGATTTTATCCCATCCTCGAGCATCATTAGATCAAATCCAGACTCGAATCCCTCATCCCAATCCCTCAGGTGAAGAGTCAACTCATCTCAATCAAAACCGCAGTCGTGCATGTGTTGTGTTGATCATATTCTTTATGTCTGAGACTAAGCATG
The DNA here is from genome assembly GCA_037367405.1 of Ottelia alismoides. Taxonomy (NCBI): domain Eukaryota; kingdom Viridiplantae; phylum Streptophyta; class Magnoliopsida; order Alismatales; family Hydrocharitaceae; genus Ottelia; species Ottelia alismoides. The sequence goes on along the minus strand of JAZKJV010010266.1, from coordinate 615,218 downwards.
GAATATAGCATGCAAATCTAGAGACCTAGGGGAATGTGGATGATTAAGTCTAAGACCCTGATGACTAAGGCTGGTTAATCCTAAAATCTCAAAGACCTCAAAAAGTTAAGTCTCCTTGACCAATTCAGATCCTGGGTGGAAGTGTAGGTGTAGAGGATTAATCCAACTTCTTCATTCAAAAACAAGACACCTTTTTTTTATTTCATTTTTTTTTGAACTTCAAGAGATATTAGAACTCCCTAAACTCAATTGAGCATCTGCGATTCAGCCAGTATGGATGTAAGTACAGACCGAAGCCCGTTGCTTGAGGACGGGGCCTTGCGCGATGTCCTCTAAACCATCCAATCTGCTAAGGGCGAACCCTCACTGAACGCGGCTGACTTAATTGGGCTTAGTAGTCACTAACGGCTCCTAAAAGGTTTTACGGTTTTTCTCATTTTTATGGATTTTAATAAAGTTAAAACACGAGTTAGACTCAACTTTCCTTGATAAAAGATTTTCAAAAACTATGTCACACAAATAAAAGATTTTAAAAACATTTTCAAAAGATTTTTCAAAAAAAGAAAATCTCATTTTAAAAATCATTTAAAAAAATATTTTTATAAAAATAGTGTAACATAGTATAGAAAAGCCGTGAAATTATTTGAGTTTTCTTAGTCCCAAGAATTTTACCTTAGCCAAAAAGTTTTAAATTTTTCAAATTTTTAGATTATAGCTAAAGTAAATATACGGTATATACGGTATACCCCCCTATACTTAAAATTTGCTATGTCCTCATAGCACTAGATGTTACAAGTACATAGGTCCATTTAAGTGTAGTGAAATATATGGGAGCTAAGAGGGGCTCCCCCTATACTTAGGTTAGAAATAACCTAAGTATAAAGGCAAGAAAAGAGGAGTAGAGAAATCACAAGGACTCGGGTCCCCCCTATACTTAGGCTGAGATTAGCCTAAGTATAAAGACGGAAATTGATGTTGGGAGAGACCCAAGGTGAACGAAGAAGAGGGATGGATATACAAGGGAGCGGATGAATCTTCGGAGATAAAATGGAGTGACTAAGGTTTTAGGGTTGTGTAGCAAACATGGCTCAATTCAAGCAAGCAAAAACCCTTAGTTTCACCAACTCACACATGAAACCAACCGAAGTTGGTTTATTATCTTGTCAGTTTTATTGGTGATAAAGCATTAGATATTTACGCGAAGAAAATGTGAAATGAAAATCAAGGCGTATGCGCGGGTGTTGCTCTCCCAAAACCGAATTTTACTCCATTTTTGGTTGACTTGCAATTAACAGTCCCAATTTTATTTTGAATTATCACTGAATTAAGGTTAGCACATCAATCAGAAAATCATCGTCTACCGTTCATTTCATTTTCCATTAGTCCTAGGTGATCAAGCTAGGAAATGAAAGCCGAGAAAAACATGTATTTGATAAAAAAAAACGCGATCTAGGCTAAGCGAGAAATCATGCAGTGATTTGACAAAAACACGTGAAAAACTGGGGCCGTTTTGAAAACCAAATCCAGCATGTATGCAAGTCGAAAAAGCCGCACCTAATCATGCATCTATAAGCGGTAATTGATTTTCATTAATTTTACCTAAGTCATGCGAGATTATGTGTGTATATCATTTAGTGTGTCCTACCTACGATCAAGCACATAAAAATATAAAATGAGCTAGGAGAGCCGCGTGCCTATCCTAGGTCGACACTCAAGTGGGGACAATCCCCACACAACCACATTCGTTCGATTACACACGCGAGTCTTCGATCGAAGACCGCTGTAAAAGACGAGTTTATTATAAGCAAAAATAAAATGCGACACATTTTTTCTTTTCTTTCTTATCGGCTCCAAGCATGCTTCTGCGGCTCCTCGCAGCGGGGAGTATCCTGCTCCTCGCAGCGGGGAGTATCCTGCTCCTCGCAGCGGGGAGTATCCTGCTCCTCGCCTCCTTGATCCATCAAGGGCCATGACACAAAAACAATGGTTAGATATCAAATAAGAAAGAAAAAAATTTATATGCAAAATATGTGATCATTTGACCTATAAAAAGAAACACTAAATTAAACACACAAAAATCCAAAAAATATAAGAAATGAGCCGTGTCCCCGGCAACGGCGCCATTTGATAAACCGCAAAATCGGCCCTTTAAGAGTGCTAGATTAGCACTTCAACATGTCGTAGTAGTCGGGCCGATTTTGGTCATCAAAAGATCAACTCATTTAAAGATATGCAATAATAAATCAAAATGAGATGATCGTAATTTATTTTGCTTGGTAAGATACCAAGGTCGAACTCAGGGACACGAGCCTCTCTCGTATTAATCGGACTTCTATTTATTTAACGAGGTGTTAAATAAAAGGCATATAGGTCAAAATCATGCAGAGACACTACAACACAATGCATTAAAAATAAACATGAAATTATTTTTATCAATTTTTATAATGCAAATAGATGCAATGAACATATGCCCTAGGTTGAAAAATGATGAGCAAAAATAAGAGTTAATTTCAAGTTTAATTAAAATGGCAGCTGTGACGAACAATTTTAAGTAAGGCATCATTTCTCGCTCAAATAGACACATTGCTATAGAATAATACATAACAAAATCATTGTGTTCTAAACAATAATTAAGCATGCAACTTGAAAGATCATCAAACCAGCTTTAAAACGAAACTGAAATCATCTAAATCGGATGTACGTAGCTCAAGATATGCTAAAATGAAAACAAGGGCATAACTGAAAAGAAACATAAAAAGATAACTACAAAAAGGTCCCTGGAAAGGACTAAAATGCAAAAGAAATAAATACGAGGCCTTCCCTGTAAATAAACCACACACGCAGGGGTATATTTGCAATTATATAAACCCGAAAGGGTATAGGTGCAAATAACCCCAGACGCGTGTGGATAGCACGTGTAGACAGGACCTTTCTGCAAATCTGGAGAAGTCAGAGGGCGTCTCTGCAAAATTCCCAGATAGCACGTGCGCAGCACGTGCTATCCAGACTCGGAAGGATGGGCAGGCTCGGCAGAGGCTCGAGTCAGCTTCGGCCAAGCTCGGGAGATTCGAAGCTCGATGCAGGCTCGTAGAGGCTTGGAAGTAGCCAAGCCTGGAGGGTCGGAGACGAAGGCTCGGGCGTGTTCTGGTGTCGCCACGTGGCTAGGCGTGGACCATCCGATCGTGGTGATCGAAAGGCTCATGAAATCGGTGACGTGGCCTCTTCTGGGCCGTTGGATGGTCGCTGGAAGGGGACCATCCAACGGCAACTGTTGTTCGTCCTCCTCCTTCGGCTGGCGGAGGGAATAGAGCTCCGGCGAAGGTGGCTTTCCTCTGCCGCTCGTTCTCCGTCGATTTGGTCCTCCCCCGAGCCCAAGGATTAGTCGTCGATGAAGCGGGGCACTCGGGGAAGCTGTCTGACATCTCAGTTCAGGTCGCTGGGGCTCTAATGTCGAGGGCGACAGCCACAAAGATGGGTCCGACAAGGCTCCGACCATTGAATGAGTTAACTCCCTACAACGTTAGTACTTAGCCGAAGCGGGTAGGTGCGTGTGTGAGGCGACGTGAGGAGCTCATGCGGGCGAAGAGTGTGGTGAGCTCGAAGCTCCTCTGCCGTGAGGGCGGAGGAGGTGGGTCGGAGGTGCTGGGAGGTATGGAGGAAGGTTGAGATGATCGGAGCGATGCGCGTCAAAGGGGGGTTGATGGCGAAGCTTGGAGGAGGATTAATGGAGGTCGCGGACGACCCAGGCGGCCTAAAAAATTAAGGAAATCAAGAAAAAATGCAAGAGAAGAGGAAGAAGACTCACCGGAGGTTTGGCGGAGCGAGAAGCTTGTGTGCGAGCTCGAGGTTGAGCTCTGGTCGTCGCTGGACGTCGTCAGCCACTCGAGTAGCTCGGGCGGTCGCCAGGAGGCGCCGCAGCTCTGCTGTTCAAGGTGGAGGGTCGCACCGGGGGCTGGGTCGTCTTCGCTCGATCCTCTCACCTCCCTCTGTCACAGGGAGGCGGAGGAGGGCTGGGCCCCTGCCCACGTAAAGATGGACGGGTTGGAATGATGGGAGGGGCGGAGTATTTGAAGGTGGATGTCGGAGGTGCAGAAGGTGGCGGTCGTGCGTTTCGAGGGAGTTGTGAGTCGACTGGCAGGTGGTCGTAGGTAGTGGAGTGATGCGCGGAGGAGGTGGATGACTGGGGAAGGCCTAGAGGCAGTTGGCGATGGAAGATGGTGGCTGGTGAGGGCGAGAAAAAGGGAAGGGTAAGAGGTGTACGCGGAGTGGAGATCGTGTGAAGATTGGAGAACTGGAGGTTGACGATGACGCAGAGCCGTTGGATCTGGAGATCCAACGGCGAGGATGAAGGCGCACAGCGACGGGTGTGATTATATTGGGAGTGAAACGATCGAAGGGCGATGCTGAAGCCACGTGGCGCGTTATGGGATCGGCGCTAACGGACGGTCACGATGCGTACGCTAAGGCCGATCGAATGGATGAGGTCGGCGCGTGAATGAACGGCGGTGATCATAGCAAGAGGCGTTGCGGTCAATGGCAGATGAAAGCGCCACGTGTTGAGCACTAGGCGCGGCGCTGGCGAGCGGCTAGGATGGGTAAGAGGTTCTGATCGAAGGGCTGGAAACTTAGCGAGATTGTGAGGTAGAGATTTCAGTTTCAAATGAGGATCAGATGGTAAAGGACGTGCCACGTGGCGTCAGCAGAAGAAGGCGGTAACGTGCGGTGAAGATGGAGTGCGGGAAAGATCTGATGGCTAGGAGAAGGCAGGTACGTGGAAGGCAGCTGGCCGTTGGATCAAGAGATGATCCAACGGTCCTGGTCAAGGGCGGATAGGACAAAGGGAGCCAGGCCACGTGGCGCCCCCAGAATGGGCCACGTGGCCCAATCAGATTATTGCGAAATTGATTTTGATTTTTGAAGGTTGAAATGGCCGAATTAGAGAAAACTCAAAACATGAAAGTTGTAGATCTTGACGAGATCTACAAGTTTCGTGTTGTCAAAAACTGGAAAAGAAATCAAATGGAGACCCGAAATATTTTTGAGGGTATTTTTAAGTCTAAAAATATCACGAATTTTTGTTTTGTCATTTTTTTGTGATTTTTAATTTATTTAGGACTCTGTTAATTACAGGACATTAACTGGATTTTATTGACAAAACTTTAAGCAAAGGGGTTAATTATAGGAAATAAAGATGATGAAACTGAGGTTCATCAGTCACCCACTGATTGCACATCGAAAGGGGAGGACTCCGGTGGTGACAACATGATCTCCATCCTCCGGCGGTGAGATACGAGGCCTGGTGCCTCGTCCAAGCACAGTTTCTTCTCTGACTACCCTTCGCTCAAGCCATCCACCGATTGTAGAGCTCTGCCACATGTTCTTCTACCTACTGTACCAGCTCTGCCCCATCATCAGGCTACAACTCCGACGACCGAAGAACCACCTACAAGAGATCACTTCATATCTTCATCGATTGGAGGCTTCTTCCCAGACACAACCTCCACTCCAGGTCGAAGACACTGCCAGCCATCGGACCTCCTTTTCCTCGACGCTCAAATCCCACGTGCTTTGATAAAGAGCAGCGGGTCCCCCACTACCAGACCTCCCCCATCGACGTCCCTGCCTCCTCTTCTGCCTTCGCTCTAGGATCCAGAGGGGTCCGCACCACTGTCTCCGCCAGCTTCCGCCTTCAAGCGTCACCAGGCTCGAGGCCCGAGGCCCCCGCCTACATGCACGACACGTGCGTTAGGGGAACTTCTACAAGGATTTCCTACTTCCGCCCTTTTCCATGAAGTCCAATCATTTTGGGTCACTTAAGGTGCACGTGACCCCTAGAAATTTTGCAAAACTCACCATTGGGTCTAGGTATTTACTTCTGTATCCCTATCTACAGTCTCTATTATATTTTTCTTATTACAATTTTCAAATAGAACCCTAACTTTGATATCTTATTTAAACCTTATATTTGCATCTGTTTAATACTTAAAAATTAGCATTATGTTCTTCAATTAATTCTTTACATTGTTGCATGCTTGTTAAAATTTTATGCTCTATGGTTAATTATTATAATTGCTTTTGTGGAAAATTACATATTTTACCCATTTTGCACTCTAAAAATCATATTAAGTTAATCATTGTTAGAAAATTACCGCAAATTTATGGGTAGTAGAATTACTTGCATTTCACATTGTGGCCAAAAATAAATGCATTTACATGTATCATTTTCTCTATAAAAATCATTTTATGTATTTCAATATTTAATTTTTAATATGTATTAATCTCCATATTTTTTGGATTGGGACTTTTCTGAGATAAATCACCTAGTGATATGTCTTGGATAATTTTAATTCCTAGAAATATGTAGGTTTAATATTTATTATAATTAATTATTGTGAATCACATCATTTGTATTTAATTCATTAAATATTCATATTACATCAGAAAATTCCAAAAAAATGTAGTGCATTCATTTCTTCATAATTATCATCTTATCCAAGTTTTGTAATTTTTAGACATCGTTTAATTGACAATAATTTTCTAGTTATTAAAATTGGCCTACATTTGTATTTGCATTAAAAAAATTGCATTAAAAATACTAAAAAGATTTGCCTCAAAAACCATGCATAAATTTTGATAGTCTTAAACTTAGGTTGTTCTTTTGCCTCCTCGAGTTTGTCCCTGGGACATGCCCATGTTAAATAAACATAAAAACCACCTCGCATTAATTGAATTAATAACTTGTGGCTTATTTCTTGATTCATTCCGATTACCCACCTATAACACAAATGACACATTTTTAATTAACTCTTAATTCATACAAATTAATCAAGGGAATTTTAAGATAAATCAGATGACGTCGTTGCGGGGAGATAAACGACTTAGGTTTTTATTTAGAAAATTAGGGTTAGATTTTTCATACACTTGGGTAGTCTGACCCCAAAGCTTTCACTGTGAATTTTTTATTTTTGAGCATTTATTTCTTTTTAGTATTTACTTTCTATCTTATATTTTTGATTAATTTTTGTGTCAACTCTCTTACACCATCTCTCTTATTTTTTGTGCAAGGTACCCAGCGTATGCAGAGCGGTTCTCCCAAAACCAACGCATCTTCACCGACCACCAAAAAGTTGTATAAAATTAAGATGGAGTCTAGTCGTAAGAGAGCGTAGAGTCTAGAATTTATTTCCAGCATTATTTCTTTTTAAATTAATTACATATTTATAGCGCTTTCCCTTGGGAATCTCGCGTGTGTAATCAAGACTTGAACTCTCTTTTTTTATGTATCGGACTTGTTTCACTCTCCGGTGAGGGTGGGGCCTGACTTGAGTGGTTCATAGGATTAGACCTGCACTATGGCAATTAGAACTTCTAAGATTTTATGTGTGCTCGTAGAACCTATGACCACACTAATTGAGATGCACTTTTAGATCGATCAACTTAGTCAAATTTAAACTCAATTCTTCCCGGTTAATAAAACTGCATGCTAGATGCAGTTTTGTCAGATTGCACTTCATTTAGAATAGTTTTTAATTCTTATATTGCATCCCACGTAGAGATTATGAGGAATCATTGCAAGTCTCATCATTATTTTTCGCATGCATCGGCTTCTCTCGATTTCTCCCTCTTATTTTGCCACTTAAGATCTAAAGAAAATTAGACTGGACGGTCGACGTGTATTTCTGCTCACTTAATTCTTCAGTGATCGCCTAAATTAAAATTAAGGCCGCTAAATAAGATCGACTTTAATTAAACCACAAAATTGAGAATTTTTTGCGGGAGAATAACCCCGTCTTGGATTCATTTATTATTCTATGTGAGTGAGGGACGAACACCTAGGATGGAACCAAACTCTGGAATCTTCATTCAGACTATTGATTCTAAAAAGGACTGTCTACTTCTCAGTGAGGGAACTACAGTCTCCTTAGTAGAGTGGCCGGTTAAAGGACAACATGATTGGCACCGTCCTGAAGTAACAGGGATAGCCATTTTACGGTTCGTACTTACACTCATACTGGTTGAAAGTTGATGCAACTAGCCGTACGAAGTCAGGCCAGTCTCTAGGAAAATTTCTGTACCTAACATCTTGCTAATTTTTCTCTAAGATTGAAATTATCACCAATTAAATTGAAAAGATAAATTGGTCAAACTCTTGGTGCCTTCGCTTTCTGAGTTGGTGAACCTCGGTTTTAGATTGCGTTTGCATTGATGTACATGGACGGAGTTTGAATAATAAAAAACCTCATACTTGTGCTATGATTGTTCCTTCTTGATTCATTTTTTTTCTGTTTTTGAGTATCATGTGCACTTGCTCGCTTTTAAACAAGATCCATTATGTCAGCTCGTCCATCTCCGTTGAAAATTATGGGACATTGGTCTGAGTACCCACCTGATTATTTCTTTTCATTCAAACCCTGATCATCTAATCCCTCTTCTTCCAAGCATCCTTCTACATTTGCATTTGACTCTCACCTTCGGATGAATCCAATCCACTCTATGAATTCTGATCAAAGTTACTCAGATCATCTGACCGAATTCAACACTCCTTCATATTTGCCACGATCCCTTTCTACACATGATTAACTTCTATCCTAGGTTGACCCATCTTATTCTTGATTTCTCATCAAAACTCATGAATCATTTGAAGAACATTCTACTATTGAGATAAATAACTGGCAAAGACCTCAAACCCATCTGACTTCATTTTCTCATCATGATCATGTTGGGAGAGGTCAATAATTCACAAAAACACATCCAGACTGGACCTCAGGGAATAACGTGATTACCCAACCAACTGAAGGGAGCGGCTTGCACCTGATAATCATCCATACTGGATTGTTCCCAATGATAAAATCCCTATTAAGAAACCCATATACCACTCCTTCGAACAACCTTCACATTCAGCGGATTGGACTTATGATATCGACACACATGAACCCTATATGTTGACTTCACCGTATAAGGATCCGACCATTCATGATCATAGAAATGGACTCTACTCTACCCTGCATTGCATGCGTGAGTCACTATATATTGACTATGAGACCTACAGATTTCCGCAAAAACCTCGCATTGAGTAGACTCCACCAATGATTGATCATGAAAAGTTTTCTAAGGATAAAAAGTTAAGACAGAGATATGTTTGTTGAGAGAATTTTTGCCTAGCTCATGGATAAAAATGGGAGACGAAATGAGTGGATCTTAAGTTGAAAAACCCAGAGAACACTTAGAAACCCATAAACTTTGTACACCCTAGAGATGACTCTGATAGAGACACCTCTGCATATTACTCCCTTGGGGATAACTCTGGCTCGACACATCAAAGACCCTCCTCAATTGTGGAAAGCATCACATCTACACACCACATTAAAAGGATAAAAAATCAAAAACATCAAAAAAATTGAAAAACCTGAAAAAACAATAAAAATAGGACATGGAGAGGATTTGAAGAAATTGGATCCTGATAAGATGGAAGCATTGGATCAAAGATTGCTTTTGAGCTTCCCTTAATGAAGTCCATTGAACACTTCCCCGACCTTGAGAGATTTGTAATGAGTAAATATATGATGAAAAGTCGGACAGGATAAGAACAAGGACTAAAAGATACATATTGTCAATGGCCACCACCTTAGTGATGAGAAAGACCAAGAGCCGCAAAGTGAAGCGACAGCCTAGATTTTTTGTGGAATCAAAAACACAACATTCACCCATGCCCAAATCAATGATGACTCACCATCAATATCTTCCCAACCTCCGTATGTGACAAGCTCAAACTTGGACCAATCGGGAAATCAAGAGAGATCATTCAGCTGGCTGATTGTTTATCAAAAGGTGGAGAGGAACTATTGCAGTCATCACTACATTCCATGGTGATCTACTCAAAGTGGACTTCACGATCATTGATATTGAGTATCAAGGAGAATTTACATAGTCTCCAACCATTCCAGGAATGATGTTCTTAGCCTTGCCTAAGGCAACTATAGATTGTGAGACTCGGGAAATCAATTTCACTACATGGGAGCACTTCAACACACAGTCTTTGAGGAAACACGATCTTTAAGATGACCCACAAAGCCATCAACAGTCGTAACCGTCAAGCGGTGGAAGATCCCTACCTCGCTGCTACACCTAAGACAACGACTGTTGAACCGACCGTTGGATTAAAATTTCCCCCATCCACCCATTTCCCACTACTTGCACCTCCACCACTACCGTGACAAACCCTACAGAGCAACATATGATGCAAGAATTTTACCATCTAAATGATTATTCATGGGCTAACCCTGAGTCGGACAAGATTTGTCTGAACACCTAGACCCATTTGATGATCTGACACATGAACTTACCAATGCTAAATCAATTGAGAATAAATACACGGGACGTCCCCTGACCATGGAGGAATATTACAATGGATATTCATCTAATGAAAACCAGATTGAAGTATCTCACCCCCAGGACCTTCATAGATGACAAGGACTAAATTGACTAATCCCATTAAACCAGTTGCCCCTACCTCTAGTCGATTATCTGATGAGAAGAAGAAGAGTGTTGATTCCTCGAGGTGTTCACTCGAGCACCTCAAGCCGTATTAGTATCCTCCTCTTCATGTTGCTTCAGGTTCTAGAAAACCGACTATGAAAGTTTCCTTTGACATCCCGAAAAAGGAATATTCTGATTCTTCATCAGGTCTGAATAAGGTTATCTTTTTGAATTAGCTCAGTTTGGCAAATCTAAAGTCTTATCTTAGCAAGAAGCTAAATATCGATCCTTGTTGGACAACTCCTGCTCCTTACTACTACTCCTCTAGAGCCAACACCCCAGGTCTCATTATATATACCAGAATAATTTCTTATGACCAGACTGAGACTGGTGCTTGAGAGTATTCATCATCTCAGGTTGAGGTAATTGACCGCAAGACGGAGTGCATTGTGAGAAAGCAGCTTAAGAATATTTGGAGTACCTCTACCATCGAGTATTATTCTTTTGAGGATAACTCTGACGATGGTTGGGAATCATCTACCTCATTTACTTCTTCTACTTCTTCCCATCCTTACACACTCCAATACTATTCATCTGAGGATAACACCAACAATGGCAGGGACTCATTTGCTTCATTTTTTCAATCATTATGACCTCCTGCCATAGGCTCAAAAAAAATCTGCAGAAAACCTCCTTAATCATCAGTGCCCTTCCCTCCTGACCCCATCGGTTCCTTTGTACATATTTGTCATCTACTTAGGCCATGTCCTAAGTATAGGGCGGGAACAGGTGCCATCTGTATATACCACTCTCCTCATCCACTTCTGCCCTTGACTGCCCCATCCCCACCTTTCTTCCATACTTAGACTGACTAGAGCCTAAATATAGGGGGATCGATGCCCACTGTTTATACTCTCTTCATTTACATCTCCTCTTGTCAGTCTCATTTTCGTTCCTCTTCTATACTTAGACTGTCCACTTCCTAAGTATAGGGGGGCGTGCCAACTTCAGTTTTTCTTTTTCACTCTCTTACGATTAACATGAGCTATGTCTTCTCCACGCTTCTTGTGCTCGAAGAACATAACACTCGCTAAGTATAGGGTTTGTGTATATACTCTATATATATATATTACCCATAGCCCATACTTTCACATAAGTTTATATTCTTATTTATGGGGTGGGTAAATAACTTGTAAAATATAAAAAAAACTAACTTTGTGTTCTGTGCAACTAACACTGCATTTGTAACAAAAGTTTTGAAAAGTGGCTTCTTATTTATTTTCGCAAAAATATCTCTTGCATATAAAAAAAGCATTAAAAATCACATAAAGAAATTGTGTTTGCATTTCATACATGTGCATTTCATTCAGCATTACATGCATCTGCATTGGTCAAAAGTCCTTGGGTTCTGAATCGAGTTATGATCATAAATCGAAAGTGGTATTGACTTGACCTTAATGCATCTAATTTTCATAGGAACTTTATCATAAAGAGGAATTTTGAAGCTTCAGGTCTTTGACTCAATTCTTCAAGTTTGGCTTGACAATGTGTAGAATTTGATTCTGAGTGTCTTACCCAATCGTCTCATTCTGGGTACGACTCTTGAATAGGGAATTAATCTGTACTCTCGCACTATTCACTTATCTCAACCCCGGCGGGGTGTTGGAAGACTGTATGAATCTCTTTTCTAGTAGCGTTGACGTCTAAAGATCTGAGTACAGGTTGAAATAAAGCTTCAGATGAGATATGAATGATTGTGTATATATTTTTTTCTAAGACGCCAAAACATGTGCAGAAAGAAAGATTCCATATCTATAGGGGCACAATAAGATCATTGTAGAGCAACCAAAATTCCAAACAAAAAAAGAATCCAACTACCAAATTAATATTTCACCAAAAAGATCCAAGCTTCAAAACAACCTGCAGATCTTGGTGGAGACTTGGCTAAACTGGCCGGCATCACAAGGAGTGGTGACTGCACTGGTCACCCTCCAGTTCTTTTCCCCTTCCTTTAAAAATTTCTCCCCCTTTTTGATTGTGAACACATAACGGTTAAACTTAGAATGAAATACCTGACTCCACAAGGACGGGTATTGGAGGAGAGGCTTGCATGGTAGTACAACATTCTCGATGGGAAGATCTAAAACCATTAACACACATGAGACAATTGTTCTATGTTCATGGGGTATGCTTTGCGAAGAGGATTGATCTAAGATGACTTCTGAGCCTTAACTATGATAATGATGTGTAGAACTTGGGGGTTGTTGATTTTATAACCCTAATTCTCACAAGAGTTCTTCCATACTAATAATCCAAAGGTCGATTCTAACTCCATTTTCACTTTTTTGCTCATGGTCTTGATATGGAACCCAATCTCATTTCACCACATCTCATTTCTTTAATTACTCGAGGATGAGCATGCTTTAAGTTTAGGGGGTGATGAATTTGTGATTCATCGCTCTAAAAGAGATTATTTAAGCTTACTTACCAAAAATTATTTGTATTTTATCAATGGGGACAGGGAGCCTGCACCCTGGGGTGTAGGAAACTCCCTGCACCCACCCCATTTTTCAACTATTTTTTTATTTTTTTTGAAATAAAAGTTGGGAGGATTTACTTAATATGTTAAGGGGAATATGTGTTTCAAGTTTCATGCAAAACAAACATTCCTAACATGTTCATCAAGACAGGATCGATTTCAGCAATTTTGAGACCGTTATTATTTAGTAGTCTTGATGGAGATGATAGAAGTCTCGAATTAAGTTGAATTTGGAATGAAAACATGGTGATACTTGGTGATCTAAATCCCCCAAGGTTTCATTTCAAAAAAAATCAAAAAATAATGAAAAATTAGGCCGGGTGTAGGGAGTTACCTTCACCTGCCGAGGTAGGCTCCTTTTTCCCTTTTATCAATTATCTTGCATAATTAGCATTCATACATATGTAATAAATAATTGCATTTTATCATGCATAAATGCATAAAATAAGAAGCCGAAAATCCCAACCCAATTCACATGTCAAATAAACTAGCTTCCCTGATTTTTAATTAATTCGTTCTAACTCCAAATCAACTGAAACCACTCCAGCATATACACACCATTGACAAGAATAAAGAAAAAATAAAAAAAATCACTAACATAAATAAGTGGTTCATAAATCTAGACCCTGATTTCGAGATGAGTGGACTAAAACATTGATATCGTCCTCATACATTATCTGATTGATCCTACTCACTTTTGAACTTATTTACATTCAATTACCTTCAATACAAGACCAAGTTCAGGTGAATCGGAGCTCATATGTGAAAGTTGGGTTTTGGAACTCTTTTGTACATTGTGTATTTTATCTAAATTTGATCTATTAATTTATGTTAGTAAGTAACTCTTTTTCTTTTATTTCTTTTTTATTTATTTTCTTTGAAAAAAGTTCTAATATAATGCATAAAAATCCAAATCCAAAATGAGCTTGAAGTTGAAGAAACTAACTGAGTCTGAGTCCTCACTAACAGTCTGTATAATAATCCCTCTATGTTTTTTTATTTTACTAATTATTAAAAATAAATAAAATAAATTAATGCGTAAATATTTGTCTTTTATTTTATCATATTTTTTGTTGATTTCTATCTTATTTAAAAATGACAAAAAATTACAAAACCCGAAAATCAAGGTATTCTATGTACATAGAGTACCTCCAAAAATATCACTTTGTGCAAATGACCTATTTTTAGTTTTGAGATCTTCATGTTGTAAATCTCATTGAGACGAGCAGCTTTTCTGAAGAAAATTTTTCGATCTGAGGTCGTTTGCTATTTCTTTTCTAATTTTCTTTGACTTTTTATTTTTGAATTTTCTGGGAGTGATATGTGGCAACTCCTGGAGCCGCCACATATCACACATTTTTTCATTTATAATTTGTTTATTATTTATAAAAAATAATTAAAAAATAAGTAATAAAATAAAATAAATAAATACAACATGGCGCAATCGTGGTCATTTGACCTCGGCCGTTCGGATGGTCATTGCTTTTCCTTCTTCCCCTAATTTTCACATATGGCCAATCCCTTTCCCCTTTGAGCCCCACTGATGTGTGACTCTCTCGTAGCCTATCACATTCTTTGCCCTCATCAAACCTTCTCAATCAGTCGATGCCTTCCAATCTCGCACACTTCCCATCCCCAATCGTCATCTCCAATCGAATCCTCACCTCTATCCCCATCTATGATCCTCCCCTAATCTCATCAATGTCACCTTCCTAATTTGTCTGAAGCAACACCAACCACACTCTCCCTATATAAACACCATCGCTACCCCTCTTCATGGTCATTCGTCGATTGCACATCGAAAGGGGAGGACTCCGATGATGACAACCCGGTCTCCATCCTCCGACAGCGAGATCCGAGGCCCCGTGCCTCATCGCAGTACGGCTTCTTCTCCGACTGGCCTTTGCTCCGGTCGTCCGGTCGTGGAGCTCCGCCATGTGTTCTGCTACCCATCGTACGACCTCCTCCCCTTCATCGGGCTACATCTTCGACGGCTAGAGAACCACCTCCTGGAAATCGTTGCACATGTTCATCAACTGGAGGCTTATTCCTTGACGCAACCATCGCTCCAAGTCGAAGCCACTGCTAGCCATAGGCCCTCCTCCTTGTCCTTGATGCTCAGACCCTACGCTCTTTGATAAAGAGCAGTAGGTCCCCCACCACCGAACCTCCTCCATCGACTGCCCGCCTCCTCCTCTACCTT